>CP092872.1:45322744-45922744 GCA_030710605.1 Cordylochernes scorpioides | reverse complement strand
ATATTCTATAGTGTTTAGAGTAGCTATGCGAACCGTGGATTTATTGCTTGGTATAACTAAAGCTAAATATCCTATATCACCAGCCTGTATTCTAGAGTGCATAGAGTAGATATCTTTAGGCGGAGAGTGGATTTATCGCTAGGTAAGTCAAGTTAGATATCCTATATTCTAGAGTGCATAGAGTAGATATCTTTAGGCGGCGAGTGGATTTATCGCTAGGTAAATCAATTTAGATATCCTATATTACCAGCCTATATTCTAGAGTGTATAGAGTAGATATCTTTAGGCGGAGAGTGGATTTATCGCTAGGTGACCCAAGTTAGATATCCTATATTACCAGCCTATATTCTAGAGTGTATAGAGTAGATATCTTTAGGCGTAAAGTGGATTTATCGCTAGGTGACCCAAGTTAAATATCTTATAATAGTAGCCTATATTTTAGAGTAGAGTTGTTCAGAGTAGAGCTATGCGGATAATTTATTTATCGCTAGGCAGCCTATATATTCTAGAGTGAAAAGAGTATCAATATTTAGAGGGACAATGCATTTTTCGCTTGGTTTAACCCAAGTTAGATATTCTATATTACCAAGCCTATATTCTATAGTGAATAGAGTAGCTAGGCGGACAGTGGATATATCGCTAGGTAACCCAAGTTAGATGACCTATATTACCAGCCTATATTTAACAATGAATAGAGCAGCTAGGAAAGTGTATTTATCTGTAGGTAACCCAAGTTAGATATCCAATATTACCATCCTTTATTCCACAGTGTATAGAGTAGCTATGCGGACATTGGATTTTCGTTAGGTAACCCAAGGAAGATATCCTCTATCACTATCCTATATTTTAAAGTGTTCAGATTAGCAATGAGAACAATGAATTTTTCTCTGATATCAAAATTAGTTATCCCAAATTTAATAGTGAATAGAGTAGCTAGGTGGAAAATGTACATTTTGCTAAGTAGCACAAGGTAGATAACATATAATACCCACCTATAATTCTAGAGTAATAGATTAGCTAGACGGAGAGTATATTAATCGCTAGGTACTACCCAAGTAATATATTCTATTTTACACAAATAAATTTACTGGCAATGCGTTTCTTTTTTTTAAATCTCTACAGACCTTACTGCAATGATATGATTTAATGAATGAGAGGGCTTGGCTCATCAGTAGTGAACCCTCTCAGCGGTTTCGCTGATAATACTAACGATAGAGGGCAATAAAATTTAATTTACTAATATATTCTATATTATCCGCCTATATTCTAGAGTGTATAGGGTAGTGTTAGGCGAATAATAGAAATATCGCTAGGTTACCCAAGTTGAATATATTACTAGCATATATTCTAGCGTGTTTAAAGTAGCTAAGCGGGCAGTGTACTTATCGCTTGGTATTTAATCCAAGTTAGGTATCCTATATTGTCAAATTATCTTGACAAATATTTGCATTTTTTTCTGATCAGTTTTCTAGCGGTAAGAATGTTGTTTTCGGTTGTTAGTGAACCAATCTCTCACGCCTTCTCATTGGACGAATGTGGCCATGTTTGTATATAAAGGGAACGAGGGGAATGCGGTGAGAACAGAGGTGCGTGGATAATTTGTGTGGAGCTACTTAAAGTGTTTTTCTACTGGAATTTTCCGTCTCTGGCTGTTCTCTTCGCATCCCTGTGACCCGAGTCCGATCCCTACCAAAGCTACAATAAAGCTAAGTATTTTTTTATTTGATTTTACAAATCGCTAGTTCTTATTTATTTCGTTTTTGTTGTTGGTGTTGTACTCTTGAGTGTACGCTTTTCTGTGTATTAAGGTACATTTAATTTAGGCCCTAGCTTTTTTTTGTGTTTTAACCCGCAAAAGTTAGTAACTTTTGTCATTTGCGAGCCTTGCCAGGATAGTTTCTTGGCTTATATTCCCGTAATTTTGGCCTTGAGTTTTTTTATTATATTTTTATATAATTAATTATTGTTTGTACTTTTAGTCCTTTTTACTGTTATTATGGATAGTAACTATTCTATCAAACTTTCTACGTTCAATGGAGTGGGGCTTAAAGCTTTCATCAGGAAAGTAGAGCTGAAAGCTAGAATAGGTAAATGGAATAAGGAAGTTAAGGCACTGCTTATGTTCGAGGCTTTGTCGCCTAGAGTTCGGGCTAGCATAGAAGAAATGGGCATAAAAAATGACAGTAGTGTAGAGAGCATTATAGAAAAATTAGGCATTTTATTTCCTGAAAAAAAAATGACAAAAGTTACTAACTTTTGCGGGTTAGAACACAAAAAAAAAAAATAAGCAAGGGCCTAAATTAAATATACCTTAATACAGAGAAAAGCGTACACTCAAAAGTACAACACCAACAACAAAAACGAAATAAATAAGAACTAGCGATTTGTAAAATCAAATAAAAAATACTTAGCTTTATTGTAGCTTTGGTAGGGATCGGACTCGGGTCACAGGGATGCGAAGAGAACAGCCAGACACGGAAAATTCCAGTAGAAAAACACTTTAAGTGGCTCCACACAAATTATCCACGCTCCTCTGTTCTCACCGCATCAGTTGTTGAGAATCCGGGCTAATTGGCCGCAAAAATGGGTCTTCTAGCCCTACTATGGCTGCAGGTCGCGAACTGGTGGGAAGGGATCCAAGGGTCTGGCAGTGGAGGTGTCATCGCAGGGGGGAGAAGCTGGAGAGGTCAGGGAAACAGCGCCTTGAAGGGTGAGAAGCCAGGATGGAGGACTGTTGAGGAGGCAGGAGGTCCTGGAAGCCTATATGAATTTGAGGGCTCTAAGCTTCAAGGTGGGGCAGCTGGAGGCTCTCGCCTCGTGCTTGAATGGGAGGCCCTTGGCACAGCAGTTGGTGCACTTGGAAGTGTGCCGGTCAGCAGCAGAGGGGCAGGAACGGCCTTCATGGCTACCTTCACCGCAGTGGAAGCACCTGGGATCTCTGGTGCATTGGGCAGAGTTGTGGCCGAAGCCACAACAGCGGAAGCAGATGCGTGCGCGGATGGACTCCTCGAAGTTGAGGATCACTCCATCTACCACGATCCTTCCGCGGTTGCCCAGAGCTCTGAAGGTGTTGAGGTCCACCTCGATGAAGGCGGTGCAGGTCCCGTTTCTGGGTGCAGAACGGTGCGCAACGCGCACCACCTTGTCCCCAGGTAGTTGGCTAACAGCGGGAGTCCCCAACAGCGTCTCTTCAATGGTGGAGTTGGACGTTTCCACATCCACTTTGAAGAGGCAGATGCGAGGCAGGAGCACCTTCTGCTGGCGGACCTTTATTCCCGTTAGCTTGCTGGCCAGGGAGGTTGTCACCTCAGGGATGATGTCGGGATTGCTGGAGTGGAGGACCAGCTTTCCCTTGGTTCTCAGAGAGGCCCAAACGCCTTGGGGTAGAGTGTGGGCAGCGCGGACAGCCTTGTAGATCTCCCTAGGGTCGGCCTCTGGGTCGTCGGAGACGACCACTGTGTGGGCCGCCGATTTCTCACCGTGGAGAACCACTCGGGCGGCCGCAGGCTTGACCACTTGGGCGGCCGCAGGCTTGACCACTTGGGCGGCCGCAGGCTTGGAGACGCGGGAAGGCGCAGTTGGATCTTTGAAATTGGATCTTTTGGCCGGGGGGTTGGGAGCCTCAGGCTGCTTCCTCTTGGCTGCACCAGGAGCAGGCAGGGTGGAGGCGGGCTTCTTGGCAGGGGGATCAGCAGGAGAAGGAGTGGCGGGCTTGATGGGGTCAGTCTGGGAGCTGGTTTCCTTGCAGGAAGGAGCAGGGCAGGTTTGCGTGCCGTGGCAGGCAGTCTGGGGCTTGTTGGCATCTTCGTCCAGCTCCTTGAAGGACGCGAGGATGCCAGAGAGGCTCTCCATCTCGGCAAGGAGGGCAGTGATCTGCCCGGTCCGCAACTTGATGAATCTGTCCATTTGGGCGTACAGTTTCCACGCATAAGCAGGATCACCGGACTTTGAGGGATGTTTGAAGGGTAGCAACGCCTCCTCGTTCTCCATCTCCATTTGGGCGAGGGTTACGAGGGGCTTCTCGTCATTTTTCTTCTTCTTCCTAGAGGGAACCATGGCAGGAACAGGAGAGCAAAGATGTGCACAGGTAGAGAGCTAGCTGCGAACTTGTTCTCACCGCATTCCCCTCGTCCCCTTTATATACAAACATGGCCACATTCGTCCAATGAGAAGGCGTGAGAGATTGGTTCACTAACAACCGAAAACAACATTCTTACCGCTAGAAAACTGATCAGAAAAAAATGCAAATGTTTGTCAAGATAATTTGACAAAAGGTATCCTTCCAAAAAAAAAAAACTAACCAATCTCCCAAACATTCTCATTGTCCCGTAAAACCTCCCGCTGATCGGGGGGGGGGGGGGGGGGAAAGCTCACGGGAGCCATGTTATAAGATTAAAAAGGAATAACTAAAGAGAAGAGATGAAATAGGCCTCCGGTGTCGTTCCGAAAATTTGCCTCCCATCTTGGACCATGGAACAACAGCAGGAGGAAAACCAACTCCTGCACAAACTACAGTGAATTACCTTGAGTAATACCTTAAAACCGCATATCTCTGTATAAGCATGGAGGGGGCAATACGCTTTCATCTGGGATTTGCAGGGCGAGGATTTGGTCTCAGAAAATATGGGCTGAAATGTGCCCTTTCGAACCCCCCATCGACCACAGTAGGTTCGTCATGAGAATCTCCATTCTCCTGGTCGGGAACAGTCGTGTTCTCTAGCGGTGGTGTGGACATCTCTCGGCGGGGAGAGATACGACAGGCACTCCCACCTTCCAGAGCCAAAGGAATCATCCTTCTCCGAGGATAGCACTCGCGTTTAGCAGCTGCGGGCTTTCTATTACGCATGCTCCTGAATGCCTTCATTCTGTCAATATGCACAACTTGTTCATCGTGCATATTGACTCCTCGCACCCTGAAATTTACTTCAGACACTTTAGTCACCACACGGAAAGGTCCATAAAATTTTGCGGAGAATTTAGAGGATCCCTTGCCCTTAGGAACAGCCAACAATATCAAATCCCCCGTCTCAAAGGTTCTCACAGTCTGAGCTTTATACTTCTTGACTCGTTCATCATAGTTTTCAGACAAAAATTCCCTAACAGTTTCCCTGCCATCTTGCATTTCCTTAAGCCTTTCCGCCAAGGATGGCTTTCTGAATTCGCTCACATCTTTATCGCTAACCTCATGATTGACTGTGTCGTAACCAAAGAGCATGTAGTGGGGGCTCTCTCCTAACGCTGAGTGCACGGCATTATTGTACGCAGAAACCGCCGCACCGAGGTTGTCTTCCCAATTCCTGCTATTGGCATAGTGACGCAGAATGAAACAAATGGTGCCATTAACTCTTTCAACAATCGAGTTGCAGGTAGGAGGATAAGAAGTTGTGGATAACTTTTTAATAATATATAACTTACATATCTCTCTGAACAGGTCTGACTCGAATGCAGCTCCACGGTCAGATAAAATTTCTTTGCACGTTCCATATCTGTTCACTATTTTATTGACAAACTCTAACGCAGTAGTCTCTGCAGTACAATCCCTGACGGGAATAACCTCAGCGTACCTGGTGAAAGCATCAATGAACACGAACAGGTATCTATTCCTGTTCCTAGACAAGGTAAAAGGACCCACGAAGTCTACGCATAACCTTTCGAAAGGGTAGTTAGCGGGTTTAATGGGCATATTAGGAGCCTTCTTAAGCCTACCATTGTTCTCGGCACACACTGGGCATGTCTTCACGTACCTACGTACATCAGACACATGGCCCTCTTCCAATAGTAATGGCTTAAGACCGCGTAAAGTGTTTTCTCAACTGAGAGGTGCCCAGAATGGTATCGCGGAGAACTGGAGGTATTACGATTTGCTTCATCATCCTTCCCTTACGAGTGGGTCTACTGTCTAGACTGACCTTGACAAGATATCGGGTGGACTTGCTTATAAAATATGTGCCATCACTCTCTTCTACCTCACTGTCAGTGCTCAGAACCTTCTTGTAGATGGTTTCCCATACAGGGCAGTTCAGCATGGACTTCTCATAGTTGGGAATGGCAGTTACCCCTTCATAAACATCGACTACAACAACCTCAGTATTATAGGTGTCGCGGGACAGCCAGTTAGCCATCGCATTCTCCTTCCCAGTTACAAGGAAAAAATGTTAATTCCCTGTCCTGTAGCATCAGGGCCCATTCATGAGCCTACGATTTTTATTCTCTAGTGACTTAAGATATTGCAATGGTTTGTAATCACAGTATATCTCCACCTGCTGACCATAGATGTAGTAGTCAAACTGTTCAATTGACATAATAATAGCCAAGCACTCCTTTTCTATGGTGCTGTAGTTTAACTCGGCACCTCTGAACTTGTGGCTGTAGAAAGTAATAGGCTGAGGAGTGCCGTTCTTCAACTGTGAAAACATACCGCCACATCCTATGTCGCTAGCATCAGTGAATATCATGAACTTTTTCCTGTAGTCAGGATGAATTAGGATGGGTGCAGAGCTAAGACAAGACTTTAGCTTGTCATACGCACGCTGCGCTGCCTCGTTCCATTCATACCTGGTGCTCTTCTTAGTCAACTCATATAAAGGGGCCGCTATTTCAGAGAAACCAGCAATGAATTTCCTATAGAAACCAACAGTTCCAAGAAAGCGTCTGACACCTGATACAGTTTTAAGGACTGTTTTTAATATTTTCGATGTTGTTATCCTTAGGATGAATGCCATCCTTGTCCACTCTGTGTCCCAAGAAGGTCACTTCTTCCTGAACGAGCTGGCATTTGCTAGGCCTCACTTGAAGCCCATATTTTCTAAGCCTGTCCAACACCTCAGTTAAGTAAGCCAGATGCTGCTCCAACGACTCCGAGTAGATCAGAACGTCGTCAATAAAATATTGGCAATTCTTCCCCAATAGGCCGCTTAGGATACGATGCATTTCTCTCTGAAATACATTTGAGGATATCTTACAGCCCTGAGGAAGTTTCGACATCTGAAATTTTCCGAAAGGGGTTTGGAAAGCGAAGCATTTCGTTACGTTACTATCCAGCTTCAGCTGTTAATAACTCCAAGTATATTCGAGATAGAAGCTTGAAAATTTCCCTATAGGTTTTCCAGATTCAACTCTATATACTGTTACGTATATAGAGTTACTTATTGTGGACGTGTATAGCCGACAAACATACATGCATACATACATTCACACACTGAATTATTAATATATAGGGATATAACTGGGTTACTTCGCGATAAATCCACTGTCACCTAGCTACTCCATTTACTCTATAATATAGGTTTGTTATATAGTTTAACTGACTTGGGTTACCTAGCGATAACTCCACTATCCGCCAAGCTACTCTATCCACTGTTTAATATAGGCTGGTAATATATAATTTGAGTTACCTGACGATAAATCCACTGTCCGCTAAGCTACCCCCTATACTCTAGAATATAAGTAGGTAAAAAAGGATATCTAACTTGAGTTACCTAGGGATAAATCCACTGTCCACCTATATATAACTACTCTTTTCACTCTACAATATAGTTTGGTAATATAAGATATCTAACTTGGGTTACCTAGCGATATATCCACTGTCCGCCTAGCTACTCTAAACACTATAAAAATATAAGTTAGTAATATAGGACATCTAAATTGGTTTGCCTAGTGATAAATCCACTGTTCGCCGAGTTGCTCTATAAACTCTAGAATATCTACTGGTAATATTATCAAATTATCTTGACAAACATTTGCATTTTTTTCTGATCAGTTTTCTAGCGGTAAGAATGTTGTTTTCGGTTGTTAGTGAACCAATCTCTCACGCTTTCTCATTGGACGAATGTGGCCATGTTTGTATATAAAGGGGACGAGGGGAATGCGGTGAGAACAGAGGTGCGTGGATAATTTGTGTGGAGCCACTTAAAGTGTTTTTCTACTGGAATTTTCCGTGTCTGGCTGTTCTCTTCGCATCCCTGTGACCCGAGTCCGATCCCTACCAACGCTACAATAAAACTAAGTATTTTCTTATTTGATTTTTCAAATCGCTAGTTCTTATTTATTTCCTTTTTGTTGTTGGTGTTGTACTCTTGAGTGTACGCTTTTCTGTGTATTAAGGTACATTTAATTTAGGCCCTAGCTTTTTTTGTGTGTTTTAACCCGCAAAAGTTAGTAACTTTTGTCATTGGCGAGCTTGCCAGGATAGTTTCTTGGCTTATATTCCCGTAATTTTGGCCTTGAGTTTTTTATTAATTTTTTTATATAATTAATTATTGTATGTACTTTTAGTCATTTTTACTGTTATTATGGATAGTAACTATTCTATCAAACTTTCTACGTTCAATGGAGTGGGGCTTAAAGCTTTCATCGGGGAAGTAGAGCTGAAAGCTAGCATAGGTAAATGGAATAAGGAAGTTAAGGCACTGCTTATGTTCGAGGCTTTGTCGCCTAGAGTTCGGGCTAGCATAGAAGAGATGGGCATAAAAAATGACAGTAGTGTAGAGAGCATTATAGAGAAATTAGGCATTTTATTTCCTGAAAAAACTCGCGGTTTTAAGGAATTTTTAAAAGAATTAGAGGGTGTTAAGCAACGTGTAGGAGAAACTCCTAATGTGTTTAGAGAAAGATTCATGGCCACTAGGAGAGATATTGATTTCGATCTGGACAGCAGTTTAGTGTTCGATATTTTCGTAGACAATATTCTTGATAAGTGTAAGGAACCTGTTGTCCGTAGTGGGGTCAGCTGTATTGACGAGGCAGTTAGAATTATGACCATGGAGGATGGTGTAGAGAACCGCTGTCACTTTAAGCAACGGGCATGTGCGGAGGACATAGAGGAGGTTAGCAGTCTGAAGAGAAGGTTAGATACGCTCAATGCTGTAGTAGGCAAGACAAAGCACGAATCAGAGAAGTGCATTAACGACCTTAAGGAAGAAATAGGGAGGCTGACTAAACTGCCTAACGAGAGTAAGCTGGGTTCTTCTAAAAATAGCGGTAGGCATAAATTAAAATGTTTCCGCTGTGGGTAGATGGGGGATATTGCCAGGTTTTGCAATGATAAAAGAGCTTTAAACTACTAAATTCGGGCAAAACGGCCAGTGTTTGCTCGAGTTGGCAGAAGTCAGCCACTGGTATTCGACCAATTGCTAAGATCGTTAATGTTCGTTCCAACCGGGATCCCGTTGGAACTATGCCTATTGTTAGAGTATCGATAAACGGCAATACTTGGCACCTGTTATACGATACAGGTAGCCAAGTTAGCATAATAGATTCAGAAAGGTGTGAAGTTCTGAATGAGGACTGGGACGAAGCTATTAACAATCTTAAAATTGTGTCAGTGACAGGCCACGTCCAGACGTTGACGAAGGTAAAAACCTGTAGGGTAAATACAGATAAGGGTGTTGAACTAGGAGACATAAGTTTCTGGTTAATGTCACTTGAAGATAAAGGCTACGACGGTATTCTTAGGATAAGGAGATAAGGAGATTAAACATTCCTTTGCCCCCTGTGTGGGAGGAATGCAATGTAATGTCCGCGGCGACTGAAGACTGGCAACTGGTAGATATTGGCCAAGTTAATGGCAAACATCAGCAGCTGGTCCGCGACATACTGAAACAAAGATCAGATATGTTCGTGGAAAATGTCGCAGCGTTAAAAGCAGCTAAGGTGCCGCCAATAAAAATCGACGTTGTCATAAATGACGTTACTTTTAGGCGGCAGTATCCTATTCCCTATAGTTTGTTAGAGCCGTACAAGGTACTTTTAGACAATTTCTTAGAAAGTGGTATCATAAAAAGATCCAGATCTGATTGGAACAGTCCAGTACATCTTGTCAAGAAGCCTGACGGTTCCTTGAGATTCGTGCTGGACCTTAGACAGGTCAACGATAAATTAAGGAATCAGGATTATCCCATGATCCGGATAGATACCGCCATGGCACGGGATTGGATAGTGACCTTAAGTAGCGTAATAACAGTGTAGGGGCAAGAAATCACTTGCTATCATTTTATGTATATATCAAATTAAAAATATATTCATGTAAAAATCTATATAACACATTCAAATATCGTTGTGAAAATTTACATTTTTATTTTTATATTTTAAAAACACAGAAAGTTTGGAGCGGGACGTTTCACAAGAGTGAAATCCACGGCGCCAATTTATAATTGTTACGAATAGTATTTTTATTTTTATATTTTAAAAACACACAAAGTTTGGAGCAGGAGGTCTCACAAGAGTGACATCCACGGCGCCAATTTATAATTTTGTGTGTAACGAATAGTATTTGAATAAAAATATTAAATAGGGTATTCAATATTTCTTGTTCCTATTCTACAGTGAATACTGTAGCTAGGCCGACGTTGAATTTATCGCTAGATAACCTAAATTCTATATCCCATATTACCAGCCTCCAGCCTATATTCTGCATTGAATAGCTAGGCGAAATATGGATTCATCACTAGGCAACCAATTTTAAATTTCTCTAAATTCTCTGGCCTCTCGGCTACTTTTTACAACAATTATATTCTGCTACTCTGTAAATTTCCCTCATTGCTTCTCTTCTACTTTATAAACTAAATTTGTTTTTGCCTTAAATAAATTATCCTGTCATTTTGAAGTTTGTCGTTCTTATTTTTTACGTAAATTTTTGCTGGGTAAATAAGAGAAGGCATACTGAAGATCGCCGAGTAGACCTTGAGGCTGTGGTTGCTGTGATATACATTTTCGAGACTGGCTCCAGGATTTCACCGCCGTGTCAAAGTCACGACTTCCAATAAGACAATGTGTCCCTTTTGACGATACGACGCCGAAGCCGTACTTCGCGTCGCAAGAGAAAGGACGCGAAGGGACAAAGTTCCAAGACTGAAGGAATCCTTGGCAGAAGCACTTCAGATCCATGTCAGTATCTACAATATTTGAGAACTGTCATTCTGAAGTTGGTTTTTCATAATTTTCTACGTGACAATATAATGAGTGAAACTCTGTAACCAGTTATCTCATATTTGACATTCGCATTTTCCCCGCTAGGTTTTGCAATTTTCTGCTCGCTATATGTAAAATCTACTCTTTCTTCAACTGAAATAATATAACATGACAATAGTTTCAATTTCATAAAAATTTCGAACAAGGTGTAAATGTCTAATTTTTGATATTTCAATAAATCATTCATCTCCTCCTATATAAATTTAGCAGATATTAAATTATGATTACCTGAATTCTTGTGAGGTGTAAGCTCAAAGAAAATTACATCAGTACCCACCCCCAATCTCAGAAGGATAATAATTTTTATCTTATAAAATAATAAAATACTTTGTTATATATGCCTGGGTAATATTTTCTCTTACTATCTCCGCAAGGCTATAACAATAATATTTCAAAAGTTTGAAATGTTTTTATATAATATTTTATTGACTAAAGTAGTAAATTTGACATATCACCTAAAGTATTTCATGATAACTATTAAGAAACTGATTGTGAATGTATAAATTTATTTTTCTCTATTAAACTATCAAATATTATAATCGTATATTTCTGAACATAATATATATAACCCCTTGTGTGTATAATATCATTTAAGAGCAAAATACAGAGGGTGTTCACATTTATAGGAAACAAGTTTTATTATAAAATATAAAAAATTAACACCATATTTGAAACTTTTCCAATTTGACTTTTATTTGAAAGCCTTTTTGTTTATTTACAGAACGGCACCTGATTTTCCACGATATTTTATTTCTCTATTTTTATCCTGTCCCTACATATATATTTTTTTCTTATCTATTTCAAAAACAAAAAAGAGACGAAAACAACAAGAACTCCGCTCACGGCAGTTAATGACATACTTTTAGGAACCTTATTGCGTATTATTCAAACAACCTTATTTCGTTCCTTTACTATTAACCAAGTCCTGATTTCTCTAGTTGAGCTATTCTTCTATAACTTGAAGGCTTCTATTTATTTCTTCATAGCATCCCGTCTAGTCCAGTAGTATATTCCTTTTCTTTCTTTGTATTTTCTTTTAACTCAATCTACTTTCCAGCACTTTTATTAAAAAGTGATATTAAGAAGTAATATATGTCCATTCCAATTCTTCTGTTTTTTACTGATGACCTTGAACAGGCTCTCTTCCATCTTCTCAAGACTTTCTGATCAACACAGCTTATTCTTTCCATTCCTCTCCGACTCCAAAGACCAAATGCTTCCTTTTATCTTTCCTCTGTCTTTTCACTCGATCAAAGTAATACTTCAATCTTAATTCGAATCTTCACAAGTCTCCTCTTTTTAACTCTTTACTAAGCTACCCTTTTTAGCAATTATTTTTTAAATATAAATTAAAGCGTCTACATCAATACGATATGTACAATTAAAAAATATACATTTAGAATGCTAATTAAAAAGTTTACGAGTAGAAATCAATTGTGTACACAACTCTTTTACACGGAGGTGTATAAAAAAAGGTAATATTGCCCCTCTAGAACTAAAGAAAAGTGTAGAAAAGTCATTTAGAGGTACATTTGCATTCCTCCGATATCACGAACAGGTTGTCTCTTTTTATTACGTGACCATTGAAGAAACACTTGAGAAGCCATTACGTAATAGGTTCAGGAAAAGGAAATGTGATAGAACCATTTCAAGCGCTGGAGCATTTGAAGTTTCTGGAAGCAAGGCATTCTTGATTTCGTTCAACAGTTGAGGCAATTCCCTTTAAATCAAATTACATAAATTTGCGAGATGATACTCTTTAAGAAATAGGAAATGATTTAATAGCAATTAAATTAGTTGTAAAAATCAACACTGTACCTATTATAATTCAGCATTGACGGAAATGTGAAAAACTAAACAGTATCTTGTGGAAAGAACAAAAAGCTTTTGGATACCAAATCAAATATTGAAAGTAAAAACTTGTGCTGCCATCTTTAGGGACTTATATAAACAATTCTTCCCAAATTCCTATATTTGTTCGAAATATTATATATTTTGCTTTATTGATAAATTTTTGATAATTAGAGTTAGTTGAACTTTTTAAATAAAATTTTTATTATTGTAATATGCGGTGTTATAAAAATATTATAATTGCTCATAAGAATAGCTCGCACAAAACGATCTAGTGTGTGTAAATGTTTGTGTGTTCCCCTGCGTACTATAAACATATATTAAATATCTTTTTATATCTTAAAATAAAATGAAATATTTTTTAAATTTCGGAAATATAAATACGACGCAGCTATTTACTCTCAACTGCATTATTTGTTTCTCTCTACACATATACACACGAATATTTCACAAATGTATATCGAAAATAAATAAAAAGTTTTTATTTATATATCATCTAATATATTATTTCTTTTGTAAAAATTCGCCTTTCAATATTTCCGCAAGGTGTTCTGAAGGCTCTTTTGAAAATAGTTTCATTTAATGAGTGTAGATGGCAGCACTAACTAACGTAATGTTGCTTCAAAATTTTTTTTGTTTGTTCCAAATATTATATATACACCAATATTATATATGCCACGTGGAAAATTAGGAAAGACAAACTTAAGAGTGACTCAGCAATTTATTTAGGGCAAATACAAATTATGAATGATGAAAAAAAGAAAAGATAAGCAATGAGGGAAGTTTACAGAGTAGCAAAATATAAGAATATCAAAATTGATAATCTGTTAATAAAGTAATAAATATTATAAAATAAATGAAGCTTCCAGGGTTAAGTTTCTTGTACAACTTTTTATTTTCAAGCTTTCGGACTTCTCAGTCCTCCAACAGGATTAGCACTTTAACAATTTAATAATAAATATATTTTTAACCCTGGAAGCTTCATTTATTTCATAATATTATAAATCAGAGAAGAACGTTTATATATAATCAAAAGTAATAAATAATTTGCTATATAGCTCCTTCCCTATTGGAGCTGTGACTCACAGCTTGTAATTATTGCAGTTACTGACATGGATCTGATGTGCTTCTGCAAAGGATTCCATCGGAGTCTTGGAACTTTGTTCCTAGTACCTTCGCGTCCTTTTCTTGCGGCGTGAAGAGCGGCTTTGTCATCGTATCGTCTATAGGGACATCTTCAGCTTGGAGAGAAGTCTTGGCTTTGACAAGGCGGTGGAATCTTGGAGCCAGTCTCTGAAAATGTAGGTCACAACACCCATTGCCTCGAGGACTTCTCGGCGATTTTTAGTTTCTCGTCCTTAATTTACCTAGCATATCCACCAAAATTCCACGTGGAAAATGAGAAAAGACCAATTTCAGGATGACATAGAAATTTATTCAAGGCTGGGATACAAATTATGACAAAAAAAAAAAAAGATAAGCAATGAGGGACGTTCACAAAGTAGCAAAATATAAAAATTTCGAAATTGAAAATCTGTTAACGAAATAATAAATACTTTGCTACAATATGTAGTAATATATTTCAATAAACACTAGATTTTCATATGTACCATAATTATAAATAGTGTAACAGTCTCAGAATGTAGATACAATTCAACGCGCCAGATTGGCCACTTCATGTAATACGAAATAAGAGATAATAAAGTTTCATTGAGACTCTGCCACACCCAAGACCGGACGATCCAATTTCAGAAGTCGTTAGTTTGTTTGACCAACAAAAAGCAGTTCATATTTCTCTCTCGCGTAGAGAGCAGACGCCCTCCTGGATCTTGTCCACGTCTTCGGCGCTGGCCTCTCTTCTCGGTGACATCCAACCTGCCTCCGTCCTTTTGTGTTACCCGTTGATGCCTGAAACCACAGTGGCCCCAAAACTGCGTAACCTGCCTACCACAGCAACCAGTAGACAGGATAACCTTATAAATATATGTTGCAAAGTGTGGAGCCAA
Source organism: Cordylochernes scorpioides (assembly GCA_030710605.1). NCBI lineage: Eukaryota > Metazoa > Arthropoda > Arachnida > Pseudoscorpiones > Chernetidae > Cordylochernes > Cordylochernes scorpioides. The sequence continues at coordinate 45,907,919 of CP092872.1, read as the reverse complement.
CATCGTCGCAGTTGGCTCCTCATCCAACATGCCGTCACAGGCCAGAGTGGGAACGCACTAGCCTGAAGATAAATGAAGACCACACGCATAGGAACATGGTTTGTAGATTTGGAATCAGCACACCGAAAAGCCATAGAACAGCTGTTTATTTCCGGTTATAGACAAGATGCTTTTTTTTTTTTTATTGGCCAGTGTTATGGAAAAAATAATTAAAAATCACAGATTAGTTGATATTTATTCCAACAGATGGCGCAAGCCATCAGCAACTTTTAGTTGCACGCTCAGGAGATGCCTTTTTCTTTATTGATCCACCTAATTCCAGTACATTTTCATTTTTGTACTATTTTTCACACACATACATATGAGCGGTCACGCTTTTTTTTCAGCTTCGCCGTTTTTTCGCCTTTGGAGTGTGTAAGAATGCAGGAATGTGTGCTCAATTTGGTACCCGCTGAAAGACCTGGACGAGCCGCACGTGTGCCTGAAAGGTCCAGTTCAGAACTCCAAGCCAGTGCAGAGATATCTTCGAAAATTGATTCATAAGATAAATCACTAATAGAATTCAATAAATTCATAACTATGCAAATTCGCTTGCTGGCGAGGGAGATGCAAATTTTGTCGCGTCGGATGGCATCGCGACAAAGTCGTTTCCAAACGGCGCTGAAAATTCCCAAAATATCTGGGCTGATATAATGGAGGAGGAGAAAAACGAGGACGGCTACACCGTGGTAAAGAATAAGAAGAGGCGCCTCTCAATGGCACAATCCAGCAGCACCAGAACCCGCGAACCTACCGGCGCACTTCCGCGAAAACAAACCACTTATCGTGGTCGCCACAAGTCCAGGAGGTAAAGGCCACGCGACCACACATCGCGGACGACAGAGCGCGGCAGGCGTCCTCCAACCAAGAGCAATGCGTCTATATAGAGCATTGCCTAGACTTCACTCCGTATCAATACCTTCAGGCGATGGATAAAGTGGTCGGAGGGTCCTAAAACATCATATAACTGCCCAGGATAAACGGTGTTGTCCTGGTAGGCCTGACCAGTGAGGCTCTTGCAGACTTCTTCATTGACAGGGGACTCGAGAGATCGAGGGCACGACCCTCAGAACCTTTCCCTTCCAAAAGAGATTAGAGAAACTGATTATAAGGAATCTCCCATCCTACGTGTAAGACGCGGTCATCATCGATGCTCTGCGGCCTTATGGACGTGTCACATCAATCGCTTCCATGCAATTCAAAGCAGGGAATACATGTACTCGGACGGCCGCCGCGAGGCCTACATCCTCCTACATGACGGCGTAAAAAAAGGAGAGGCAGCCCACCCGCCTGGGCATCAAGACCAAAGGCGACATCTGCCGGCGTTCCTTGCATTTTAAAGTAGATGCTCCAAATGTAATAAACAGAGTTTCTGCGGGGCCGAATTCCCAATGCTTGCCAAGCACACCATCGGCTCCAAGCAGGCATCATCCCCCTTTCCTAACAAAGTTCCTTCACCAACCGTCTAGCCGTTCAGTCAGCCAGCGCCTGCTCATGAATGAAGGCCTTAAGATCCACCAGCTCCTGGGGAAATTAGAGATCAAGTCCAAGGGTGAAATGACGCCAGGCTACATTTCTTATGGCGTCAAATGAAGCAAGTGTCACCGCCAAGGACATCGGCGTGTCAGCTGCCCAAAGAGGGACATAGAGAAACGATACACTCGACAACCTACCTCCCAGCATGGATCTCTCCCTCCTTCCACCCAGAAAACGTTCTGGTCGGGATCTGCTGCAACTATACCAGCTGCAGTTAGCTTTGATAAACCTGAGGAGACCCCGGCCGAAGAAGTTCGCGTGAAAACTCCTTCTGGAAACACAACCAGCGGTGCCGAAGCCCCAACAGCGGCGGAAGAAGTGGCCACATAAAGCAAAATAAGCCTGCCAACATGGTAGTTCCTATCTTGACCCTGACCCCTGGTGTCCAGGTTCAGATGGAAACCATTTCCCTAGACAAGGAGGAAGAATCAACTGAGACAGGGTCTAAAGCCTTCAATGCGTGCCTCAAATATGTGCTGCTTCATTAGGCAGCATGCAGTTTATGTCACGCTTTTGAAAGAGACGAACGTGCTGGCTCCGAACAACATCCGAGACTTATGCCTCGCCGTTTTCGCTCCAACGTCTACTCCCATGGGATCCGGCCTCGCCGTCGTCGTAGCGCTGAGAGTCACAGTCCTCTGGCATCACATTCTGTGGCCAGGCAAGATCTCCAGGTTACACAGGGATGCGAAGAGATCCCCAGACAAGGAAAAACCACGTAGAAAAACACTTTAAGCGTCTCCACACCAATTCTCCACGCTCTGGGCCCCTTTTTGCATTCCCTTAGTCCCCTCTTATATACAGACATGGCCACATTCGTCCAATGAGAAGGCGTGAGAGTTTGGTTCACTAACAACAACAACAAAGCCTTTATTTAGGGCCTCTCGCCCTATACAGGATTCGCCAGTTCACAAGGGATGGGGAGAACACTGTGTGGCCTTTTTCCGGGATATAGTCTTGTGGAATCCAAATATCGCCATCGCTATATACCTATTCTTTGATATTTCATTAATTAGTGCCGGAAATGAAGGACAAAGTTGCCCCGTTTTATAATTTAGTTTTCGTCTTTCCTCAGACAGAGCAGCACAGTCAAATAAGTAGTGCAACATCTCCTTTGTTATTCCTGATCCACAGAAAGTGCATTTCAGGTTTCCACGCCTCATTAAAATCAGATGGTGTTCTCTGAAAAAAATTGAAAGGGTTCTAAATTGTGCGATTAATCTGATGACAGGAAAAGGGAGTTCACTTAAGAAATATTATTCGATGGTAAGCGTTGTATATATATCTCTATAGTGGGAATATAACTTTGATTGGGTTATTCTTGTTAAGTCATTTTGTATTGTTTGCTCTATCGCAGTTCTTAATATTCCTGGGATAGCATTCCTTAGTGAATCAGGATCATTACAATAAGTAAGCCACGAGGATCCGTTATTATTGAGTAAATTGCTTAATTGTTTTATAAACCCGATGGGCGCACCTGTAGCACAGGATATTTGCCTCATTCTATTTAAACATATTCGAGGCAATCTATTTGTATCCATACTCAGCACCCTCAGCCAATATTTCAAGGTCAATTTCAGAGCTGTTTTTATTAATGAGACGCGGCCTGTTTCTGGTCTTATTATGTATCCTGGTGTATATCTAGGCAAATTCAAGAACCTACGAATAAATGTATCTTGTATATGATCTAATAAATCTTTATGCTCTGTTGCCCAAATTGGAGCAGCACACATAAAAACAGCCATCACAATAGAATCAAACAGTTTCATTGCAGAGTTTAATGAATTAATTTTTGATTTTGCTAATATTGTGTGGGGTTGTAGCATTTATTGACGCAAGTGCTTTTCCTTTGAAAAAGTTTGCGGCTTGAGTGGTTTTAGTTGTACTGACCAGAGGGTATCCCAAGTAATTACATCTTCTTGTTACCATCAGAGGTTTACCATTCCAGTACCATCTATCTTCTCTTGAAGGTTTACTACCATTGCGAAATACCATAACCTTCGATTTAGACTCGTTCAGTGTCATATAGTTCTCACCAAGATATTCTTTCAATATATTAATCTTTTTTTTTGAGGTTTATCCTCGACTCCCCTATAATAGCAATATCATCTGCATACATCAGCAGGTGAACGTCACCAAATTCCGGCAGGTATACACTCGTCAGATCTGAGTTGTCATACATTTTAATCAGGTCCGTCATGAATAATATAAAAAGTAATGGCGATAGTGGCTCTCCTTGTAAAACGCCCGAATGTATCTTAATATTTTCTGTAATTGATCCCCTCAATCTGACTGCCACAGTCGCCTGTTCGTAGTAATTTCTAATTGCGTGTATAAATTGATAGCTCACGCCCAGATTGGTTAATTTCTTCCAAAGTAATGAGTGAGGAACTGTATCAAATGCTTTTTTCAAATCAACAAAAAATACATATAATTTTCCTCTCTTTTTCCTCAGTGATAGTTGTATTAGAGTGGTCAATGTGAATATCAATCCATATACGATCGACCCCTTCGGAAACCCGCCTGATTTTCTGGAATGACGTTACTTCTTTCTACCCATTCATTCAGTCTTGATCTTAGTATTGTCGTAAAAAGTTTCGATAAATTGCTTATCAATGCTATATCACGATAATTTGAAGGGTTGTCTTTGTCACCGCTTTTAAAGATTGGATGTATGATCGATTTAGTCCATATTGTAGGATAGTGTCCCATTATCAGAGCTCTATTGTAAAATTGTTCTAATAAACCCATGTATGAGTCTGGGAGTACTTTTATTATTTCATTGGGGATGTCATCAGGTCCACTTGCCTTGTTGTTTTTCAAATCTCTGATTGCCCTTCATATCTCTTCAGAAGTTATCTCTGGATCAAGTATTGGATCGCTCGGCGAAATCCTCCCTTCTATATTACAAACTAGCGGATGTACCCGGCTTCGCCCGGGTTTTACCCGAGTGAATGTTTTTCTAATGAACATTTGTTAAAACAATTCTCTTTAAACTTATAAAACGTACTCGGCTTCGCCCGGGGTTTAACCCGAGTAAAGGTTTGTCTAGCGAACATTTGTTAAAACAATTCTCTAAAAACTTATTAAAAAATAAAAAAGATATATTTTGATAATTTGAAACTCGTAAATTTGAATCTCTCGATAAAGTGAACATTTTTTCCCGGTCCCTGTGTGCCTTGTCATCCTGAATTTTGTCTTTCCTAATTTTCTACATTAGAAAATCATAGTTTTATCTAGTGAACATTTTTCCCCGGTCCCTTGAGGAATACTCGATAAGTTGAATAAAATCAATATTAATTGGTTCCCTCGGTAATTGGAAGTTAAAGGAATAGTATCTTCGCCTTGGAATTGTATCATTATTCTTGTCGCAAATAAATTGCCGTGTCATCCTGAGATAATCTTACTTTTGATAAATAATATTTAAGATAACAAACTTAGTGATAAGAAAACTTGTTATCATCGTCACAATGGGGGCGCTGCTTGCGAGTTAAATCTACAAATCTGCAAATAACTCTAAGGATATTCAAGATATTCATGAAATTATTTTACAAAAACCTTCCCGGTGATATACCTAATAATATCCCAAAATTTCACGGCGATTGGATGTATGGTTTTTGAATCTATAGAGTACAGACAGACAGACATTCAATTTTATATATATATAAGATAATATAAATGAGTTTTAAAAATTGTAAAAAAAAAAATGCATCGGCCGGGAATCGAACCCGGGCCGCCCGCGTGGCAGGCGAGCATTCTACCACTGAACCACCGATGCTTAAAAAAATGGCCATATTTAGGTATTCATTCCATTCCGGATTAGTCCGCGTAAAAAAAAGTTCTTCAAATGAAAAAAAAAAAGAAATAGCCAAAAATACTAATCAAAATGCAGCCGAAAATTTTCCTCAGGTTTATAAAAAGCGACATGCAAAATATGGTACCAATTGGTTCAGTAGTTTTTGAGTTTATCGCGAAACAGACAGACAGACAGAAATTGACTTTTATATATATATAGAGAGATTTACTCTTCATTGTTGGCTTTTTAACTTACATTCATTCTTCATTGTTGGCTTTTTATATTACATTCACTCTTCATTGTTGGCTTTTTATCTTACATTCACTCTGTTGGCTTTTTATATTACATTTACTCTTCATTGTTGGCTTTTTATCTTACATTCACTCTTCATTGTTGGCTTTTTATATTATACTAGCGGATGTACCCGGCTTCGCCCAGGTTTTTCTCGAGGGAATGTTTGTAGTCTAGTAATAAGAAAATATACTACACCTAAAAACTATCAGAGAAAAGAGAAACCACGGAAGGTGAACAGAAAAATGCTTACAATGGATGTTATGTTTACGATATCAAAATAAATAAAAACAAAGATAAAATTTGCATATGTTGGTCACTATAAATTTGTATATTTGTTAGGCGAAATTAGAAACATGATAAAACAATTGGGTATTTAAAAACAAATGTAGAAATAAAAGTTGAAGTATAATAAACAATGTTAAAGATTAGTTTTAATTATTAATCAAGATTGTGTGTGAATATGTGAGAAAGATGTAATATCGTTGTTGTTTTCTTGGCCGACTGTTTTACATATGGTGTTATCTTAAAATTGCTTGTTTTGAATATTTTTTAGATTGAGATTATTAGCTAGTATGTAAAAAAATTAACTCTGTTGATTTTTTTTGTATTAAATCGATAACAGCGAAGTTACGCATGTTAATGTTAGGAAATATATTTTGATGTTAAGCAAAACCTGCTCCACTCGTTTTACATAAATATTGAAAATTTGGTTGAAATTGATGCATTGTAACGAAAGTTTTTAGTGATGTCCACTTATGAAATTTCCATTTTATTAATATAGATTTACTCTTCATTGTTGGCTTTTTATCTTACATTCATTCTTCATTGTTGGCTTTTTATATTACATTTACTCTTCATTGTTGGCTTTTTATCTTACATTTACTTTTCATTGTTGGCTTTTTATATTATATTTACTTTTCTTTGTTGGCTTTTTATCTTACATTCATTCTTCATTGTTGGCTTTTTATATTACATTTACTCTTCATTGTTGGCTTTTTATCTTACATTCACTCTTCATTGTTGGCTTTTTATCTTACATTCATTCTTCATTGTTGGCTTTTTATATTACATTCACTCTTCATTGTTGGCTTTTTATCTTACATTCATTCTTCATTGTTGGCTTTTTATATTACATTCACTCTTCATTGTTGGCTTTTTATCTTACATTCACTCTGTTGGCTTTTTATATTACATTCACTCTTCATTGTTGGCTTTTTATCTTACATTCACTCTGTTGGCTTTTTATATTACATTTACTCTTCATTGTTGGCTTTTTATCTTACATTCACTCTTCATTGTTGGCTTTTTATATTATATTTACTCTTCATTGTTGGCTTTTTATCTTACATTCATTCTTCATTGTTGGCTTTTTATATTATATTTACTCTTCATTGTTGGCTTTTTATCTTACATTCATTCTTCATTGTTGTCTTTTTATATTACATTTACTATTCATTGTTGGCTTTTTATCTTACATTCACTCTTCATTGTTGGCTTTTTATCTTACATTCATTCTTCATTGTTGGCTTTTTATCTTACATTCACTCTTCATTGTTGGCTTTTTATCTTACATTCATTCTTCATTGTTGGCTTTTTATATTACACTAGCGGACGTACCCGGCTTCGCCCGGGTTTTACCCGAGTAAAGGTTTGTCTATTATTAAAATAAAAACATAAAGCCTCCAGGGAAAAGTTTCTTTTAAAAATATTTTTTATTTAAAAAATCTCGAGCTTTCGGGCAAGTACGCCCTTCTACGGGAGAAAATGCTTTATATGATTTTCCCTGGAGGCTTTATGTTTTTATTTTAATTATAATTCAAGGGATTATTTGATCGAAAGGTTTGTCTAACGAATCTCTCGATAAAGTGAACATTTTTTCCCGGTCCCTTGAAAAATACTCGATAAGTTGAATAAAATCAATATTAATTGGTTCCCTCGGTAATTGGAAGTTAAAGGAATAGTATCTTGCCTTGGAATTGTATCATCATTCTTGTCTCAAATAAATTGCCGTGTCATCCTGAATTTTGTCTTTCCTAATTTTCTACATTACAAAATCATCGTATCATCATGATAATATTTAGAGCAGATTGTTGAATTATAACAGATAAATTAGAATATTTATCTTGATTATTTTAAAGCGAAAAGTTATTTCAAAAATTTTATTTGCTAGAAACCTTCCCAGTACTATACTAAATAACTTCCCAAAGTTTCATGGCGTTCCAATGAGTGGTTTGGTCAGGCATAAAGGACAAACAGAACACACACACACACACACACATACATTCATTTTTATATATATAGATTCACTCTTCATTGTTGGCTTTTTATATCATATAGAAAATCATAGTTTTATCTAGTGAACATTTTTTCCCGTGTCACATTGCCGTGTCATCCTGAGATAATCTTACTTTTGATAAATAATATTTAAGATAACAAACTTAGTGATAAGAAAACTTGTTATCATCGTCACAATGGGGGCGCTGCTTGCGAGTTAAATATACAAATCTACAAATAACTCTAAGGATATTCAAGATATTCATGAAATTATTTTTCAAAAACCTTCCCGGTGATATACCTAATAATATCCCAAAATTTCACGGCGATTGGATGTATGGTTTTTGAATCTATAGAGTACAAACAAACAGTCAGACATTCAATTTTATATATATAGATATTCTCTTTTTCCTCAATACTCATTAATTCGCAATAAAATTCGTGCCATTCCTGTGCAGTAATTTATTCTTGAATTTTTGTTGCTCTTTTAAATAGCGCAATGGTCTTCCAAAAGGACTTTGAATCTTTTATATATCTCAATATTTCTTGTTTTTCCTGAATATATTTCTTTCTTTTATCATCTAATAAACCGAGATATTTCTTTCTATGGAGAGCATAGCTTTCAAGGTCTTCCTTTCTGTTGGTTCTACGGTATTCCTTCAGACTTTCTTTTGTTAGCTTTTTCATCTCGTAACAGTTTTTGTCAAACCATGGTATAGATTCTCCGGGGGCACCCTTAGTTAAGTACATTATTCCTGATGTTGACATTGCCTCAGTAATTCTTTGAGTGAAAGTATTTACGGAGCTATCGAGATTTGATATTTTTACTACTTGCAATTCCTTTAATTCCTGCTTAAATGTCTTAATTCCCTCAGCTGTCCATCTGTATCTCGTAACACCATATTCTTCTACCTTGGATTTATTTTCATAGGTGTTTTGGACTGTTATCTTCAGGGTAAGAGGAAGGTGATCTGAATATATCTGAGTTTCTATCCTGAAGTCTGATATTTTTTCCGGTATTCCTTGTGAAACTATGCAATAATCAATAGTTGATGAGCCTCTCTCCGAAACATATGTAAAGTCTCCCTCTCTGTCTCCTGTTGATCTTCCGTTGATTATTGTCCTCGAGAAACTCGAGAAGTCCTTCAGCCAGTGGTGAAATTATTAGATCTCTCGCTTTTCTTTCGGAAACTAAAGAGAGTTGAAGATTTGTTGGATTATACAGTCCCCCGAGCCCTCCAGTTTGGTTCACTAACAAACGAAGACAACATTCTTCCCGCTAAAACCTGATCTAAAAAAAAACTGAAAATGTTTGTCAATATAATTTGACAGCGTACCTGCCTACGAGGGTTGCCATCTACGGAAGCCGGGTTGATTCCGCCTATTTCGATCGAGTCCTATTACCATCAAGGCTTTCCGAACGCATCACCCGTTACTGGACCCTCAAATACCACGCATCAGACCACCGTGCCACCCTTCTCCAGGTGGGGGATTCCCCTGAGTCTCGAACAATTCCCGTTTCTGCGTTTCTTCGTTTGGTGCCAGTCGTTGAGAGAGTAGCGGCTCTCCCCAAAGAAACTTCGCGGTACATCGGAGACATACCCTCTGGAGAACTATGGAGAAATTGGGGAAAAGTGAGGGAGAACCTTGTTGATAACAAAAAATGTATCTTCACTTCTCGCGTTGAAGACTACGTCACTAGAGCCAGCCAGTTTTTACGCTCTCAACTTAAGGCTGAATCCATGGAGACCAACTATCCTTCACTCCCCGAGCTTGGGCGTACCCTGCGTGCTTGACATCATCGTTATGAAACGACGACTGTCTTCAACGATCAGGAGAACCTCATCGAGGGAGAGCCCTTGAGGCTCCTAGTCTTTGACACCTTCAGATAACGCTTCGCCATCTCAACCCTTCGCCAAGAGAATGTCGCTGTATTTTATAAGAAGCGACAGAGAGGATATGGACCCACTTCATCGAGAGAACATATAATTCGATGAGTTAAGGCTGCAATTCGCAACCTGCCACAAGGCAAAGCAACCGGCTGGGACAACCTGCCCTGCGAGCTGGTGAAGGGCTTTGATTGTCTTCTTGTTTTGATCCATAGAGTTCTTGACGAATCATGTCTCCGTGGGGCTCTGTCATATTTGTCGAGAAGAAATAACATCTGTCCCGTTCCCAAGCCGCACGGTGGTTTGGGCCTAAGCGCATACCGACCCATAGCCTTACCAACGATGGACTACAGAATTGTCAACGGCATCCTCCACGGTCGTCTGCGCCCTCACTTGCCTACCACTGTGCCGGAGTGCCAGACTTACGCCGTTCCAGAGAGATGATTTTCTTGGAACATCGGCTATGTGTCTGACGAGGTCGCCATCGCCACGAGGGACAAAGCGTCGCTGGCAGTGATATATACTGTTTTGCAGTCCACCTTTGATCGAGTGGACTGAGGATTCCTGATCTCGCAACTGCGCTCTATCGGCCTGCCTCCCGCTTTCGTGAAGAGGCTGATGCGACAATTATAACCGATGTCAACTACACCTTCCCGTTCAAACTGCACAGAAAGCTTCAGCAAGGCTGTGCCACCCACTCCTCCATCTGTACGGGTCCATCCTGCGCCATCTTGAGAGAGTTCTCGGAAGAGGAAACGTCCTGGCGTACGCCGATGATATCATCCTACTGATACGAGAATATTGGAAGTTTGAGGAAGCCAAGCCCATCTTTGATGATTTCTGGCGTGTGTCCGGGGTCAGCGTCAACTTTTCCAAGAGCAAGGGACTGTGGTGCGGCGCTTTAAAAAACCGCGCCGACTCTCCACTGGGAATAACGTGTTCATAATTCTTCAACGCTTATGAAACTGCGATCCAGGAGAGTCGCCTGTTGGGGGTCTTGGAGAAAATGATCTACAGGTGGTCTTCCTATATCTGCGGCTTTTCCATTGTTGGCCGAGCGAGCGCTGGGGCTGGCATCGGTGCTACACCATCTGCACAGTGACGCTACCATCATCAAAATGCAGGCCAGGTTGACTCGGTTTGTTAGGGGCTCCTGCTATCGGGCTGCCTTGCTATCGGGTATTTTTCTGACTCGTTCCGTATCTGTCGGTGGAATCGGATTACTGGATATCAATCCTCAGCTTCAGTTTGCCTGTTTCAAGGGAGTCCAGACCGCAGGCAGGGTTGGAAGCCAAACGCATACTCATGGCTGGAGAGAGTGGAGTCTGGATGGCTCCCATGTTTTCAGGGGCCTAGGTGCCGCGACGTCGTCGTCAACTGGCACTGTGGGAGCTGGTTTCAAATGGGAGCTTCAACATCGACTGCAGCACCAATTCCAGCTGCATCACCAGCCCCACCTGCAGCTCCTTCACCTGTTGCACAGAACCCACCTACTGATTCTGTGGACCCATCCCCACCTCTATCAAGGGAACCCAGTGGCGCTCAAAAGTCCCAATCAAGATCACTGAACGAGCCTAACATGGCCCAGTGACAAATGGACGTTCTCATGGAGAACCCCAAAGACCTCTGAAACACTGGAAGAAGTAATAACATCAGGTATAGACAAGGATGGCATTATCAAAGCCTTCAGCCTCAATGGGGCGATGGACAGGCTTATGGCCGCTTCAACAGCTGCGCAGAAGGTAGCCATTGCAAGCCAAGCACGCTGATGGCTCTGAGAGGAGATATGAGCAGTACTCTGTACAAGAAACTGTCGCTTGCCAGAAATTCTGCTCGCTACCAGTAATGAGATTCCGTTTTGCGACCCTAAGGCGCGCGGAATTTCTGCTCTTCATAAAAAATTACAGTTTTTCTGTTTCCTTCAGGAGCACAACATCGACATCTGCTTCTTGCAAGAGAAAAACGTCAGGTTTTTGGACAACGTGGGAGACCTTTGCCACGGTTACAGCGTCATTGTCGCGCACCATCAACGACCGTTTGGACCTAATCTTTTTCCATCAGGCTTCTACAACCTCGTCACCCAATACCAAACTATAGACTACGCCTACTCGAACCACCGTGCCGTCCTGAGCCTAGTGGGAGAACCAGCTTCTACAAAACTTCCCTGCATCGGCAAGCTTCTACGGTCAGACCTGTTTGTCGATCAAATGTGTGGAACTGTTTATCAATGCATTATCTGTAGACCTAGAAAATCTTTAAATTCCGATTTCATGGGAACAATAGACCAGGATCAAGGCAAATCTGTTAGCGGAGATGCGGTCCCTCTCACCTGCCTTCGCTGAATCCCGCGGCGGATAAGTCTAGAGAGAGAGCCACTTCCTGCGGAGGAGATTGGAGGACGATACTGCCCGCTTCGACTTTTATTGTAGGACTTCGGGTGTTTCTTCCGAGCAAAACGACACTCTCCTTCCACCTTCGCCGAAGACGACGGCGTCATCTTTGGAGGCCAGATTAGGTGTTTCCTTCTAGAACGCTTAAGAAGTCGCTTCACCAAGGCTCCAAGATCAGCAGAAGCCATTGCCGACTTCCTCGCAGAAATTACCTCTTTGGAGTTGACGAGTGGTACCAACTCTTTCTCGACGAAATTTCCTGCGACCATATAGCGGCAGCAATCCATCGCCTTCCAAACGGCCGTGCCTCGGGATGGGACGGTTTACCCTCTAGTTTGTCAAAGCCTTTGAATATTTCTTCACAGAAGTTCTTCGGCACGGCTTCGAGGCTTCTTGACTCCGCATGGCTTTGCCTCCATCTTTAAAACACAGAAATAGCATCCTGCTGCCGAAATCGCACGGTGTTCCGGGTATCAAGCCGACTACAGGGTCTTCAGCGGCGTGTTCATGGGCGCTCTGCGCCGTCATCTGCAAGACCTCGTGCCCGAGTGTCAGACCTACGCCCTTTCAGGGTGTTCAAACTCCTGGAACATTGTGCGAGTGTCTGACAAAGTCGCCTGGGCAGAGAGGCATAACATGCCGGTGGCTGTCATCTCTATGGACCTGAAGTGGGCCTTCCCATTTCTCAACGGGGTGAGGCAGGGTTGCCGCCTCAGCGCCGCCCTCTTCGGCATCGGAGTTGGGCCTCTGCTACACCGCCTTGAGAGGATCTTGGGCCGCGGTTGCGTGGTCGCCTATGGGAATGATATTATACTTTTATCAGGAACGACGCTCAATCTTCGAAGAGTTTCACATGGCCTCCGTGGGCGGCTGTCAACTTCAGCAAGAGATGCGGGCTCTAGTGCGGTTCCTGGAAGCACCGAACGGATTCTCCTCTGGGAATCTCCTGCATGTCCGAGTCGCTGACTGTCCGGGGCTGCACGATTACCGCCGGGAACACCGTTGCCTCCCGACTTCCCACCTGATGGACTGCTGGAGCGAGCCATCGCGAGGTGGTCTCCCTTCACTCGCGGCCTGTCGCTGGAGGGTCGTGCCCGCCCGGCCAAGAGCCTGGTCCTGGGTTCCATCCTGCACCACCTCTACATCTATGTTATACCTGACACCACAATCGGCTGGCGCGCTTCGTGTAGGGTACGAACCGAGTCTCGTGGCTATCCGGGGGCATCCTGACTCGCCCAGCCTCCAAGGGTTGCGCCGACTTTCTTGACATCGCGGGCCAGCTTCGGCGTGCCTGCCTGGAGGGGGTCCAGGCCTCACTACGCGGCGCCGCCAACGGCAACTCTTGGCTGGTCTGCAGCCGGGCGTGGCTGACCTCAACTGCTTCTGACGTCTGGCTCTCGCCGAAAAGAAAGAGACTTCTGAGCCTCTGGGAGGCCGCCTCAAGCATCCTTGAACTGGACCACTGGATTCTGAATCCCGCTTGCCTGAAGTTCCTGCGTCTTTGAGTAGACAACAGGTTTCTGCGACCGCCAGACCTGCTGGCTCCCGAGCGCTGGTTACAGTCGATCGTCGGTGACTTCTCCGATGGCACCCTTACCCTAGCGCGCTCAACGCGAGACGCGCTCCTGGACGCGCAGCCCCTGGGGGCTTTCTGTCAGCGTCTCCTGCAGGAAATCGTCAGTTTTAGCTTTTATGTGGAGCACGAGGCGGAAACCAACGTCCTGCGGGGATCGGCTATGCCCATTACCTACCTTAACAGCCAGAGCGCGCGCCGGGCACTGGACTCGGCACGGCTGCAGGCGCATCGTGTTTGAGAGCTTGTGGCACGCTGGGCCTTCACCGTGGACGTGTCCCGTTTCATCACCTGGGCGGACCCACGTCGCAACTGCTTCTAGGGGCACGACGAAGATGTCGCCCTACGACTGGCCCTCCACGCTCTACCCCATCCTGACACTTCTGTCTTGAGACGTTCTCTCTGTGGGTCAGCGACTAGTCACTGACCCAAAGATATTGGACTTGCCGATCAGTGCGACCCCTGCTCCGGGAGGTGTTCACTTCCTGTAGTTTGGACCAGGATTTGTAGGCCTGTCTTTTCGGCGTCGGCCTTCATCCCGAGGCAACCAAACTGACAAGAGTGGCGAAGGCTACCATCTACGCCCTCACATCGACCTGCCCACTCTGTGGGAAATTTTTACGCCGGTGGGCGCGATAAATGAAGACATGTATATATTTTATATGTATATATTTATCAATTATTTTACTCATTTACATCTTATAAAACTATTTTAGAGGCGTAATATTCTTTTTAAAATAAAAAGATTTCTACTGTCCTTACTGCGATGGAAAAATTAAAGGGAGGGCCTGGCTCATCAGTGGTGAACCCTCCCAGCGGTTTCGCCAGTTTAATCTACCATAGTGGTAGATTAAACTGGCGAAACCGCTGGGAGGGTTCACCACTGATGAGCCAGGCCCTCCCTTTAATTTTTCCATCGCAGTAAGGACAGTAGAAATCGTTTTATTTTAAAAAGAATATTACGCCTCTAAAATAGTTTTATAATTTGATAACAGATGGCGCTCTAATACATCATAACATCATTTACATCTATTTATTCATATATTTTTCATTTTATAGCCCTATTTATTCATATATATATTTGTATTTACCCTTATATAAACGACACAACGTCCAACAGAGTTTCTTCACAGATTAAGTCGAGACAATAGTGTTCCTGTCTGGTTAGTCTTTTGAAGTAAATTTGCTATTGATAGTTTATTTTTTATGGAGCAGAACCAGTATGATGGTGGTGGTGGTGGAGGAGGTCAGCAGACCAACAAAAAGCGGCCGCGTCCTGAGGACGAAGACCTCCTCCCGTCTTCCCACAATCAATTCAAGTTCAACAGCACAGCAAGCTTGTTCAACTTTGGGTGCCGGACCTTCGAGGCGATCATTGCGGACACCAGCTTGGACACCCCCGAAAAAATGCAGATGGCCACCAGAGGACGGATGCTGACTCTCGTCCAAGAGGCAGAACTTCTTCTTGAGGACGCATTCAAGGGAGCCAGTCTTGGAAGACCCAATCCCGCAGCCAACACCCCGATCCCCTCCACCTCATTCGCCTCGGTAGTGGCTGAGAAAGAGAAGCCGGTAAGGCCTGCACTTCCGAAGCCCAAAGTGAAAGCCACATTTGTGAATCTGGCTCCTTCCTTTGAATCGCATGTCGTCGTCAAGTCGGCTGACCCCAAATCCAACCCTAGGGAAATATTAAGGGAAATTCAAAAGATACATCCCTCCCTAGCGTCATCAAAAGACGTGGTGGCGTCCATAAACACCAGCGGCAAGGTTGTTTTCCACACCAAAACGACCCAAATGGCAAAGTCGCTGGCCTCGGGGCTGACCTCCCTGCTACGGGTCTAAGCTGCCACGAGCGCCCGGTTATCCTGCCAAGATACTGCCTATTCAGAGTGGACGGGGGGGTGCGGGACGATGAGATTTGCGAGAGCCTCCGCTCCAACCACACCGTGCAGTCACTCCAGGGGAAACGTGACATCAAGGTAGTCCATCGATCGAATAATGCGGCACACAACACCAGTACAGTGTTCATCGAAGTGGACATCCAAGTCGCCGAAATCCTCGGTCAACATGGACGTATCCCAGTGGCAGGTCTAATGCACAGGTATGAGCGCAGTCATACTTTGAAGCAATGCTTCCGTTGCTGTGGCTTCGGCCACCGCGCGTCTGCCTGTCCAGCTGCCCATCCAATCTGTTATCGCTGCGGCTCTGCAGAGCATGAGGGCTTCCAATGCTCGGTCGAGCCAAGCCAAAGCCGCTGCTGCCGCTGCAGCAAAAAATCTGGAGCTCCCATCAACCACTTTGCCACCTCACCTTCCTGTCCCTTTGTAAAAGAGAGAATAGCCCGAACAAGAAACAATGTCTAGGCCATTGCGTGTCTTGCAGGTGAACGCTAGAAAATCACCAACTGCCATTCTTGAAATTGCAAATTTGGCAATTTCGACACAGGCCGACATCGTGCTCCTGCAAGAACTCCCAACTAACTTCTTCTGGCCCACACCTGGGTTTCAAGCATTTTTTGTCCCTGGCGCCTACATCCCCTCGGGAATTGTGGCACGTAGCAACCTTCATCCCATCCCTCTAACCTCCCCAGACACCGCCATAACCTCCATAGCCATATGTCTAGAGCAGAGTATCATCGCGGTGTACTCGGCTTACTGGCACGGCCTTAGAGCTGCCGAGGATTTCATCCCTCTTCTGGAAGATACAATAAGACGGGCCTCTCTTCCAGTAATCCTGGGTATGGACACTAACGCCCACTCTCCTACCTGGGGTATGGGTGCGAGGTTGGACTTCCGGGGTGCTAATCTGGAAGAATTCGCCAGCTTCAATGATCTTCATTTCTTGGGACCCCCTGTGATCTCTACCTGGTCAAATGGGTCTTTGTCTTCTTCTATAGACGTCACTCTGGCCTCCAGCTCACTGGCTATCCATGCCACTAGGGGTTTATTAGGTGAGATGGCCTTCACTGACCATATACCTATCTGGACTACATTCCATGACATGGTCAATAACGAGACGAACTCCTCCTGGGTTGAATCCTCATGTAAAGAACAGACCTTTAAATCCTTCCTAAACTCTTCTCTCCACCAGGTAACTGCCCAATTGAACGAGGCCTCTACCCCAGAAGATATTGATAGGGTGATCCTCCTTTTGACTTCCATCCTGCAATCAGCTTGTGACTCTTCCATGAGGAGACGCTCCAATACTACAAGACCGTCAAAGCCGTGGTGGACCCCCGAACTGAGTCGGATCAGAAGGTTTGTTATCTCCCTCCGCCGTTGCAGTCAGAGTGTCCGGAGTCCTATTAGGAACTTCTTCCGCGGTTTATACCGAGCGTGCCATAATCGACTGAAGGCGGCTATACGGAAAGCTAAAAATAAATCCTGGCTTAATCTCTGCGAGGAGGTGTCATCCGCATCCTGGAGTGCCATACATCGATTTATCGCCCGGGGCCGCGGCTCCCCCAGAGGTCCGCCACTTCTCAAACATGATAACGGCTCTCCTTACTATCCTCATGAGACGTGCCAGGCCGTGTTAAATTACTTTTTCCTACCTGACACCAGACCTCACCCGCAAAGGAATGCAATTTCTGCGCACTCAGACGAACCTGAATTCAAACCCTGGGAAGTTTTGCGAGGCATTCATCGCTGTGGAAAAAGGAAAGCCCCGGGCCCCGATGGTCTTGGTTCAAAGTGCCTAGACCTGGGCGGCCCCTCCTTGCAATTCCTGCTGGCCGAATTGTTCACCAAATGCCTTCGTATGGGCCACTTCCCCCGTCCATGGAAAGAAGGCCGCCTCATACTTCTGCCTAAACCCTCCAATTCAGCCACCAGTCAGCTGGAGAAATACAGACCTATTACTTTATTGAACACTATGGCCAAAGTCTTCGAGAGATGTATCCTGACCAGACTTCAGTGGCTCGCGGATCGTCACGGATGGTTCTTTGAAGATCAATACGGTTTTGTAAATGGTCGTTCTGCGGAAGATGCACTGTCAAGTATCACTCAATTCATTGAAGAAAGACAAGCTCACTGGAGGAAAACTCTTGTCATCAGCTTGGATATCAGTAAGGCCTTCGACACTGTTTGGAGGCCGGCAATCATTCAAAATCTTGAACGCCTAAATTGCCCAGAGTATATCACCGGCTTAGTAAAAAGCTTTTTGGAAGACCGGAGGGTCTCTTATTCAGCTTGGACAGCAACAGAGTGTACATCCTCCCAGCTCGGCACTCCCCAGGGTTCAGCGCTAAGTCCTTTCCTGTGGAACATAGTTGCTCGGACCATCTTCACCCTTCCCTCCATCAAAGATAGCCGATTAATAGCTTACGCGGACGACTTCACCCTTATGATTCAGGTTCGTGGTCGCCTGCCGGTCTCTGCCACCAACAACTTCTTGGAAAGGTTGACATCTTGGTGCACGATGTGCGGTCTTAATATAAACCCCAGTAAGACTCAAGCTTGCCTGTTCCAATGGCGTAATGTCCACCCCAACTCCGAGACAGGGCTTAAAATCCTTGGTCAACCTTTAAACATCAAGAAGACAATCACAATCTTGGGAGTAGAATTGGACCAGACCCGCGGATTTGTCGCCCACCTACGCAAGATCACACGTAGATGCAGATCAATAATCCCACGACTCACCAACTCCATAAAGGGTAAATTTGGAATCTCCTTTTCAGCTGGAACTAGGATTTTCGACGCGGTGGTGGTGCCTGCCCTCCTTTACGGAGCGTCAGCATGGGGACTCGTGCTCTCTCCAACGAAGGCATTAGGCAGCTTAGGAGCCTTCACTACAATTTTGCGAAACGCGTACTGAGAGGAGGTCCTCGCACACCAACAGTCTCAGCTATCTCCATCACTGGCAGCCCTCCTCTCGATATTATTGTTAGGTCTCGTACGGCGTTCCTAAAGGAAATCAATGAAGGAAATTTTGAATCTAGACCAGGCCCTGCTTCTTTGCCATACCCTCCAGAGAGACGTCAATTGTCTTTCAGTCAAAGCATCGAGGAGATAACAACACCCATAATATATACAGACGGATCAAAAAATGAGGCTGGGGTGGGCGCTGCAATTGTTCCCTCATCAGAAGATCAGCAGACCGTTCTCTTACGGCTCCATCCAGACTGCACAGCCTTCCAGGCTGAACTTCTGGCAATCCGCTGGGCGGTCCGTCTGGTGGAGGAAGGTTATTCTAGAGAGGAAATCACTATCGCGTCGGACTGCAAATCAGCTCTGTCAGCCATATGTACGTCAGGTCCAGTTCGATCGACCTTAGTTGCTGAGATTGTTCTCGCACTGAACACCAACCAAAATGTAAAGCTGTGTTGGGTGCCGGGTCACTGCGGCATCGATGGGAACGAAAGAGCAGACAGAGCTGCTAAGAACGCGGCCGTTTCGACCTTAGAGCCAACATTTTCCATCCTGCCTAGAAGCCTGGCCCGTAACCACTCACGGACGGCAGCCCTAGACGCATGGACGGAGGTTTATTGCCGGGACCACTCCAACAGGCACTTGAGGAGAATAGCCCATACTCCAGACCGGTTGATCCAATTCCTCCCTAAGGTCCGTCCTGGAGAAGTCACCACCACCTTACTTACAGGACATGGCCATGTTCGGGCAGACTTGGTTCTCTGGCAGCCTGGGGAAGACCCATCTTGCCCACATTGTATGGAGGAACAACAGACTGTGGACCACCTTCTGTTCAGATGCCCTGCTTTCATGCGACACAGAATGCAGACAGCCCTGCTGCTTGGGAGGACCTCCTTCGACACAGTCTCTTTGGCTGGACTCCCGGATTCCCTGCAGGCATGGAACTTCTTGACCAGCTGGTTCGGCCCTGCAATTGGCTTGGTATAAATGTAGTCTAGAGTGGCTGGTTTCTACTGGTTAGCTGGACAGCCCGGGCAGTTGGCCTTTTTTGCGCTCCAGGGGCCCGGGGAACCCTTATTTCTCTCTCTATATATATAAACGAGATAAAAAAGTAGATTCAATCTCTTTAAACACTAATAGGATTATATTGAGCTCAAATGTGAATTTGCATGCATAAGGATGATTGGCAAAAATATTTTGCTATTTAAAGGAAAATATAGAGGATTCTTTTTATTTCAAAGTATTAATTTGTTTATAATGAATCGGCTCTAAAATATTTTAAAGGAGGTTACAAAGCTTTTACTGTATACAAAGCTTTTACTTTTTTTCTAAAAAACAATAGGAGGAATCGCAGGATATCATTTCTAAGAAGAGACAGTATATAAAAGCGACGGCCTTCTTTATAGAAGAGGAACGCGCTTTGCGATCTTTATGAAGATAATATCCTTCAACAGGCTGTAATACGAATGCAAGAAAGTAGGAGAGAAAGAAATGATATATATATGCATAATGTTTTAGCGAAAAACACAAACATCCTCGATAAAGAGAGGCGAGTTGCCCCTCGAAATATTGGAACAATAAAAATACTTATAAATCCAATATATGCATTTTTTCTGAATATATATATTAAAAAAAAAGAAGGCATATCCTGACCAGGAGCACATGTGCTTTTTAGATGGCAGAACGCCATCTAGTGGAACAGAAATCAACTAAACATTGATTTGGCCAACCCATTTTCTTGATAAATCAAGAAAAGCTATCCACGAACGCGTTTTGGCGCTGTTGGCGCCATCCTTATTGTTTTTATTTGTTTCTATTATTTTTTCACACACATAAATTTGCGTACAATGTTTTTAGGAAACAACGTGGATTCGTTGTAGATACAGATTAGTTCGATATACTTGATTACAAGGAGCTGTTAATGGAATTGAGAAATAGGTACACTTAGATGGACTTACCTCCAATGTTACGCCGTCAGAAGGATCCTCCTCATCAACAGCCGGCTTCCGTCCAGGTCGGGCAAGCAAACCTGGCACCGTCTTGCAGGATCTTTATTCACACGCCATGAGGCAACTCGTCGCGTCTTCCACTCTCCGCAGATGTGGCCAACTGTCTGTCCTCTCCCACACTGGAATGCCGTTTTTGGCGCCTGTACCCATCATACATGGGTCATCACCCGCAGTTGGAGACCACCCATCTTTCCCCAACTTAGCTTGTCATCCATTTTCATGATAGTTAATTTACATAATTTAGTAATTTACATAGGTAGAAATAATTTACGATATTATTGATAATTATTTGAATTTTAGAGGAAAAATTTTACATATGGTGGATTTAACTTTATTCAACTATAATTACAAAGCGTAATGTCCCACTAAGAACACTGGCGCCCAATGATAAAGAAAAACAAGAGAAAGAGAGGGAAAAAAATCTATACATCTAAACATATATACAGGAAAATACAATAAGCTTGAAATAGTTTTCTAATATATATATATATGCATACTAATTTAAAATTAAATCAAAACAAAACAAATAAAATACTATAATATAGCATATAATAAATTTTGAAAATCTTGATTGTTAAGTATATATAAGTTTATACTATATATACTATACAATGAAAAAAATAATAGAAAAAAATAAAAAGGTCAGGTGTTGATATTTAAAATAAAAAAGGCATATTCTGACCAGGAGCACATGTGCTTTACAGATGACAGAGCGCCATCTGGTGGTACAGAAATTAACTAAACATTGATTTAGCCTGTTCCCTGATATTTGGCAAACCCTTTTTCTTGATAAATCAAGAAAATCCATCCACGAACGCGTTTCGCGCTGTTGGCGCTCGTCAGCGTGGAGTAGGCTGTACCACTGCGATCAAAAATATTTTTTGTCCCAGAGGCTTCTTGAGAAACCAAGAAATGGGTATTTAAGGCCAAACTTGCGTAAATACGCTTTACACAAGAAAAAATAATAGAAAAAAAATTAAAAGGTCAGGTGTTGCTTTTAAAAATAAAAAGGGATATCCAGACCAGGAGTACATGTGCTTTACAGATGGCAGAGCGCCATCTGGTGGATGGTTTTTATTTTTATTTTTATTATCAACACCTGACCTTTTTTAATATATATTTTAAAATTATTACTTCATGTGTGAAGCGTATTTACGCAAGTTTGGCCTTAAATTCTTGGTTTCTCAAGAAGCCTCTGGGATCAAAAATATTTTTGGTCGCAGTGGTACAGCCTTCTCCACGCTGACGAGCGACAACAGCGAGAAACGCGTTCGTGGATGGCTTTTATTGATTTATCAAGAAATTAGGTTGGCCAAATATCAGGGAACAGGCTAAATCAATGTTTAGTTGATTTCTGTTCCACCAGATGGCGCTCTGCCATCTGTAAAGCACATGTGCTCCTGGTCAGGATATGCCTTTTTATTTTAAATACTATAATATATATATTACAAAATCTATTGAATTTAATGTATGAATCTTTGCTAGATATTAGTCCTCTTGGATCAGTACAGAGAATACCGTTACTATATCTATAGTCGTGAAATGCTGGGTACTTGAGTAATAGATAGTAGAATCCTGAACGTTACATCCACAAAAACAGCTTGGATCATCCACTGCGTGAATTCTTTCCAGAAAACTCTTTATATTACCATGGTTGGTTATATATTGTGTGCTGTAGAAATTGGAACGAAAATAATTTGGAATACCTAGGTTGAAAAACTTGCAAATGTATCATTTGTATCATTTAATAGGAACGTCATTCTTGAGAGGCCCTATAAGATTTTATTTTAAAATAAATATAAATATTGTATTTTTAATTATCTGTCAAATTACATTGACAAACATTTGCACTTTTATCTTATCTCAGTTTTAGTGGGAAGAATGTTATTTTTGTTTGTTAGTGAACCAATCTTTCCCGCCTTCTTATTGGACGAATGTGGCCATGTTTGTATATATAAGGGGGCTATGGTATTGCTAGGAAGGGAGTGTGGGGGATATTTGTGTTAAGACGTTTAAAGTGTTCTCTGCGTGCTTTATCCGTGTCTGGTGATCTCCTCACATACCTGAGTGACTCCGGTCCGCTCCCTACCAACGCTACAATAAAGGATAAGTACTGTTTTGTTTTTATATAGCAAATCGTGAGTTTTTTTTATTATTTTCTCCTTTTGTTGTTGTACTCTTGAGTGTACGATTTTCTGTGTGTTAGTTACTATTACTTTAGGCCCTAGTAATTTGCAACTTTGTGTGTTTTCCTGTAAATAGTAACTTTTGTCATATCCTCGAACGATAAATTAGTCAAGTCGTATTTCATATTTTTTAATTCAATATAATCTGTAATCAGAGTAGTTTTGGCCAAACAGTAAACACAATTGTACAAAGTCGTCTTGTAAGCTTGTATACTCTATAGTTATATCTGATATTAAATTGAACTTAATTTTTGTATATATAGATTTTTTATTTAAAAATTTGAAAAATATGATAAAATTGGTCTGAACAGAGATTTATAAAATGTAATTCTTTTTTGGAAGCTCAAATCCCAATATTTATTGCAAAGAGAAAAGATGGATGAATAAAACGAATCTAGAGAAAAAGGCAGAAAAATTATATGAGAGTTCATAAACACAGAATAAAGAAGGAAGTTTAGGGATTAGGAGATAAAATGTCTATAGGCGGGAAACAGATTGAGTGCTGTTCTGATTGAAGATGTGCCGGTACTGGGAGATTTATTTTGCGATTGATGCTATTGAGTTGAATTAAGATGAAGGCTTCTAAGAAGAGACGTTGTTGTTTGTTTTTATATGGCAAGTACTTGTAATATAATGTGTGGCCTGTACTCAGGATATGCTAATAAATTTGGGATCTGGTGTTTATTTTTATATACATATTTGATTTTCTGTTAGAGGGTGAGAGATGGAGTGGCCAGTTTCGCCAACATATGAGGTGTTACAGTTATTGCATTTAATTGAGTATATGGAGCCAGTTTGGAGGATCGTGGATCAGAAGGGCAATTCTTAGTATTTAGGCTTCTAAGTCTGTGGTAAATATTTATATATATACTGATATGCCATGCTTTTTGAGAGATTTAGCTATTGTAATGTTGATGGAGGAGTATGGGATCGAGAAGATAGACCTGTATATAACGGGACGGCGGAGAATATTCGGGTTGTAGATGTGTATATGGATGAAGTGCTTAGGATAACCCAAGGGCGCTAAATCGTTGTATATATTTTGTTATTGTCAATGGTTCTAAAAATGGGAGAGAAAAATGTGTAAATAGGCGTTTTGTCAGTGTTTTGACTGTTTTATTTTATGACAACAACAACTACAACAACAAAAGCTTTATTAAGACCTTTTAGTCTTATACAGATTTTTTTATGACTAGGGCAACTTGAGGTGGAGTGGGTGTATGCCGCGGCTGTGAGTTTTTTAAATAATAAACTGTGTAGTGGTATCTGGATATATTGTTGGACTCTAACGAGGCTCCGTAATTGGATGAGTATATGGATATAGATATAATGACGAGTATGTCCAGAAATAGAATAGTGTTATGCTGTTTTGGTTCTGCGGTGGAAAAAATATCCGGGGGATAATTTTGTTATGAATGTATATATGTCATAATTTGTATATAATTAAATGCAACCCCGACCCACTATGTATGTACCATGTATGATTTTCGAAGACTTAATAAAGAACAAGGTAACTGGAGGGAAGCAAGTAGCATTAAGATATAGGAAGTAGACCTAAGGCTGGCACGACTATTCTGGGCACCCCTGTGTCAATATTGCAGGGGCAGAGACCGGACGTCTCTAGTGACCGCAGAAGATATTTTAGCCAAGATACACTCAATACTTCCTGACAAAACAGGACGTCTCTAATGACCAGAAGTTATAAATGTTAAAGCTAGCATTCAATACTTCCTGACAAAGCAGGATGTATTTTGATAGCCGCGGAAGTAAATAAAGTCAAATAAACACGAGACTTCCTGACCCAAGCCGGGCGTAACTAATATCAAAGGAAACCGCGGGCCAATCAAAAGACAGTACCTTAAGTAGGTCAACCAATAGGAAAAGATCATGTGACATCTCTCGACCAATCAGAGAGAAACTGAGGCTTGGTGTTAAATCGGAAAACAAGAATGAGTAGTTACGCTTGAGCTCTCATAGGAACAACACCTACAGGGTTCACTGGCTCTCGCCGAGTTCGGACAGTGCTCCTTCGCTTCCAACAAGGTAACATCTACTCTAGAGATATCTCTCTCCGCTCATTTCATCATCGCCATGTGATCAACTAATTAATAAGTCAAATCGCTCAACTCTTCTCAAGCTTTCTTCCCTCCAACACAGTTGCCTCTTATTTTCCAACTCAATCACGTGTCCTGATTATTCCTAACTGTATGCTGCAACTTCCACTCAAACGACTGCGCTTCAACCAAATCTCACCATTCGCATCCAACAACAAGAAACCCCGCAACGATATTGCCACAGAACGGTTAAGTCGACAGGATTCTACAACAGTGTAATACATCAAATATTATAGTATAACAACTATTGCATCAGATTACACAGAGTCGACAGGATAGTGAGATGGAATTAAATCAGGATCCCATAGGCGTAAAGTCAGACGGTCCAACGGAAACAATGGAAAGAAGGCAAGAAGCAAGGGAGAACGAAGGGGCAGGAGAAAGACAGGAAGTGATCGGCCGAGAGACAACTGCGCCCCTAGCGGACGCCGTCAATCAGCTGTCAACGCTTCTGACCCGGGTAAAAATTTCTGATGGAGCGGAATCGGCGATCCCGCCTTTCGACGGCACATACAGCGCGACACAGTTTTTCCAGACGTTCGACCGAAAAATGGAAGACGCATCCATGGGAGAACAAGAAAAATTATTGCGCCTGCCAAACTACCTGGTGCGACAACCCCTGGAGCTCTTCAGGAAACTTCGGCTGGCCGACCGGAGTTATTTCCAGGTGAGACAAATCCTCCTAGATCTCTACCCTGAGTCAAGCGAAGCATCCTTTGCGAAATATTTCGCCCTGAAACTCACTGGACAAACCAACTTAGAGACCTACTACCGGGAAAAAACCGCCATGGGATTGCAACTAGGACTTCCACAAGAGGTGATCCTCGAGACGCTGACAGAAGGACTGCCATTCAACGACCAGCGCCTAGTCCGCGTAGTGCCTCCCGAGAACCTAGGAGAGTGGTTCCGACTGGTACAGCGGATCCACGGGCCCAGTGTACCGGCAACGCGATCCAGAGAAGATCAACCACCCACAATGTCGGGTCCGTACCACAGCACATCCCGACGCCCAGGTGCATGGAATGCACCTCTTCCGCCGTCCAACTGCAAGTTCTGCGGCGCGAGACACTGGCACAGCGAATGCCGACGTCGACCAATCCCGACGACCCACGAAAAAGTCCGGACAGTGCAAACGGTCCCAAAATCGCCAGTTCCGACTTCATCACAACCAAGTCAAGCCAGAGACACCTCAGCCGGACAGCCCTTTCGAGACTGAGGTAGGATCCCTAAACCAACTGACTGTCAAACTCTTTCTAGCCCCTAATGTATCATGCCCCTTTTTAATTGATACAGGCGCCAGCCTGAGTATAGTGCCATATAATATTTATCATATGCTAAAAACCCACCTGCCTAATTTAACCCTTGAGGGACACTCACTACACCTCCAAACCCTAAACGGATTTGCAAAAACCATGGGTAAACTATCTATCCCACTGACAATAGGACAAATATCACGAAAGGAGTATTTCCATGTAGTGAATGCACCATTGCCATTCGGAATTCTTAGTATCAATAGCCTCCATAAATTCAGATTAACCATAGATTTTAATAAATGCACTATACTCCAGCTGGGCGCCCCATTGTCTACCCTTTCCTACCATTTTAATCATGTGTCCAATGTATGCACGTACTGGCAATGTCAGGCGATGTCACAAAAAATTTTCCCCACATCCCAACTATCCGCCTATGACAACCATTGCGTGCATTCATTGAGAAAACCCCACTTATCTACATGCCCCTTTTTCACTAAAGCCAATTGCCCTTTTTACATGCCCTCAAATAATCAAACCACAACAACTTCAACTTATGAACCTGTCCAAAACGCACCCACACAGCGGGATAACTCGCATACCAAAAACCTAGGTGATCACACACCGTTACACAACTCTCACATGACCAACCCACACAACGAACTCGACACTCACACTAATACACAACAAAACCCTTTACCCCATGCATACTACAACACAACACCTAACACTCACTATACACCACAGTTCACAACACTTCTACAAAGGTACACTCACATTTTTTCACAGGACAAATTCAACGTACCATGCTTACGTATTCCACCAGTAAAAATACCCACGAATTCCAAAAAAATAATCACCATACGTCCATATCGTGTTCCGATATGTGACCAACAAGAAATCCGTAACCAAATACAACAAATGCTGGAGAACGGCATCATAGAGCAATCTTTTTCACCTTTCTCGAGCCCTGTCACCCTCGTCACTAAGCGCGACAAAACCAAACGGTTTTGTATCGATTATAGGAAGGTGAATGAGCTAATCAGCTCTGATGTCCATCCCCTCCCGAGAATCGAGGATATCCTAGACCGCCTCGCACAGGCCAAATATTTTTCCACGGCCGACATATCCTCTGCGTATTGGCAAGTCCCAATACACCCCGATTCTCGACCACTGTTAGCATTTGCCACCTTTGAAGGATTATACCAACCCACTCGATTACCTTTCGGGTTAAAAACCAGTCCTCAGATTTACGAACGAGCCATAAGTCAGGTCCTACAGAGACACGGACTTGACTGTGTGGCACATTACTTTGATGATTTCATCATTTACTCCAACACATTGGAGGAACATCAAAACCACCTGCGACAATTTTTCGCCTTTTGCGAAGCGGAGAAGTTACAACTTAACTTCGCAAAATGCGAATTTTTTAAACAATCCATAAATTTTCTAGGTTACACCATCACAGCTGGTACAATTACACCACTTACACGCAATACCGACATCATCCACGCCATAAAACAACCACACAACCGAAAAACACTACAATCCTTCTTAGGCGCTGTGAACGTCTATAACAAATTCATTCCGGAATACGCTCGCTTGCGAGCACCACTCAACAATCTCCTCAAAAAGGACGTCGTGTGGAACTGGAATGAAGCTTGTCAAGAGGCGTTCATTGACCTGAAAGGAAACCTCACACAACACCCCATTTTACACCTTTACAAAGAAGGTCTGCCATGCCAAGTGTATTGCGATGCATCCACCCTCGGTATAGCAGGCATTCTCAAACAAGTTCACCCTGACGGAAACGTATATCCAGTTCAATATTTCAGCCGAACATTGCGCCCACACGAGAAAAACTACTCCATCTCTGAACTTGAGTGCTTAGCAATCGTTGAGAGTGTGGAGAAGTTTCGCATCTATCTTATGGGCAGAAAATTTACAATATTTTCTGACCATCACGCATTGCAGTGGTTGAAAACCATCAAGAACCCGTCCGGTAGACTGTTTCGATGGAGTTTACGACTATCGAGTTACGAATATGAGGTCCGCTACATAAAGGGAAAACTACAATATGAAGCAGATCTCTTGTCCCGTAACCCGTTTTGTGGATTCTTGGACGCCACCCTTATCAAGACCCACCAATCTCCTCCATCGAAAGAGTCTAGTTTGACCATTGATCATAATGGATTACATACAGTTTCCCGAAAAGGTGTAACCAAGATTATACTTCCAAAACCACTCATACAACAACTCTTACAAACAGTACACACACAATACAATCACCCCGGTATTTCCCAAATGTCACGAATTATCTCCACACAATATTACTGGCAAGGTATGTCAAAAGATATTAAACAAAAAGTTAAGACCTGTCCCACCTGCCAATTAACAAAACGTCCAGTAGGACCCACTTACGGAGAATTAAGTCAACCTCCGGAATCTAAAGAACCCTTCGACCTTTTATCTCTGGACACCATAGCAGGATTTGCCAAATATGGCAACACCAAGATATACCTCCATGTGGTAGTCGATCATTTTTCACGCTACGCGTGGGCTTTTCCATCTAAATCCACCAGTACCACCACCTACCAACAGGTACTTAAACGAGTATTCCAGGATGGTTCTCCAAAACGCCTTCTTACGGATAGAGCCCCTGCCTTCACTTCACCCAAATTTCGTAGTTTCCTACTTAATAGAAATATTCACCCATTGCTCACAACCAGCAACAATCCACAGGCCAACGGTCTATGTGAACGCCTAAACGCCACCCTCACGGGAAAACTGAGGTTATTACACCTAGAAAATCCTAAGGTCGCGTGGACCAAGTTGGTCAAGAAGGTTACACTTATATATAACAAGACACCCCACTCTACCACAGGTTTTCCACCCATATACTTAATGTTTGGTATCCTACCCCCAGAAATCTCTAATCATAACACACCATACCCAGATATCGACAAAGCTAGAAAAATTGCACACACACGCACACAAAACAAACATTTACAAGACAAAAACACTTATGACCAACGACACAAGCAACCACATTTCGAAGTAGGTGATCTAGTGTTAGTAAAATTATATCACCACCCAAATACAGGGAAACTTGCGCCATATTTCACAGGACCTCACACAATATTAGAAATTATTTCACCAAATGTGGTCCGCATAGATCGACCAAATCAACCACTTCAAAGAGACACTGACACAATCCACGTCAACAAACTCAAACTGTATACAGAAAAAATCCATTATATATCACCACCCACCGTTAACACCTATCATATAAAGCACAACCCCAATTACACGTTCCCTTTCAAACATTTAACACCCGAATTATTCCCAACAGAGTCATTAAGGTTCAAACCCACCAGCAGCGAACCTTTCAGGCATTTAGACCCTGCCATTTTTGCAACAAGACGATTTACATCACTCTTCCCCGACGTTGAAAACTGCAAACCTGACAACCAGCTCAATCATATCACACCACTCCCTAAAGATATCAAACAGGAGAACGGCGAACCTACCAATCATTCAAATTCTACAATTCATAAGGTTCAAGCAAATATTTCAGAATCCCCAGTTACAAAAATGTGGACGAACATGGGGCAATATCCTATCTTTCATCTGATTTTTATCCTTTGTTTATTAGTTCTACCGTACAACTGTATCCCAATTTTATTCATTAAGTACTTGTTTATCTATGCTATGCCCGATCAGAAAATCTTCGAACTACAAGAGGTAGTTTTTAATCTAGGACAAGCAGTTTTTAATTTTGGACAAGCATTTATAAAACTTCTCCTAATTTTAGGAACCATCCTCGCAGAAAATCTAAATAAACTCCGAAAAGATAGCAGTAACTGAAAGATAACCAACCAGTGTCGGAGAAATCACGCTCCAAAAACAAGATCTGAGCCGCACCAAAAATAAATAGACGGCAGGAAACGAGAATTTGAGACACCACGACGGAAGTGTAGTCCGCAGCGGATAAATTCGGCCTCTGTAAACAAAGCGAAGCGCCCTCGTCCGATCTCCAATTTCATTCCCTCTCTTTTGCCCGACACACCCCACTTCCGTATCTCTAATTACAATGAGAAGATCCCCTATTGAGGTCAACTGGGAACCTCGCTATGCCACCGATTTTGATTCCAGTTCGAGTCTACATATCGATTTTTACCAACCAATTCCACATCCACGAGACAACACATAGAACTAGCTCACACATTTCTCACACAACCGACTTCTAACATTTTTTCACAACACACACACAAAGACAAAAAATTACACATAAAGGTTATATAGATTTCCATGTCTCCTGTACACACAGCATAAACGCACTTGAGGGCTAGAATCACGTTTTTCACCTAAGTGTCGCTACAGACGAGACAAAAATTTTATAGGGCATAATTGAGCAAGTAAAACATTTATAGGGCAAAATGGAGCAACCAATACATGTAGATCAGGGCATGTAGATACCATAGGGTTCAAACCAATACACCTTATTTTTCATATCAATCATTTCCATTATTTTCTCTCAATTAAAATTTAAATATTTAATCAATTTATCAATTTATTCAACTTATTATCAATTTTAATCATTAACTATCATTTTATTTACCAATTAGTTTATATTATCATTTTCACTTATCAATTATCATTCTATTTACCACTTGACTTATATTGCCACAACTCAATTATCAACGAAAACCCACTGGTTTTCGATTAAACTAAAAACATTAAATCACCCTTTGTTGTTGAAACCTTTTTATTTTTCATTTTTCTTTTTTTTTTTTCAAGCACTCAACTTTGATTTCGTTCAACTCTTATTTTTATTTTTACTTTGATTTCTCAAAAGACTTCATGAAATTTCCTCGAATTCCTTTCCAAAATTCAAGCAAAAAAGTAATTAGGCATTTTTCCTTTTTTTTTTTTTTTCACCATTCAACCAAGCACTCAACTTTGATTTCGCTCAAAAAACTTTTATTTTATTTTTATTTTTGATTTCTCAAAAGACCTAATAGAATTCCTTCGATTTCATTCCCAATTTCGAGCTAGAATATGGTTAGGCATTTTTCTTTTTTTTTTCTCACCATTCAACCAAACACATTCAATTTTGATTTCATTCAACTACTCTTATTTTATTTTGTTTTGATTTCAAAGCGCCTTATGAAATTTCCTCGATTTCTTTTCTCAAAAGTCGAACAAAAAAGTAACTAAGCAGTTGTCTTTGTCATCATGCAACAAAATATTTTTCTTTTTCAACCAAACACATGCAATTTTGATTTCATTCAACTATTTTTATATTATTTTTATTTGATTTCAAAAGCCTTAATAGAACTCCCTCGATATCATTTCTTATCTCGAGTAGAATTCGTTTAGGCGCATTTTCTTTTTGCCCACTATGTACCATAACATTCATTGATTTCTTACAATTAAAAAATTTTTTGATTTCTATTAATTATACTCAACCTATATCATCAACCCCATTCTATCTTACTTTTATGTCACCAGCAATGCTTGTATATAGCCCCTCAATACCCACAACTAATTTTCCCACAAAATTATTTTTCATTTTACAGAATTCTCTCAGGCTAACCCCTTCTTGAATTCTTCACATGTAGGGGGCGCATCTGTCATAATTTGTATATAATTAAATGCAACCCCGACCCACTATGTATGTACCATGTATGATTTTCGAAGACTTAATAAAGAACAAGGTAACTGGAGGGAAGCAAGTAGCATTAAGATATAGGAAGTAGACCTAAGGCTGGCACGACTATTCTGGGCACCCCTGTGTCAATATTGCAGGGGCAGAGACCGGACGTCTCTAGTGACCGCAGAAGATATTTTAGCCAAGATACACTCAATACTTCCTGACAAAACAGGACGTCTCTAATGACCAGAAGTTATAAATGTTAAAGCTAGCATTCAATACTTCCTGACAAAGCAGGATGTATTTTGATAGCCGCGGAAGTAAATAAAGTCAAATAAACACGAGACTTCCTGACCCAAGCCGGGCGTAACTAATATCAAAGGAAACCGCGGGCCAATCAAAAGACAGTACCTTAAGTAGGTCAACCAATAGGAAAAGATCATGTGACATCTCTCGACCAATCAGAGAGAAACTGAGGCTTGGTGTTAAATCGGAAAACAAGAATGAGTAGTTACGCTTGAGCTCTCATAGGAACAACACCTACAGGGTTCACTGGCTCTCGCCGAGTTCGGACAGTGCTCCTTCGCTTCCAACAAGGTAACATCTACTCTAGAGATATCTCTCTCCGCTCATTTCATCATCGCCATGTGATCAACTAATTAATAAGTCAAATCGCTCAACTCTTCTCAAGCTTTCTTCCCTCCAACACAGTTGCCTCTTATTTTCCAACTCAATCACGTGTCCTGATTATTCCTAACTGTATGCTGCAACTTCCACTCAAACGACTGCGCTTCAACCAAATCTCACCATTCGCATCCAACAACAAGAAACCCCGCAACGATATTGCCACATATATATGATATATTATTTCTCTATTTTTAAAACATTTTCAAAACACATCATCTATTTATCTTATACGACGATATCATTCTTGTGCCGCTAGTTGATCCATCTATCCAAACCCGACATAACAACCTCAGAAAGCACAGTGGATAAGGGGCTTCCCATAGGGGAGCCCTTTCCTTGTTGGAAATATTCGTTGCCAATGGAAAAGGTGTTCATTTGGAGGCATAGGTCGCAGAGTTTTATTATTCGACTTGAAACCATCTGGGAAGTGTTTATGCTTGATAAGAAACTGTTTTAATGTCCATCCATACAAAGTTCAAAACAACCACTACTCACCCGTGCAGGCCTGGTCACACTCCGCCGCGGCACGTGGGAAAACATACTATCCGTATGTTGTACAATGTACCCATGTACCCCAGAACAATGTTCCCAGCACATCCCCCTTTTTAAGATTTGAAATATATATATGTGATGAAGGTTCTGTCGACTAAACATGTGGTGTGAGTAACTTGGTTAACTTGGTTAACTTGGTTTGGGAAAGATAGTTGTTTTTCCTAGTTGTGATTTTGAAGATATTCTCTCTCAGAAGAAAAATAACAAAATATTTCTGAAATTAAAAAAAAAAATGCGTTTCACCTATGTTGATTTATATTTAAAATTATTTTTTTATCGTTGATTATGGTTGCTAAAATGATTCTTGTAAAAGGGCAACGTCGTGAGAGTGACAAATATATTTTGAATTGGGACATTTACTTAAAATGGTGAATATGACAATTATTTTTTAAAACTTTTAAGTATTTGATTAATAAATGGGTGTTTTGCTATAAAGATAACTAATAAGAAAAACAAAAAAGTTTAGAATTATGATGAATGAGAGATATTTTTAAAAATAATAATAATGATTTTTTTTTTTCAAGTTGTAGCTTTTGATAATGCCATTTTAGGTGAATTTAGGAACGACATGTAAGATTGGTAAATTGGTAAAAATGCGTGATGGGCGAAATTTTTTTTAAAAATAAAATTGAGAGTAATAACTTGAAATTCATGATCTGATTAAAAATTGAAGGTAATTTGATAAAGGAGTGTGTGAAAGTTTTAAAATTGAATAAAAAATTATATAAAAAAGGTAAAAATTGATTTTAAAATGCTTAAAGTGAAAATATAAATACAAAATTTATGGGGAATCAAGTGGATAAAGTTAAGGTAGGTTTTTAAAAACTTACAATTGTGTGAAAGTTCAGTCAGGAGACTTGGTCTTGGCTTGTATTCCTGCTTACGTTGAAGACGCTCCATGTAGAGCTTGTAGACGCTTGTAACTTCTGTAAAGTTGATGGCGGCTTGTCGTCTTAAGCATTGTCTCGACGATGTCAGGTCGAAGGTGAAGAACTTTTCACAGGGTTTGCGTCATTCTGCTCCTCGATTTCCATGACTTGCGGGAATTTCGACTGTGTCGTTGGGGGTGGTCAGCTTGCTCCCGACGTTGGCGATCTGTTAGCGGGTCTGCGGAGGTCCCTTGGGACGGCGTGTCTTCCGTAAATATCTCTTGTTGGGGAGAGATTGCTTGGTCGTTTCGTTGGAATGGCCGGTTTGTTCCTCCATCTTCGCTCTTTCTCGCTTCTATCTGGACAGGCTTCTTACCTTTTTCGTTGTGTCATTCTTCGTTTTGGTTATCCTGTCGACTAGAAATGTGATGAGGTTCTGTTGACTCTTGTAGAATCCTGTCGACTAAATATGTGATGAGGTATCCATTCGACTTAAACTGTGGTGTGTGTCCCTGTCAACTCTCGCTATACTGTGTTGACCGAGAGGAATAGTCAGGATAAGGAGTTTTCCAGTACCTCTCTGCACCTTGGAAGACCTTTTACAGTTCTTACAAAGTACAGGCAGTCGTGGTCGAGTCAGAGTGGAAAGCTTGGGAATGTCCACACAAAAAACGAAGGCATAGTTGTACTAAGAAAGTTCCGTGAACAGATAAAAGTTGAGCTAGGAGCGAAAGATGGAGATGGAAGAGTTCTTAATGTTCTACATGGTGGATGAGGTGGACCTGGGGTACAACCGACGAGGGCTCACGCAGATGGTGAAGTGACTGTATTTATAGGTTAAGACGGGGGCCTTATGCGACAGGGGCGTAGATCGTCTGGTGAAATTCTACTGGCGCCGTCCTGACAGTTTCCAATCTATCTTTAGATGTTGTTTTGTGAATTCCATCTATCTCGAATTTAGACGTTATGACTTCTATCTCTTGCTTCAGCTCAACTCTTAATCTATTACAGAGTTTTATTTATTTATCCTCAGTTTGTACAAAGTACATTACATATTATGATGTAATGACACATGTCAATCATGCGTATAATCATTTACAGATGTGTTTCTATTATACAACATAAAAATCTTGTTATAAGTTATATACAATATGGGGTTGTTGGTTTAAATTACCATATATACATTACAAACACTTTAAATGCATAATATAATTAACCCTTAGTCACTCGCGCCTATTTTACTGACGTTAGTACTCGCGCGGGGTCTCGTAGACCCCAATATTCTATAATGGATAAAATCCTTGAAAAATAATATATAGATATAATATTTGTTTGCATTCAAAAAAAAAAAAATACAGTGTCTAGTTTACAAATATATCAATTTATTATAAAAACTTACATTATTAATTATTTTTATTTGATAAAATTGGTAATATGGCAAAAAAATATAAACTATCAATATATACAAAAATTCCTTCAAAATATAAATAAAAATCTGAATTATTCTTGTTCACACTTCTTGAAAGGTGTAGTTGAGTGTTCAGTATAAATTTATAAGCGTATTTAGCACATATAATTTTGAAATTTCAGTCTTTAGAGCAATCACAAAATTCCGTTTCGCTGACGATGACCCTGGCTGATTTTCTTTCAGATGAAACATTGTAACTTTATATTTGTCAATTTATTATAACATTTTAGGAATTTGATTGTTGTGGCTATCTGTAGAAGCAAGTGTGGATAAGGTTTTGATATCTTTTAGCAATAAATATTTATTTTATCGTTATTGTAGGTTTGGGTCAATTAGCTCAATTGCAATCTCTTCAATAAACGATTTTCTTTTTAATATTTCGAAATTTGTGTTTCTTATATAAATAACCTTTATTGAAACATTGATGAGATCAAAAAAGAGGCACAATGGCTATCTCCTTGTCTTCCTACTTACTGTGTAATTTTTACACAATTAATCAACTACATCGACACCTGATTTTGTGTCATTACATACATTTATTATCTCTGGTCTATATTTTCCACTGTATTCAGAATATATTTGTTTTGTGAAGTACATGATTAAAATTAAAATAAATTCTCTGGCTTTTTTTTGGTACATATGAAACCGATATACTCTATCTTTTTTGAATTCAAAAATGGAATAGTAAGTTGAGAACGTAGCTTTTGTAACAAAAGAATTGGTGGAATTTCAGTTTTATATTTTTATTCATTGTTCCTACAAAAATAATTTAAATTCATAGATAAAGGATAAAAAGTGTTGCCGAGCTATAAGGCAGCTTACCTATTTCCCCATGCGTGAGAATTAAAGTTACGTTATTACTCACGCGGGGTCCAATGGACCCCAACTCCATTGTATTGTATATTATAGGGCAACAAAATTAAGTTAATATAGGATTGTATATTCATTGTCATATAAAATTAAGCTACTAAAGTTTTGATCTCCAAATGTTTTATAGAATTCTATATATTTAATGAAATAAGTGTGTCTGGGGTCTATCGGACCCCGCGCGAGTACTTAAGGGTTAATAATGAAGGCGATCCACGGGTTTAACAATTCGTCCACTCCGGGTTCTTATCTCGCCGTCTTCTGAGTCGTTAGATGGATAATCCACAACTGGGGTCTTTTCATTTTCAACCAGTTCCTCCCCCCCAAAAAGTCGGCGTCGATGGGTCGGCTGGATATTGCACTGTATCTCCTTTTCGTAGATGGAACCTGTTTCGAATTATAGTCCCAACTGGAGTATCAACCATATATGACCTTGGTGTCGATGCTTTCTGCTTTA
The DNA here is from genome assembly GCA_030710605.1 of Cordylochernes scorpioides. Classification (NCBI taxonomy): domain Eukaryota; kingdom Metazoa; phylum Arthropoda; class Arachnida; order Pseudoscorpiones; family Chernetidae; genus Cordylochernes; species Cordylochernes scorpioides. The sequence goes on along the minus strand of CP092872.1, from coordinate 45,871,145 downwards.
CAATCCCCCAGATTCGCATATCTGTAATCCAAATCGTGTCACCTTCGGATAGCTCCTCCATGTCCGTAGCTCCGCAGCATCGATCATATCTGGATTTCATATCCTTTCTCCTTCTCCCCTCCTTTCCTTTCAGGGTCTGAGAGTCCACCAACCTTGGATTAAGATTCTCTGGGGCAATTGGCAAGGTCGTTCGGAGTTTACGTCCCATGAGAAGCTCAGCAGGGCTGTAACCGTTCTCCAAAGGGGTCGATCGATACTCCAGGAGTCCAAGCGATGGGTCTTGATTTCTCTTGAGGATCAACTTAGCAATTTTCACACCTGCTTCTGCCATCCCATTGCTCTGCGGGAATCTAGGACTTGAAGTAACATGTGTGAATCCGTACTGCCTTGCGAAATTTGCAAATTCACGAGCAGCTCCAAATTGCGTCCCATTATCGCTTACAACAGTTTCTGGTATTCCATGTCGGGCAAATATGGATTTGCAACTACGCACCACCACATTGGCTGTGAGCCGATCCAGCTGAATCATTTCAGGAAAGCGAGAATAATAGTCAATGACGACTAGATACCACTTATTCTCGAACTTGAACAAATCCATTCCAATCTTTTTCCAAGGTCGTGTAGGAAAGTTGGTTGGTATCAAAGGTTCATGTTTTGAGACGGATTCCTGGATACAGACACTGCACTTTCTGACCGTTTCCGCGATCTCTTCCGAAATTCCAGGCCACCATACCGTCTCACGTGCGCGAAATCTTGTTTTTGTAATCCCGAAGTGCCCAGCGTGCAACTTATCTAGGATCTCCAGTTTCATACTTGCTGGAATAACAAGACGACAGCTACGCATCAGTAGTCCATTTTGAACGCCGAGTTCATCCTTGACATGCCAATAAGAGAGCAGAGCCTGTGACATCTTCTTCTTATCTGGCCAGTCTTGCTCTAGGTAGTTGACTACTTCTTTCAAAAATCTTCGTCAAAATCTCGTCTTTGTCGGTTATTCACGAGAGAACTGCATTTATATGCGCTGAGGTTGGCAGTTCGTTTTCACCTCCCTCGGTTGTAAGAAGTGGTTGTCTGGATAATGCATCGGCGTCGAGCAGCTCCTTTCCAGGGATATGCACTATTTCGAATCCAAACCTCATCATACGCATTCGGAAACGTTGCAGTCTTGGGGTCAGCGAACTCAATTCTTTCGTCGAAAATAGAGGAATGAGAGGCTTATGGTCAGTCTCAATTCGGAAACGCTTTCCAAGCAGGAAATCTTGAAAACGTTCGCAAGCCCATGTAATTGCGAGAGCCTCTTTCTCGATCTGAGCATTTCGTTTTTAGGTAGGTGTCATAGTTCTAGAAGAATAAGCAACAGGTCGCCAGATTCCATTCTTACCTTCTTGCTTCAGTACCGCTCTCAAGCCGTATGAAGATGCGTCGGAAGACACCATAGTTGGTTTCCTGACGTCGTATGCTGCCAAGATGGGTTGAGTCGTGAGCAATTCTTTCAACTTTTAGAATGCTCGCTCCTGGCTGCAATCCCAAACGAAGTCTTGACCTTTCACCAACAACTGGTTCAGTGGAGCCACAATTTCAGATAAATTTTCCACAAAGCGTCCCAGATAGTTCACTATGACAAGAAATCTTCTTACGCCATGAACATCGGTCAGAGCAGGCATCTTCGCCACTGCTTCGATTTTCGCTGGATCTGGTCGAATACCGTCTTCATCCAGTATGTGCCCATGAAAATTAATTCTTGGCCCGCCGAAGACCCATTTTGCCTTGTTTAGTGTAACTTTCGCCTCTTTCAGTTTTCGGAGCACTAAACGAAGAATTCGATCGTGAGTCTTGGAGTCGGAGGCAAATATCAGGATATCGTCCAGGTAACACATTACACCGTCCATGCCTTGCAAGATTATTGACATAACTTTCTGAAAATACTCTAGGGCGAGTGAGATCCCAAATGGCATTCTGCAGTATTTATATCTCCCAAAAGGAGTGATGAAGGTCGTTAAATACTGGCAGTCCGGGCTCAACGGAATCTGGTGAAAGCCACTGTTCGTGTCCAGTTTCGAAAATAATCTTGCTTCCCCCAGTTGCCCCAGCATGTGCTCCACCACTGGCATGGGATGCATTTCGCGCTGTACATGTTCGTTCAGCCTAGAGAGATCCACACAGAGTCGTATGTCGCCATTCGGTTTACCAGCAATCACAGTCTGTGCACACCATTCAGTCGCAACGTTAACTTGTGCTATGATTCCCGCGTTCTCGAGCTCTTCCAATCTTGTTTTGAGCTTTATCATTAAAAGTATTGGTACCCGGCTATAGTTCTTATAAGTACATGGATGATTTTAACAGAGAGTATTCTCAGAAAAAAAAAAGAGATTAGTATCTTTCATATAGATACTGAAGCTAAAATATATCAAATTTATTTAATATATCAATTCTGATAATGTTGAAAAATGTTTTCCATCATCATCTTTTGTTCATATACCCATTTTCATAATAAATATTTCAAAACTAAATGGTGGTGGTGTTTTGTTCAATTTTTACCATTTTGCCCCATTAGTCAGCCACATTTCAGAGTTTCCTGCAGGCCTTCACTGCTACCGTAGAGGCCCGGGGCTCAAAGTCCCCACCGTACTTCGCCCTACAGGACAGTCCTCTACTTGTGCTGCTTCTCCCACCCACCACGTAGAGGAGAGGTTGAACTTATGGGTGGGTTAAAAGTAAATAAAATTGTATATATATATATATATATATATATTGTAACATAGTATTTCTTAATTTTATTTATGTAACATAGTATTTCTTAATTTTATTATTTTTTATTTAACAGAGTGGTCATTTTATGTTTTATATCTTGCCACTCTGTAAATTTCCCTCGTGGCTTATCTTTTGTTTACCTTTGATAGTTTGTCCTTGCCTGAAATAAATTTTGTTTCCTCCTGAAGTTTTTGTCTTCCCTAATATTCCACGTGGCATTTTGGTGGAGATGCTGGGTAAGTTAGGAAAGACAAACTGAAGACCGCCGAGAAGACCTTGAAGCCATGGGTGCTGTGATCTACATTTTCGGAGACTGACACCAGGATTCCACCGCCGTGCTAAAGCCAAGACTTCCCTCGAAGATGACGATGTCCCTATAGACGATACGACGACAAAGCCGCTTTTCACGCCGCAAGAAAAAGGACGCAAAGGTACTAGGGACAAAGTTCCAAGACTTCGATGGAATCCTTGGCAGAAGCACGTCAAATCCACGTCAGTATCTACAATAATTGCTAGCTGTGGGTCACAGCTCCCATAGGGAAGAAGCTATGTAACATAGTATTTCTTAATTTTATTTATGTAGCATAGTATTTCTTAATTTTATTATTTTTTATTTAACAGAGTGGTCATTTTATGTTTTATATCTTGCCACTCTGTAAATTTCCCTCGTGGCTTATCTTTTGTTTACCTTTGATAGTTTGTCCTTGCCTGAAATAAATTTTGTTTCCTCCTGAAGTTTTTGTCTTCCCTAATTTTCCACGTGGCAATATATATATATATGGTAATTTAAACCAACAACCCCATACTGTGTATATATCTTATAATAAGATTGTCATGTTGTATATAGAGACACATCTATAAATAATTATGCGCATGATTAATCTGTGTCATTGCATCACCTATGTAATGTTATTTGTACAAAGTGGATAAATAAATAAAATCTGTAATAGATTTAAGAGTTGAGCTAAAGCAGAGATCGAGCATAGTATTACCAAAACAACAAAGTCTAAAGATGTAAGTCATAAATCAGGTCGATTTACAATTCCCACAAACAAGGCCACCCACACTGTCACATGTGGTGGAATGCAGAGACCCCTCTCACACCTGGACAGGTAAAGGCGCCCTTTCTCAAACGCCCCTGTCACATAAGGTCCCCCCCCCCCGTCTTTTAAACTATAAATACATCACCTTACAGGGACTTGACAGTTCAGTTCAGTTCAGTTCAGTTTAGTTCACCCTCAGTGCAAGCCGCGTCGGTCGTATGTTATGTCGATCTCATCCAACATGTAGTTAGGAAGAATTCGTCTATCTCCATCTTGCGCTTCTAGCTCAGCTTTTATCTGTTAACGGAACTTTCTTAGTGAAACTGTGTCTTCGTTTTTTGTGTGGATATCCCCAGCTTTCCACTCTGCCTCGACCACGACTGCCTGTATTTTGTGAGAACTTTTAAAGGTCTTACAAGGTGCAGAGAGGTACTGGAAAACTCTACAGCCTGACTGTTCCTCTTGGTCAACACAGTACAACAAGAGCTACCAGGACTTAAACATTATTTCAGTAGTCGACAGGATCTCTACAAAAGCTACTGGAATTCTCATCTTCATTACATGAGTCGACAGGATCTCATCACAGATAAGTCGACAGCAACTCATCATCACATTTAAGCCGACAGGATGACCAAAACGAAGGATGACACAACGAAGAGGTAAGAAGACTGTTCAGATAGGAAGCGAGAAAGAGCGAAGATGGAGGAACAAGCCCGACCATTCCAACGAAACGTCCAAGCAATCTCTCCCCAAGATATTTACGGAAGAAACGCCGCCCCAACGGACTTCCGCATACCCGCTAACCGATCGCCAACGTCGGGAGCAAGCTGTCTGACCACCCCAACGACACAGCCGAACTTCCCACACGACATGGAAACCGAGCAGCGATGTGGCCCAAACCCTGTGACAAGTTCCACACCTTCGACCTGACATCGTCAAGACAATGCTCAAGGCAACAAGCCACAATCAACTTCACAGAAGCTACAAGCGTCTACAAGCTCTACATGGAGCGTCTTCAACGTCAGCAGGAATACAAGCCAAGACCAAGTTTCCTGACTGAACTTTCACACAACTGTAAGTTTTTAAAAAAACCTACCTTAACTTTATCCTCAAGTTCACAACTTGATTCCCTATAAATTTTGTACTTATATTTTCACTTTAAGCATTTTAAAATCAATTTTTACCTTTTTTATACAATTTTTTTAATTCAATTTTTAAAACTTTAACACTCTCATTTATAAAATTTACTTTAATTTTTAATCAGATTATAAATTTCAAGTTATTACTCTCAATTTTACTTAAAAAAAAAAATTTCGCCCATCACGCATTTTTACTAATTTACTAATCTTACATGCCTTTCCTAAATTTACCTAAAATGGCATTATCCAAAGCTACGACTTGAAAAAAAAAATTATTATAATTATTTTTAAAAAATCTCATTCATCATAATTCTCAACTTATTTTTGTTTTACTTATTAGTTATCTTTATACCAAAAGACCAATATCTTTATCAATTCTTAAAATTTGGTAATGTTCACCATTTTAAGTAAGCGTCCAATTCAAATTATTGGTAACTCTCACGACATTGCCCTTTTAAAAGAATCATTTTAACTACCATAATCAGCAATTTAAAAAGTATATTCAAATTTTAAATATAAATTAACATAGGTGAAACGCATTTTTTTTAATTGCAAAAATCGGAAGATACAATATCTTCAAAAACGCCACTAGGGAAAACAACTATCTTTCCCAAAACAAGTTAAAAATAAAGATTCACTCCAATTCACCGCCAGTAGCTAATTTAAGTCACAGCCTTCCAAAACGATTACAATCGTTAATATTCGAGGATAAATACACTTCCTCGTCTTTTCCTTTTATATGCATGATTGGTCATCAAAACATTTCTTTCAACAAACATTTCAACACCCTCACATACCCCTATCTCCAATTGGCAACAATTTTTAGTGCGCGACTTAACACACAAATCCAATTTCGAGCTCCACTTAGCTCTATATCGTCGCCACAATAAAATAATTTCACATTAAGCATGCAAAAATCCACTAACAGTCAAATATTCTCTTGATGTGTTTCATACAACAACCACCCATGACTGTATTAAATTTGTTATTCATGGTGAAACAGATTAGATTTGTACCAAACTAAGACTTCACGTGACACCTTTTTATTCACATTTCTCAATTCGTGTCACAGTGCCACACCACAAAACTTTTTCACTTTTCAGGCCAAAGACGCCCTTCACGCCTGTGACACCACATCTCACTTCAAAGCGTGTCCACGTTGAAAGTCGAACTTTCACCACACATCTAAACTTGACAACACTGAATAACATTTTTTCTAAACTAACTTCGAAACACAACAACTACGAACACCGAGAAAATCATATCTTTCAATTATAACAGTAAATTGCCAACTCAACAAAAGGAGAAAGTCAGTTTCAAGTAAGACAGAAAATAAACACCCCGCACGTGTGACCACCCCACAAATAGAATTTCCGTGAAAAAAAGGAAGTGGACGCCCTTTTTGACGCCACTCCCTTGGTCACTACTATCTTTTGAGAATATCTTTGGACATGCCCTCTCTTCCCCCTCAAGGCAGATCTTCTTGACCGCTAGCTTCATGACGCCATTTTGAACACATGTGTCACACTACTCATTTAGATTTCCTCGAGAATCTCACAAATCTCACCAACGAGATATCACAACACAACATACTTTAAACATTTTACATGTTAATTGATAACACCAATTAAAACAATTTGGTTAAGTCTTATATAGACTTTTTAACGCGAAAGAGAAATCATTCTCTACATACCAGCATTGAGGACAAACGAAAAGATCATTTCACATATTCCCAGTTTCAGAGTCATAGAAACACCGATGTTACCAAAGGGATATAATCTAGTCACACACCACAACTGTAACTTTTCGTCAAAAGAGACAATTTTTGTTCAATTTTACACTACTTAAAATTTATCCAATCATTAATAACCTTCAATTATATTATAAATTTTGTATAAAATCTTGAATAATTATTCTTATTCTTACCTTTCAATTATATAAACAAATTTTTTAATCCAACTTTAAAAAAAAAAAAAACCTTTAATCAAATTTACTTTTATTTTTCATTATATTATTTTAGTATTGTAAAACATCTAATTGTTTCAAAAATTATTTTTATTTTATTATTTATTATATATTTTATATATTACAGGTTTAATTTTGTCCACTTACACTTTTTGTACCCGCAATCATATTTCTATTCACTATATTTTATTTGTTTAAATACCTTTATTATCTGACAAAGTTTATCATCCACTATCGGGCATCTACAACAATCGTTTTCAACAATCATATTCTTTAACCAATCCCCTATATTTTTCATCACTATCTTTTCAGTCATTGCGTCACATCAAAGTAGAAAAACGACAGCACTGCTTGACAATTTATTTTTTGATTTCGTAACTCAACAAACTCCTTGAACACCGTTCCCCAGACTTACCAATCCAAACTTCTGGTCTGAACAAGCTTCAAGAGTTTATTTCATTTCATCCGCAGAGCAAATCACCAACGCATACACAAAGCGTTCACTTTTTTCAACTTTCAACTTTTTTTTTCAGCTCTAGCGGACCACATTCAACCTTTGATTTCGAGTCAAGTCAGATCACCTACTGTCGCTACAAGTCTACTTATCGCATGGCTCTATTTCACTCCTTTCTCAATCATATTAATAAGCAACTTTTCTTCAACAACTTTTAACCCAATAATCCTAAAATTGTGACAAAACACTGTAACCCTTATATAGGATCGCAAGTGAAACATTGCCAAGGAAGACAACTCAAGTCTATATCCTCGCTTTGCACCTGGATCTGAGTATTTGGTTTACATGAGCACTTCTAACAATTACATATTCTTCAACAACTTTTCAACCCAATAACACTACAATTGTGACAAAGCACTGTTACCCTATACAGGATCACAGGTGAAACATTGCCTAGGAAGACGCTCAAGTCCATATCCTCGCTTTGCACCTGGACCTAAGTATTTGATTGCTTGTGTAAATCTCACAATTGCTTATTCTTTAACTACTAACCCTGTCCAACGCCCACCAATATTCTCTTAGAATGTGAATTTTTATGTCATCATTTTATTTTAATCATCTTTTTTGTTAATCAAACACAATGTCATTTTTATTTCACTTTTATATATCCAACAAATATCATCTTGTTATAGCCCTTTTTAACCCTCACAGTTTATATTAATTAAAAGAAATTTTAATTACTTACCTGTGTTAGAGAGGCTTTACCCGCCTAAACCCGGATAAACCCTTTCACTCCCGGGGCCCATCTATGGTAATTTAAACCAACAACCCCATACTGTGTATATAACTTATAATAAGATTGTCATGTTGTATATAGAGACACATCTATAAATAATTATGCGCATGATTAATCTGTGTCATTGCATCACCTATGTAATGTTATTTGTACAAAGTGGATAAATAAATAAAATCTGTAATAGATTTAAGAGTTGAGCTAAAGCAGAGATCGAGCATAGTATTACCAAAACAACAAAGTCTAAAGATGTAAGTCATAAATCAGGTCGATTTACAATTCCCACAAACAAGGCCACCCACACTGTCACATGTGGTGGAATGCAGAGACCCCTCTCACACCTGGACAGGTAAAGGCGCCCTTTCTCAAACGCCACTGTCACATAAGGTCCCCCCCCCCGTCTTTTAAACTATAAATACATCACCTTACAGGGACTTGACAGTTCAGTTCAGTTCAGTTCAGTTTAGTTTAGTTCACCCTCAGTGCAAGCCGCGTCGGTCGTATGTTATGTCGATCTCATCCAACATGTAGTTAGGAAGAATTCGTCTATCTCCATCTTGCGCTTCTAGCTCAGCTTTTATCTGTTAACGGAACTTTCTTAGTGCAACTGTGTCTTCGTTTTTTGTGTGGATATCCCCAGCTTTCCACTCTGCCTCGACCACGACTGCCTGTATTTTGTGAGAACTTTTAAAGGTCTTACAAGGTGCAGAGAGGTACTGGAAAACTCTACAGCCTGACTGTTCCTCTTGGTCAACACAGTACAACAAGAGCTACCAGGACTTAAACATTATTTCAGTAGTCGACAGGATCTCTACAAAAGCTACTGGAATTCTCATCTTCATTACATGAGTCGACAGGATCTCATCACAGATAAGTCGACAGCAACTCATCATCACATATATATATATATATTTTAAATATCGTTTAGTTTTTACATATAAATATATAAAGACACAAGGGTCGCCTCTCCCGTCAAAATAGACGTCTAAAACCAGACGTCATCTATTGACCGTCGCCGCAACTAGCGGCCTCGGGTCGGTTACAAAGCCACAACACCAGCTTTGGCAAACTGAAAAGCGTTCACCTAGAGACCATGGTTTCGGGCTAATGGCCCTCGTCAGTCTAGGGCGGACTTTATTCCATGAGATCCACACGGGATCTAATGGAATCTTGACAATCTGCCGAAGAGGTGTTTAGCAGGCAAAGTGGTGGGGCCATATCTATGGCTAAAATATAGATGGAGATTTTGCCGGGAGGATATTGATCTAAAGAGACAAGGGTTGCCTCTCCCGTCAAAATAGACGTCTAAAACCAGACGCCATCTATATTTTAGCCATAGATATGGCCCCTCCACTTTGCCAGCTAAAACCCTTTTTGGCAGATTGTCAAGATTCCATTAGATCCCGTGTGGATCTCATGGAATAAAGTCCGCCCTAGACTGACGAGGGCCATTAGCCCGAAACCATGGTATCTAGGTGGACGCTTTTCAGTTTGCCAAAGCTGGTGTTTTGGCTTTGTCACCGACCCGAGGCCGCTAGTTGCGGCGACGGTCAATAGATGACGTCTTGTTTTAGATGTATATTTTGACGGGAAAGGCGACCCTTGTCTCTTTAGATCAATATCCTCCCGGCAAAATCTCCATCTATATAAATATACTAGCCGAATGACCCGGGCAACGCCCGAGTTTACCCGATTAAATGCTTCTATTAAAATACTATTCGTTACAATTATAAATTGGCGCCGTGGATGTCATTCTTGTATAATATATAAATGAGTTTTAAAAAGTGTAAAAAAAAAAAAAAATGCATCGGCCGGGAATCGAACCCGGGGCACCCGCCACTATAATATATAAATGAGTTTTAAAAATTGTAAAAAAAAAGAAGAAATGCATCGGCCGGGAATCGAACCCGGGGCGCCCGCGTGGCAGGCGCGCATTCTACCACTGAACCAAAAGCAAACGGTGACAGAATTTAAGAACGCATGACGCTGATAACTGTATATATTAATGTACCTAATGTATCTTTAATGTACATATATCTAAAAGTTACCTCTAGGTACATGAATATCTTCCTCCTGCAACACTTTATGTTATATAAAAATATAGAACAAATTATTGGGGCGATCTGTAAAAAATCTCGTTTCCAACAGTCCAACAATCATTTGGGGATTCTGGGGAAGCAGGTGTCTGCCCTAGGACTCTTGTCTTAAATAAGTTGCTGTATCTGATTTCGGGCTTTGCCTTCCCCTTCCTCAATTGAAACGGAGCCAATCGCATCAGAATACCAGTTCCTGACAGGGCTTGGACCATCTTCCTCGGGCGAGGTTATCTCGTACAAAAATAGATGTAGTTGTATGCACCCGAGCGAGTTCGATGATCCAGTTCTGCCTGAAGTGAGGGGTGGGGGACGATCCGCCACTATAAATAAAGGCTAATGGACTGAGGCAGGTACTTCCTGGGTAGCGTGGAAGCCCTTAGTCAAAATATTCATGGCCTGGTCTAGTGATGCATATTATTCTTGCGATGAAACAATTATGTCGATTGAAAAACCCTGTACGATTTATAAATGAATAAAACAAAGCTTCAAGGGCTGCCCTTGAAGCTTTGTCTTATTCATTTATAAACAATTATGTAATGCCATAAGAATATTCTTAAACCGAATAATAAAAATAAATTCACGAAATACTAAGTGATCAGTCAATGAGAACCTTAAATCAAAAATATCCCTGTATTGTCCTTGATCATAAACTAAATCCCCCCCCCCCCCCCTCAAAAAAGTAATCTTTTCTGTCAAAATAAATGCAAAAACTATGCACATCTGTTGACAAAAAATTACCATCTATATATTAGCCATAAAACTGAGTAGCCAGATAAACATCTCTTAGCTTTATTCTGAAGATTTCATAAATACCTTGTGAATTGCCTGACGTCAAAGTCCGCCTTGGACTGACAAGGGCTATAGCCTAAAACCATAATCTCTAGGTGGGCGTTTTGAAATTTCCAAAGCTTGTGTTGCGGCTTTTTCTCCCACCCGAGTCTGCTAGATTGTAGAAACGGCCCATAGATGGCGCTTAGTTTTGTGTCTATTCCGACTGGAGAGATGTACTTTTTATTTTTTGAAAGATATTAATTATTTCTGTAAAATTTATCTTTTATAAACTTTTCAAATCGGATCAAGGAACAACTTGACAAATCTCTAAGGATAAATAAGACTCGATAAATTATTTGGTTAACAAAGTGAGCGGACAACTAATACGAAATAAAAATGCATTTATCTATATGACTTATATTATTTTATAAGTATAAATAAGTTCGTGCGGTTTTTATTAGAAACTTGGAGCTTTATTGTGAAAATTTGGTTAAACCTTCAATGTTCAAAGTATTGTCCGTCGCAAGCCACTAATTTTTCCCATCTTTCTGGCAATTAACGGATCCCATCGCGGAAAAAGACCGGCTCTTTGACCCCTATCCATTCATCGATTCATTTTTTGACTTCATCGTAATTGGAGAAGTGCTGGTCAGCCAGGCCATGTTGCATTGATCCGAAGAGATAATATTCGGAAGGAGCAATGTCTGGGCTATACGGCGGGTGGGTTAAGACTTCCCATTTGAGGGCTTCTAAGTACGTTTTAACGGGTGCTTCAGCATGTGGCCGAGCATTATCATGTTGCAAAATAACCTTTTCGTGTCTATTGACGTATTGCAGCCGTTTTTATCGCAATGCTCGGCTCAAACGCATCAATTGTCTTCAATAGACCTCCCCTGTGATACTTTTGTTCGTTTGTAGCAGCTCATGTTTTCTTCTTAGATTTTTTCTTCATATTGAAGTAATGAAGTAAAAATTCCCGCAAAACACATTATTTGGCACAAAAGTTGACATTTTAGGAGCAAACAGAAACTAGGTTGTTTATACTTCAGAGAAATGACGGTTACTTAAAAAGGAAGCTTTATGATGACGCTTCAAAATAATGGTGTTTTCAGATGAAACAGTGGAATAATAAACTAGTTGCGCCATCTTTATCAAAACCGTACGAACTTATTTATACACCCAATAATATATTTCGATTTACAAATGACTCAAAAGATACTAAATTGAACAATTTTAAACACAGAACACAAGTTTCTAAGAAACAATGAAGGCAACATTTTATATCAGAAACAAGAACATATTATTAGAGAGAGATATCTAAAAAACGTAAATGTATTCAAACCAAATACAACAAGACCAACACACTTTCTAAGAGGCATCAAACTGCGAGACCTAACAGTAACTCAAGACCCAGTATTAAGCCTCAAGCATATACTGTAGCGAATTGGCAAGAAATGAAATATTTTGTGAAAAAAGAATTAAATTCAACAAATGCCAAACCTACTTTTTTACAAACCAAGTTAACCATTTATTTTTATTAGATCAAGATGAACAGAAGATAGAAAATTCCATGCAGTGTTTCCACAACCGATGTACTATGAGACTATGCCAGGTGTGTAGCAACATTTTCAAGATTCTATGAAAAAGATATATCGAAATATAACATTAATTATATTCCTATATATAACTCTCTCTTTAGGTACACATAACCTTTTTTATATATTATACTAGCGGATGTACCCGGCTTCGCCCGGGTTTTATCCGAGGCAAAGTTTGCCTAACGAATATTATTGATAATAATATTCCGGAACATAATATTATGATTTCAATGATAATAATATTCCGGAACACACATAATATTATGATATTAATGATAATAATATTCCGGTTTTTATACCCGAGTAAAGGTTTGTCTAACGAACATTTGTTAAAACATTTCTAGAAAACATCCAATCCCTAATGAATCTATACTGGGCAAGATAACTTTATGTTTAATTATCTGCTCCACCTAGCTGTACCCGTTCAAACGTTGCTGTCTTTGAACAAAAAGGCAGTTTTAATACCTAAAAATTAATTTATTAATGATCAAATGTATACAATACATCAAAATGAAAATTAACAATAAAATTATCCCTACATAAATGTCATTTGAATATAACATATGTAAAAAATAATATATATATTTTGGTAATTTGAAACTCGTAAATTTGAATCTCTCGATAAAGTGAACATTTTTTCCTGGTCCCTTGAAAAATACTCGATAAGTTGAATAAAATCAATATTAATTGGTTCCCTCGGTAATTGGAAGTAAAAGGAATAGTAACTTGCCTTGGAATTGTATCATTATTCTTGTCTCAAATAAATTGCCGTGTCATCCTGAATTTTGTCTTTCCTAATTTTCTACATTACAAAATCATCATTTTATCTATTCTCCCAATATATATGTTGTAGATAAATGATAAAACTAACTTTGACTTGTGCGCAATTAATAGTTAGAAAATCTTACTTTTGATAAATAATCATCATCATTTAGTTAAATCTACAAATATGCAAATAACTCTAAGAATATTCAAGATATTCAAGAAATTATTTTTCAAAAACCTTCCCGGGGATATAACTAATAATATCCCAAAATTTCACGGCGATTGGATGTATGGTTTTTGAATCTATAGAGTACAGACAGACAAACAGACATTCAATTATATATATACTAGCGGATGTGTACCCGGCTTCGCCCGGGTTTTATCCGAGTGAAAGTTTGCCTAACGAATATTATATATTATGAAGTATAATAAACAATGTTGAAGATTAGTACCCGTCGAAGGGCGTGAAGCCCGAAAGCTTGTAGCCCATGCATTTTAATAAAAAAAAATTTTCTCTTCGTTTTATAACTATTTACAATTCTATAAGAGAAATTTTCATGATTCATATTAGTTTTAATTATTAATCAAGATTGTGTGTGAATATGTGAGAAAGATGTAATATCGTTGTTGTTTTCTTGGCAGACTGTTTTACATATGGTGTTATCTTAAAATTGCTTGTTTTGAATATTTTTTTAGATTGAGTTGAATGAATTGCTGAATATCTTTTTTGTATTTATATATAAATAAAATTGACTCTGTTGATTTTTTTGTATTTAATCGATAACAGCGAAGTTACGCATGTTAAAGTTAGGAAAAATATTTTGATGTTAAGCAAAACCTGCTCCATCTCGTTTTACATAAATGTTGAAAATTTGGTCGAAATTGATGCATTGTAACGAAAGTTTTTCGTGAACAACACTTATGAAATTTGCATTTTATTAATATAGATATTTACTGATAAAATAATAACCAATGAACCATTCATTTTATATTGTTTTCTTTCAAATTGGGCGATATTTGAAGGAGGATCCTAATGTGGAGTGAATCAAGTGTTCCGTAGGTATAGAAAGGTGGAGCAGCACTCTGTTCTAGGCCAAACTTCCCTGTGAAAGTTTCTGTGTACATGAGAAGGGTTATATAATTGATTTTTGTTGAGACAAAATCAGAGTCGTATCGAAGCAAAAGATATAAATAAAGATAAATTTTAGAGTTAAGTCTCTAATCTCTTGGACCAACAAAAAGTGCCAAATTTTGGACTCCAAGTATTGAAAGTATTGAGAGGGCGGCCAACTTTTGGTGACTTCTTTACTCTGTTAATGAATAGATCTAATATCATTTGTTTAATATTGAGTTACCAAATATGCAAATTTAAATCATTTGTTAAATATATTTTCCTTTAAACTAATATCCTTTATAAAATGAAACGTCATATCAGTGTATAGGTTACCAAAACGGCTTACAATGTCTTGTGTGTGTGAGGTGAGGGCTAGCAGAACAACCCAATGCCAACTTGGCTGAATTTGACTTCCTACATGGAGAAAGCCACTGTATAAGTCCTGTTAGAAAAGTGTTAAAGAGACTTTTGTTGACATAAGTATCATACATTTTACACAATGATAGTCTATGGTCAAAGCTACAGATAAAATGGTGTATTTATCTAGGAACCTGTAAAAATTATCAATGTCCTTTAATAGCCAGTTGAGCCACCAACTAACTCGCCACAAGTCGGCCTGGAGGAAAACTATTAGGGACCATTTGTCCCCAATTGCTGGCCGGCAGCAATTCAGGTCCCCCTTGTTAAGATGCACGTGTTTCCCTATTAGAGGAGAGAGGAAAGTTGAGATGTAGGACAGAACGTTGTGGTGGATTGCTGATAGCATTGCGTCCTGTGTAGAGGCCGAGTTTTGGAACAAGGGAGAATATAAACGGTTTTTTTCTAAGATATCAGTAAATTTGTGAATTGTGATATACAGGGTGTGTATCAGGTAAATTGAGAATATTCATAATGGAATTTTAATTATTATTGCAAGTATAAATACAATTTTAAAAAATCTTTATAAAATTTAGTACAAGAGTAGATAAAAGGCTATAGTTTATATATATACAATTCATTTCCATTATTAGCCGCAACAGTCGTAAGGCGAGTGCGGAATGAAGCACAGACCTTTGCGACGATTACCTTGTTCATTTGGGTCATCGCCGTGTTAACCACTTTCTTGACAGACTGGATGGTGTTGTGGGGAGCTTTGTTTACATCTCTCCCAACAACGCCCCATACATAGAAGTCGAGGGAGTTACAGTCTGGAGAGTTAGGGGGCTTTATATCAGGATTTCAGTGGCCGGGAACGTTAAGTGTCAGCCACAATTGTGTCCTTCTTGTCTTGTGGGCTGGAACTGAGTCCTGTTGGAAAACACGCTTACTTCGTCCGGTCACCATGTCTATCCAAGGCTTTACAAAGATCCCAGGGCATTGATGTAGGTGCCAGCTTTCACCTAAAGCCATTCTTGAAGAAATGGGGAGGTTTGATATGACATTTACCTTTCGTGGTCTACCTCAAGGTTATTTCATCAGAGAAGAACCTCAGTATGCCACAAGAGTCATATTTCGGGTTGTTGAGGAGGGAAAAAGCCTTTCTCCTTTTCTGGTATCCTTCACTTAGTTTCCTCAAAATCCCTAGCCAACAATTTTCCTTTAAAGTGCCATATATAGGCAGAATATATAATTATAATATTAGATCACTATGGTGGATAAAACTGAGAAAACCGCTGGGAAGGTTCGCCACTGATGAGCCTCCTAATATATATCAATACCGGTATGGAAAATGGAGAAGTTAGTTTTTTAAAAATAAAATAGTTACGCTGACTGGCTTTCTTTTATCCACCTTTTTAGACGCGGCCGACTTCATAGAGCTATTCCCGAAGTATGTTACGAAATCGAAGCAGCCTCTCTCGTGATGAAGCCCATATCCCGAAGCTATGATAGGTAGCAGGGGTGGCCAATATTTTCAGCAGGCGAAGAATTTTGAGAAATAATACTTCCTACCGGACCACGTACCATTTTTAAAAAATGTTGGTGATGTGTACAACAGAATTATATAACACTTATGTTCATTTGACCTAGCCCTGCGGGCCGCAACATGATTTCTTCCCTACGGGTCCTATGCGACCCGTACCACATCCCTGGTAAATAGGTTGGTTATTCGACCGAATTGAATTGTTATTCTGCGATTTGAATTCGTGCGTTCTGTGCAGAAAGTCGGTACAATGCTTATTTTCAATAGTGCTATATAATGGCGGGATTGTGTTTTGCTATATATGAATATTATCTTCCTCAATATTACATTGGAATTTCAAATATTGACGAAATAGGAAATTTTTTCTTTATTTTTAAAGAAAGAACTTTTTAAAAATTTAATTATTTTTCATGTATTTTTGGAAATATCGAAATATATTAGGGATGAATATATATATTTAATTCCACTTATTTCAAGGAATCAGCGATCAGTATCTTCGTATAAATACCAATTAATTATTGGGATAGAAAGAGATATGAGGCGATAAGTGATCGTTTATAACTAGAATCTTCCTAACGGGAAAGTATAATGCACTTAAAATCCTTCCTTCCAACACTTAATTTAGAAACTTTTTTAAATCAGGAAACATGCTTTATTTAAAAAAAATAGAGTAGTATAACGAATAAAATCATTAGCTCTAAACCTGTAAAAAAAAAAAAAATTACCATTGTTATGGCTGTCCTGCCAGCCTGGCAGGATGAGATGGATCAAAACCCTGTACAAAATGGATCTCACCTACATATTTCGTTAACTATATGTGAATATAGTGAATACCATGACTTACTCTATCTCGGAATTACGCGGTTCTTCGTTTTCTATCTTCACTAGCTTTATTTTTGTAATTGGCCGCTTCGTGTAAATTCTGCATGCAACAATTACCATTCTACCATATATGAAAGTTTATATACTAAAGGAGAAATCAAAATAAAAGTCTGAAAACGTCT
Organism: Cordylochernes scorpioides; assembly: GCA_030710605.1. Lineage (NCBI taxonomy): Eukaryota > Metazoa > Arthropoda > Arachnida > Pseudoscorpiones > Chernetidae > Cordylochernes > Cordylochernes scorpioides. Next base: position 45,853,752 of record CP092872.1, on the reverse strand, counting down.
GGAGAGGTCGCAAAAAGACTCGAATCGTCTCGAATATTCGAGGAAAGTTTGAAGGCACGCTAATCCGGGGATCGAAGAATCGGAGAGTGTGAGTCCACTTGGGGCGCGTGGGACATATTTCTGTTGATTTGAAGGTGGAATTATCCACGTTGTTTTGTTTTACTTTCTAAGATAAGTTGAATTAGATTCTTATAATTATTTTGGAAATTTCAAGGTTTGGGAATATACAAGTGGGGTCCAAAAATAAATATCGAGGTAATGTTAGATTTTTAATAATTAAAAATCGAAATATTAATAAATAATTTTAATCCTCTTCAAAATAATCTTCTACTTTACAACTACTCTGTTTTCGGAAGTTCAATACAACAGCAATAAAACTCTTTTTCTTAAGCCTTTAGTTTCGTTGTCTCATTTTGTTGGATTTCATTAATATTTCCAAAAAAAAATATTTTTAACCTAGCTTTTGTAGTAAAAAACTCATATTGGGATAAATCGGGGGAACAAGGTACATGGGGTCTCTCTGGGATGTAATGTTTCGCCAGAAATTGTGAAATCAATGAAAATGTTGTATGTTTAGCATTGGCATTGAGAATAAATCACCTGCCCCCCCCCCCCTAACAAGATCATTTTTTATCACCATTTTGATGGTGAATCAAGCCATTTTGGTTTTGGAAGCACAGCATTTTTTTCTTCGCATAAAAAGCAGGGTCTCTCCATTCCATGCTTTACCGTTTTGTTAATGAATCATATTGGTAGCACCGTGTTTCATCAAGCAATGTTATTTAAATTATATTCTCATAATTTTCCCTTGCTTTTAAAATATATTTGCACGATTCTGATCGAATATATTTCTGTTCCAAAGTAAAGGTTTTGTAATACCAACTTTTAAATACAATTTATACTTATGGAGAACTTAAGTTAGAGAGTATGTTGTGGCAACTTGATTCAAATATATTAATATTTACAAATCTATAGCTCACTGTCCATCTTGGTTATCAAAAGTTTGGTTTTCTTGACATTTTCTGGAACAATGCTTGTTGAAATTCGTCTTGGGCGAGGGGCATCTTCAACATGTCCTAAACCCTCTTTAAACTTGATATACCATTTAAACACATTTGGGAAAAATATAAAATATACTTACCGTACACTTTTAAAATAATTTGGTAGTTTTCAGATGGATATTTCCCAAGCTGAAAACAAAATTTTATATTCGTTTTCTGCTCCATTTTGTTTTTATGACGAAGAGTATAAACCAGCACTTTCTGCGCATGCGTTTAATAATGTCTCCTATATACAAAAATTAAAACTATTTTAGATTTTTTTTTGCTCGATAATATCCCATTAATATATATATTGACATTTTTATTTATAGTAAAAAAATTCTCGAAATTTTTTACCACACCTTGTATTATAATCGTGATAATTATCTTTACCGCGTGCTTATTGTCATTCTACACAATAACGAGACGTAAACAAATATTATTCCATATCATACATTTATAATCATTTTTATTTGGTTCAAATAAATTATACAAGTCCACAGTCACCGTTCGGAGGAGAATTTCGTAATCCATTTGGATGAGGAAGGCAAAGCCTAAAACGCGCCTGATTCCACACTCGCCTTTTCAGTGATACTTTAATCTATGTTCGGTGAATTTGTGGCCACTGGATATGCGTCAGACATGGAGGCTGTTGGGGGCTCCATCTATGCTTCCTTCCTGCGGTGAGCCTGTATAAGACCAGTGGTCTTAATAAAGCTGTATGTGTGGGTGTGTATAATCATTTTTATAAAACACTTATGTCGTCTAAAATAAGTTGTATTCGGATTAACCTGAGCCATCGTCATACCTATAAGGTTGTCGCAAAAGTTCGTAAACATATTATAATTTATATTTTGCAAGTGTTTACGAGAACCTTTGGGACAACCTAGGTAATATTGGTAACCTTGGTAAAATTATAACAGAATCCTTATAAAAGAATGATGTAATCTCTGATGTTCTATGTCAAGGATGGCCAATCAGCAGGTGGGCCACAGTTTCAGAATTACAGAATTACAAGTTTGTCCCAAAAGTTCATAAACACTTGAGTAATAAAAATTATAATCATAATATGTTTACGAACTTTTGGGACAGCCTTATGTTATGTCACTTCGGGGTGTACATCGCCTACGACTGACTGCATTAAACAATGGTTTCTTTTTGCATCATTCTAGGCAAATATTTCCATTCCACCTTGTGAAGATGTAAAATATGTGTTGCCGATGGCAAATTTCGAGAGATTTATGCTTCTAATATTATGTTAATAAGTTTTTTATATAAATTGACTTTATTTGATCTAAATTTATCAAAATATTATAGACATACGGTGTCAAATTATGAATAAAACTAAATTTTTTAATGTTTGCCATATTACATATTCCACTTTCAAAAGCTATATCATAACATAAAAATTCGTATAAAATATGTACAATATGTAAAAAAATCACAGTATTGAAAGGTTGAAAATATATTGTAGGAATCCTTAGTTATATCACGCATGTTTATATAATATATAAAAGTTATGTATAATATACACAAGCGTCGTATTTTTTTACCTTTATTTTAAAAATAAGGCTTATTTTAGATTTGATAAGCGTTTTTATATATCCAGTATTTCGAATGATCAATCGTCCATCTTTTACGGGGATTTTTGTTTTGAAGCACACAGCAGGTTGTGCGCTTCAGGTGAGCCATGGACATCTTACAAGCTTATTGTAATAGTAATAATAATAACAAAGTTAAATTTATTGAAGAACCACGAGATATTCAAGTGTGAACACAAAATTGCCTATCTCCTTAAAAAAAAAAATCAAAGACTTTCCACTTCTTTAAGTTGGGTCCATAAGTGTATATGGCTCAATTTCGGTTAGCATCCAAATTTCTCCAACTACCCAAGCTGTCCTTCAGACATAAGTCTTTTGTTGTTGTTGTTATACAAAGCCTGTCTGAGGAAATATCGATCATAATCCTTATCACCGCTACATATGGGCATTAATTAGTAGCTTCCAAATTTTGCTTTTTGTATTTTACCATTCAAAGCGGAACACTCGTTCAGTAGGTAAATATCCTAAATCTGAAATATTTTTCCGAGAGATGAGAATAAGTTATACTAAAATACATAGGGGATTTTTTAAATTGTAATATATTCATGCCTCCATGTCTTAGATTAACTTAAGGCCTTCTTTGATCATTCAGAATAAGAGATGAAGGATGAAAAAGTTGGACATCTGAAAGATTGCGCCGAGAGGCCTGAATACGGCCAACATCCAAGCCTTGAAGAAAGTGATAGATTGATGTACCACTCTTGTCCCAATTATCCGCTGTCATGACAGGTTTTAATTATACATCCCGCTCCATTCCAACACTCTCGCTCTCTCTCTCCATCAAGCCATAGATCAACTTTCTTTTTTGAATCATCCAACCACCTGCTTGTCCGCTTCCTGCATGGGCGAGTTGTGAGGCAATACTAGGTCCTCCCGGTTAACCACCGGGCTGACCTCTTTATTGTTGGTCGGCCCAGTCGCTTGGGGGAACTCTTCGTCTGCCTGAGTTCTAATCCTATCATCGTAACGCCTGCATTAGATAATGTACAAAGAAAATATAGAGAAATAGCGCGCCATCTGTATAAGAAAATTAAAACTGTTTATAGAGGGAATTTTTATTTACATAAAAATGAAACAACTCTCCACTACCCCTCCTATTTACTTGAGATCTAACAAGGTTATTCATGAATTTCTTGCCGGTGAGCATGGCTCGACGAATTTAATTACATATATTTATTTGAAAAAATAGTACAAATGTGATATTGTACTGGGATAAGGTGCATAAATTAAGAAAAAGGCATCTCCTTATCGTGCAACTGAAAGTTGCTGATGGCTTGAGCCATCTATCGGAATAAATATCAACTATTCTCGTTGATTTTTAATTATTCCAGAATTGGCCAAATACCCATTTTTGATTAATCAAGAAAAGCTAACCACGGACGCGTTTCAGGCTGTTGGCCCTCATCAGCGTGGTGCAAGCTGTACGTCAACGACCAAAAATATTGGTCATTAAGGCCTCCTCAAAAATCATGAAACGGGTAGTTAAGGCCAGAAGTGCGTGAGAACGCTACACAATGTGAAAAAAATAGTACAAATGTGATATTGTACTGGGATAAGGTGCATAAATTAAGAAAAAGGCCTCTCCTTATCGTGCAACTGAAAGTTGCTGATGGCTTGATGGCTTGAAACGCGTTCGTGGTTAGCTTTTCTTAATTAATCAAGGTATTTGGCCAATTCTGGAATAATTAAAAATCAACGAGAATAGTTGATATTTTTTCCGATAGATGGCGCAAGCCATCAGCAACTTTCAGTTGCACGATAAGGAGATGCCTTTTTCTTAATATATTTATTTGTATTTCTGCTGTCCTCAAAGTGTATGTGTCCATAGTTTGTTTAAATTCATTTAACAAGAATTCCTCTAAAATGCGGGATATATAAGCAGAGCAACCCAAAAACAATATTATATAAGTATGGTAGATTAAACTGGCTAAACTGCAGGAATGATTCATCACTGATGAACAAGGCCCTCCCAATATTTTACATCGCGGTAAGGACAATAGATAGTTATAATAATAAAAAGAAAAATTTGCGCCATACAGTTCCAAGGTATAAAAACGCCTATCTGGGAACCTTTTCATCGAAATCCCATAACAGCATCAATTACTCTTATAATACCTAGTCTTCTTAGTTATTCAGTTGACTAAATGGATACTTGAACAGCCCTTCAAATTTTTATGGAATTTTTTTTTGGATAAAGCACATAATATTTTTTTAAATATTTAAAATGCATCAGAATACCGAATTGAAAACAGATGCAAAGCCTATGGAAAACAAACAAATTGCGGAATCAGCATTTATAAGTAGCTTTATCTTAATAATTGTCTACTAGGTAGACATGAGAGAATTGATTGATAATAGGTATGATGAATAGCAAATAAGAGCTTTGAAAGAGTTAATGACCCTTTGAATATTTATGACATAACACATCCTCCATAAAGCTGCCTCAGCCTGATGTCTTCACGTGTCCATTCCAAGGTTAACCACCATGGTGGCTCCATGCGGTGGCGAGAGTAGCATTAGAGCCGTGTCGTGCCTTCTCTTCCAATACATGAACACACCGACGATTTTGAAATACAAGGTTGTCCCAAAAGGAAAATCTCTGCCACATACACAAAAACATTTATATTTATAGAAAAAATAACAATTAATTTAATTGCTAAGAAGAAATTGCTTTTTTTATATTAGCTCGAATTTTAATATAAGATAAATTGTGAAGACAATTATTTTTATTTTTATTAGACAAAAATGTAAACAAAATACAGGAATGCCTAGAGACTAACTTTAATTATATCAAGGGAGACTTGACGAAAATAGCTAAATCTAATAAAGATAAAGACACATATGCAGAAATAGTCGAAAGCAGAATAGATAAATCTATTCAGAAGGAAGGACATGCAACCAAAGAACAAACTTTAATAATTACAGCTAATGAAATGAAAAATATATTTACCATTAACCAAAAAGTTAGTGATTATGTAAAACATCTACGCCAGGAAGGGAATAAAGCAAAAAATCACTAAAATTATCAATACAAAGAAAGGCACGATCATAAAATTACCTGATGAAAAATACATTGAATAGTTGATTGAGAGTTTTAAGAAATCGGATGAAATCAATTATTTGAGTAAAATATACAAACCTAAGATGCGAGACCCAACAGTAGTTATCAAATCGGTCAATAAAATTATTGACATAGTAAATTTGCCAACTATTTTGTGCGAGATGAATTCAGAACTGAATGACTGTGAAAACGAAATTAAAGTACTTTTCCTATTAAATCCAATAGGCAAGAACATGACATCGTGTTGAGAGTTTCTCCGCGAGTGTACCAAATTATCAATAAAAACAACAAAATATATACGGACATTCAACGCTGTGAAGTGCGGGATAAAGTACTGGTAAATCAATGCCAGAATTGCTTTGAGTTTAATCCCAACCATCGCAAAAACAATTGCCCAAATACTAAAAAATGCACCAAATGCGGTATGGAGGGCCAACACCAATGCTCAAGTAATATGAATTGTTGCAATTGCTCGAAACATCAGGTTGCTCAACATGTTGCTCGAAACAACAGGGTGTGTTCAAAAGGTATTGCGACTTTTGTGTTTTTTCAAAAATTATTTATTTATTCATGAATACCTATTTTGTCCCCTTCAAAGTAATCCCCATGAGATATTATACACTTGTGCCAACGGGTTTTCCAATCTTCGAAGAACTTCAAAAAATCATTTTTTTAAATCTTTTTCAGCTCTTCCTTCGATGCCGTCTTTATCTCGTCAAGCGTAGCGTAACGTCGTCCTTTCATGGGCCTCTTCAGTTTAGGGAACAAGAAAAAGTCACAGGGGGCCAGATCTGGGGAATACGGTGGCTGCGGCATCATTAGTGTGTTGTTTTTGGCCAAAAAGTCGCGCACAAGCAACGATGTGTGAGCAGGGGCCTTATCGTGGTGCAAAAGCCAATTTTTGTATTTTCCACAAATCCGGGCGTTTCTGGCGGATTGCTTCGCGCAAATTGCGCATAACTTGCAGGTAATATTCCTTATTGACCGTTTGACCCTGTGGCAAGAACTCATGATGCACCACGCCCCTGCAATCGAAGAAAACTCTCAGCAAAACTTTCACATTCGACCGAACTTGGCGCGCTTTTTTCGGTCTTGGTTCGTGCGGCAGCTTCCATTGAGATGATTGAGCTTTGGTTTCCACGTCATAACCATAAACACACGCTTCGTCACCAGTTATGACCCTCTGGAGCAAATTTGGGTCGTCGCGGACAGAGTCCAACATCTCATTAGCAATGTTCATGCGATGCTGTTTTTGGTCGCAATTGAGCAATTTTGGTACGAATTTCGCGGCGACCCGTCTCATGCCCAAATCACTGATAAAAATCGAATAGCACGAGCCAATCGATATGTTTAGGTCCTCAGCAACTTTTTTAACGGTGATTCGACGATTGGCCAATATCATTTTCTCCACTTCATTAATTTTTTCGTCTGTTGTTGAAGTGCTCGGGCGTCCGGCACGCTCTTCGTCGTTCACATCTTATCGGCCTTCTGAGAACATTTTGTACCACCGATAAACGTTGCTTCGGTCCAAGGTAGCTTCTCCGTATGCCACAGTCAACATTCGGAATGCATCCGCGCACTTAATTTCGTTTTTCACACAAAATTTGATACAGGTTCTTTGATCCATTTTTTTAATAGGTAAAAATCGAAGATGATCCAAAACACCTGCAAGCAAAGCAGCTGTCAACAATTAAGTGAACATTCAAAATGGCCGAGCTTGTCGGCATAAGTGAGAGACATGAGTACCAACATAAAGCCACAAAAAGATCGAAATTCGAATATACGTAACCCGCGAAAATTCAAAATTCGCGATGTGATGTAGAAGTAATTATTCCATGGTCAGCTAAGAAATATCAAATAGAGAACACTCAAAGTGCAAATACAGCTATAATTGTCAATAATAGTAGTCTTCAAACGAAAATCATTGCACAATTTACTAATCCTTTCGCAACAACTATTATAGTTTACACTAAAAAAAAAAAATGAACAAAGACCACGAATCATTTTTAAAAGAATTAATTACCAATTTCAGGAATACACCTCTGATTCTATGTGGAGACTTCAATGCGAGATCTCGTCTATGGTATGATTTAAAGACAAATTATAACGGTCATAGATTATTTCCCATTATCGATGTAACTAATCTAATTATACACAATGATAAAACCCCAACATGCAGGAATGCCAGTGTAATTGATTTGACATTGACAAATAAAAAAGCTCTTACAACTATAATGAAATGGTGTACACAACAAATATCCCAAATATCTAATCACGTTGCGATACTATTTGATGTATGTATGACTGAACTATTTTCAACCACAACCCTATATTCAACTTGGAAATTCAATGAGAAAAAAGCAGATTGTCCAAGATTTACACAGAATTTGAATGATGCTGACAAGAAATAGATTGAAAGCTTATCGGTTATATATCCACACCAGAAATTTTCTCTATACTTCAGCTCATCGTCCGTTGTTCTCTAAACTTCGGTCAGCATAATAGAACTCTTTTGTATCTCTCTTCTACAAAATCCTCTTAAATTCGATTTCTAATTATTAACGTGGTTCCAAATCTCTGACTCCTTCATTATTTCGGGTAAATCGGTCTTAAGACAATGATGCCACCTCAATAAGGCTCTCCCAAGCCTATTATTGCCCTAATTTTCAACTTTTATATAATGATATTGCCCTGGTTTCTCTCGTTAGTGGTCTACAAATGTAGTACGAGGGCGTTCTCTTGCTCTGGTGTGTATCTTCAATGTCTCCTCCAATCATTACTTTTAGAAAGTAGAATGATGTCTTAACACATGGCCTTTCTACAATTCAGTCTTTTTTCAAATTAGCATTTTATAAATAGGTATCTGTTCGCCTACACCTTGTCATGTGTGACATTTGAAGCACAATGTACTTTTAACAAGCGTTTCCATCGCTACTTCTTAAAAGCTTCCAGTAATGTGAAGCTTTTGGCTTCCCATGTTTATGTTTCGCCATTGAATAATGTGATGCTCCACAAAATTTTATTCAAATTTTATTTCCGAAACTCTAGATCTAAGATGTGTGTCTTAAGTCACAGCAACATTGTTTATTTCTGAAGAGAGCGTTTGTCATTTCTACTTGCAATAGCAGTCGTATGTAATGAAGCTGTTTGAAGTAGCGATAGTTATGCAACTGTTCGACATTTTGACCATCAAGTGTCAAAACACTCGATCGAAATTCTTTAACACTACGACCAGAAAATAATACATTCACAGAAGACAAGGAATGACGTGTAGATATTTATTGGGTGAATGCATGTTTTCGAACTTTCTACCTGGGATATAAGAAGTTATGAAAATTAAATAATAATTTATTGTTAAAAAGACAATCAGCGTATACATTTCTCTATGTATTGAGAGAAGAATTTGTAAATAAGTATACTTGGACGCTAGGAGAGAGGGCTTCAGGTGCTGGCGTAGAAGAACATGGACGGAATTTTAAGACGAAGGCATTGCAAGAAATAAAAAAGGAGGTTGCAAAGGTCAGCCATTGACGGCCAGCTGATAATGTACAATTAGGTGGAAGCAGAAAAAATTACAAATTTGAAGGTTCTTCTGAGGTTGTTTAGCTTGTTGTTTTCAAATTAGCATAATTATTAACTTGAAGGTAAGCATGTTATAGAACCAAACACCTACGGTAAATGTAAAAATAAGTGTCTTATGCCTATTGGGATTAGTTTTAATAAATTGAATGATATTCTAATTTATTCAATTATATCACTTTTCATAATAGTTACATCTATTTAATATATATATGTGTGTGTGTTAAAAATATAGCAATCCATAAATCAATCTTCAATTAAAAAGGCATATATTGGATCAAAATATCATTCATTTTATTAATATTGGTAAATATAATTGTATTGATAATATATTGGTAAAATAAATGATATTTTGATCCAATATATATGCCATTTTAATTCAATATACAGGGTGATCCAAAAGTCCCGCACAACTTTAAAAATTAATAACTCCGCGAATATTCGCGCTAGAGCAATGCGGTAAACACCATTGTGTTCAGGATGCAATGGGATTTTTTATGGCAAATAATGTAAAATTCGAAATTGATTTTAGTTACAATTTTATTCGCCAGATGGCGCTCTACCAGAATCAGAGATTCAGCGGCCAAATTGTTTGATAAATTGAAAAATATAACTGATCGACACGTATTTTTCCTTTTTGAATACCAGGAAAGAACCCTAATAATATCGAATAACAAATTAATAAAACACCACTTCGCCAAAAGTATGAAAAATTGGTTAACGATTTTCAAATACAATCAGAGATATGTAAAATAGGTAAATGCAAATTAAAACATGTAGCAAAAAGAAAATTGATATTTTAGATACGGTTTGTTTCCGAAGATAATAAATTTCTAATATTTTTAATTCAACTCTCACTCAGTATCGATTATATTTATTTTAATTCATTTGAAAAATATGTATCTATCTCTGATAATTTATTTTACTCTGGAATGCCGTTGTTGTTGTCGTGTCCAATAAAGAGCCTCAGATGTACCATGCATCTCCATCACATCAGCAGCAATGTCCACTATCTTGGGTGTGTAAAGCTGCTGCTCTGGGTCTATGTCAAATTTCTGCAAGGCTGCGGCCATTGCTGGACATGATAATATGTGGGTAGGTGTAAGTTCCACACCAGGACAATTGTTGCATGCCCTATAGGTTCTTGTGCCATCTGGATATATTGTCATTCCTTTATAGTGTTTTGTTCTAAGTCTTGTTATATTTTTTGTCATTTTTCTCTCAGAGTTTATTTCGCATTTTGATCTTTTCGTATTTTTTTGTTTAATTATCTTGTATTCTGACAAAGAATCAGCGTCAAATAATGACATTTGTTCTTTCCATTGGCTCAACTTTCTGGCTTCCTTTGCCAATTCAAATGCCATTTCATTACCCCCGATCCCAGCATGGGCAGGGATCCAATGTAGAATGCAGTTATTCTCCAATGGTTCCAGTTGGGTAAGTAACGAGTGTATTTTCTGTGTGATTTTAGTATTGCCCTTCTGAATTGCTTCTAGAGCGGATATGGAGTCGCTGTATATTAAAATTCCTTCTGCTTGATGCAGGGATGGTTGGTTAAAGCATACATCAAGGGCTTTCCAGATAGCTGTCAGTTCACAAGTGAAGTTTGACGAAATCTGTCCTGCTCCTTCTTTGATTTTGATGTTTGTTCCATCTTGCAGTATTATGTTAATTCCGGCCCCTCCATTACTCAGGGTAAGGTCTGAAGATCCATCTGTATATGCTGTTAAAGGGCGTGGCCTAGCATTTTTAATCAATAATTTGTACTATGAGGACATAGCCGTTAATATTCCAAACACATCAGACCTCGAAGCCCAAGGTATCAAAGTCTACCTCAATCAAAACAAAGCCATCAACATATACAATATGTATCACCCTGCAAACAATAAACTTATTGACGATGGAAAAATGGCTCAATTTCTTACAGACAACACTATTATTTTAGGTGACCTTAATGCCAAACATCAACTATGGGAATGTTCTACGCCAAACCCAAGAGGCAAAATACTATCAAACATATTTGACGACAATGCCTTCATGTGCTTAAATGATGGGAATCCTACCCATCATTCCTACAGCTATAATACTGCACAAGCCCTTGATATAAGTTTTTACTATCCTGACATTTTCCACGAATGCAAATAGCAAATATTAAAAGGTTTTGAAAGTGATCATTTGCCTAATTTGATAGAAATTAGCACCAAGACCAAAACTAGCTCAATTAAGAAAAATTATGGAACTTCAAAAAGGCGAATATGATATCTTTCGAAAACACCATTATTAAAGCAGCCAAAGTTTCAATACCAAGAGGTTATATTAAGAAATGGATTCCAAATTATACACACCAGGCAAAAATATTCAAACACTTATAACTAAAAGAAATGAACTACAAAAAAGTGCACCCAAAACCAAACAAATTGTAGAGCTGAACTGAACTGAACATTGTGATTGCAAAAATAAAAAGATTATACGTATATGTGAAAAGGGAAAAATGGAAACAAACTTGTGAAAACCTGAACCCAAGAAACCCAAATACAAAACTTTGGAATTTGGCAAAACAAATTGACAGAGTCCAGCCACAAACTGAAAACACAAATATGATTGAGAATACAGATGGTACACCAGTAACTAATGACAAAATTGCTGCCAATCTTTAGGTAATTCATATCAAATAAGTAGTAAAATCAAGGTTGAAAAAAGGTCCGAAAGATTATTCATGACTGTAAAAATGTCACCAGCACTCATAATATTTTCCATGAAAAAAATCAATATGAAAGAGCTAGCTTATGCATTAGAAAACACTGACCTAAACAAGACTCCTGGGCCAGATGGAATCCATGGTCGAATGATATCAAAATTGGGCAAAATTGGCAAAGAAAGACTTCTTAATATTTTCAATAACTCCTGGAAAACTGGAAAATTGCCTCAAGACTGTAAAAATGCAACAATAATTCCCATTAAAAAACTTGACAAATCTGCTGATGACCCAAAAAACTACCGACCTATCTCCCTCACAAATATTTGCTGCAAATTAATGGAAAAAATTATATTCAGACGACTCACCTACCAACCCGACACAAGAAATCTCTTACCAGAAGAACAATATGGATTTAGGAAAGGACATGGGACAATAGTCCAACTCTTATTTTTCACACAAAAGGTAGAATATGCACAAAACAAAAAGCCAACTAACCACACCATAGCTGCTTTTTAGACCTTACACAAGCTTTTGATAAGGTATGGAAAAACAAGTTAATTACAAAATTATACAAACATTTCAAAATTGATGGAAAAGCTATCACTTGGATAAATGATTCCCTTTAAAAATATATACATCAGGGTCAAATATAATGGCACTCTATCTAAAACCTTCAAATTGTACCAAGGATTACCACAAGGATCAGTCCTTAGCCCAACTCTCTTCACCCTATTTATTGCAGGCATAGAAGACAAATTTTCACATAAAACCAATATTGGACTTTTCGCTGATGACATTATTCTATGGAGCAGCAACACTAACTGGAAAAAAGCTTAAAGAGATTTGAACAAGACTATTCTCCACCTAGAAAAATTTGCTAATAAACATAAATTAGAATTTAACCCCCAAAAATCTGAAACCTGTCTTTTTACTACCGATAAGAAACTATACAAAATAAGACCAAATATTATTCTGAAAGAACAACAATTGCAATATAATAAACATCCTAAATATCTCGGCTACACCCTGGATCCAGAAATTAACTCCAGTAAACATATTGAAGGAGTTGTTAGAAAAGGAAGAGACCGACTAAAAATCTTGAAATATATTTCAGGAAGAGTGGAGAGCTGAAGCAACAACACTAAAATTAACTTACACATCTCTAATGAGACCTATCTTGGAATATGGATATCAAATCTATGGTACAGCATCTGAAACAAATCTAAAAACAACGGAAAGGATACAACTAAATGCACCTAGAATTATTACAGGTCTTCGAAATACCTGCCCTAATAATATTGTACTTTGCGAGGCAGTCATTATGCCCTTAAAGGATAGAATAAGCTACAATCTGCCAAAATATATAAACAAAATCAAGAGTTATGAAAATAAACACAGAACTTTCAATTACATACTTATTTGGGAACCCAATATAAGACTCAAAAAAGAAGGCCCTCTCCACCTGGCCAAAAGAAATGGATTTTTAAAATATAAAGTGGAAAAATATTATTTAGCTGAAAAAATATCTACATGCGAACCACTAACAAAATGTTATTTTTAATGCCACTTTAAACGAACCCACCAACAAACAAACCAAAATCCAGAATACTTAAAACAATTATCATTAGAAATAATTAATATATAAAATTCCTAAAAATGCAATAACTATCTATACCGATGGTAGCAGAGACGAGTTGGGACACACTGGCAGTGGCTCTCTCATTAAAACCACAAATGGCAATGAGAAAATGAACAGAAGAAACCCAGATTTTTGCTCAATCTTCAGATCAGAACCTATAGCCATCTATGAAGTCTTAAAATCCATCAGAAATACTAAACATCACGATATATGGATTCTTACTCATAGTAGAAGTGCCATACAACACTTGAGTCACACAGGGGAACTTAGAGACAAAGTAAGCAGGAACATAATTGGTTATCTCCAAAAACTCTCAATACCTCAAAATTTCACCTTCAATGGATACCCTTACATGTTAGCATTGAAGGCAATGAAGCTGCTGATGCGCTAGCGAAAAAAGGCACAAAAGAACCCTTGCTACAGAAAAATAAACTTACTTTTAAAGAAATAGAAACAGTAGCCAAAATAAACAAGAACTGGAGGATCCCACCTAAGCACAGTTGGTACACCCTAGAAGCAGATGGCCACCCAGACCTTTCAGTCCACAAGCCGGCATGCGAAGCATGCCCTTTGCTGCTATTCTGTTCAACTCATAAGCCAAGTAACGGTATCCAAGCTAGTGCTTGGACATTGTACCTGGAAACATCACCTCCCAGACAACGTGTCTGAAGGGATTTCTATACCGGTGGCCTTTAATCACAGCAAAATAGGAAACTATCTACTGTGTCCAGCAGGGACCGCGGGGAGGCAGCCCCCGGTCGACTCTGTTCACTCACACCTGAGGAAAAGCTCAACTGCCACGTCGTGGGCTTTCTCAAGAAGCTTGCTGTGATTTCTCAGCAGCTTACTCTCGATCGCGCCCCTCGCCCTCCTTCTCTCTTCCTGCACACCCACTACCCTTGGACAATCCAAGACGTAGTGGCGTGCATCCACATCCCTTTCTCCATAGACGCAATCAGGGTTTCTCTTAATTTTAAATCTGTGGAGACTTGGGGAAGAGCCCATGTCCCGAACTACCCTAATGAGTTTGTGGGACATTACCTTACAGAGGTATTTAGGTGTTGTTACCCCATTGAATACCTCTCTCCCCTTCACACTGTTCCTCCATCTGTCCAACCATAAGTCCTGGACGTGACCACTGATCCTCCTATAAACTTCTTTCTTGGTCACTGGGGTTCTCAGTGATCTACCTCTAAAGCATCCTGCCTTAGCGATCCCTGTCTGCGAACTCATTACCTTCGATGAGGCTGTGTCTCCTAAACCAAGGGAGCTCCGGAGCCCGCGTCAACATCTCCAGCTCCTGGATTATTTGATGCGCGAGTTGCCCTTTCTCCAGATTGATAACGACGAGGGCCGACATACAATCTGAATAGAGGCGGTCCGGGCTGAAGTTCTTCTCGGCACACACTCTGAGGGCTACCCTGATCGCAACCAGCTCGGCTGAAAAGACCAATTCGTCCACTCTGAGTGCTAAACCTTCTTGGAAGATCAGCCCTCCATTAGTGTATATCACTACCCCAGCTCCAGTATTGGTTCCAGACTTACTACCATCAGTGAAAACCTCCGTGCCAATCCCTGTCGGCCCTCTAGGACTCCAATTCCACTTTGGCAACCACTGCGGAGGCTTCCTTGTGTCCCTCTTCGATTCCAGGGCCCCCGCTTAAAGTCCCAGGGCATCTTCCCTTTTCTCCCAGATCTTCTGTCTGATGGTCTCCTCCTCTAGTTTCAATCCCAGGGGAATAAGCCCAGCGAGGACCAATAAGGCCTCACTGCTGGTAGTGCGATATCCCACTGTGATTCTGAGTGCCGCTGTCCTCTGCACTCTCTCTAGAGTTGTTGTCACCATCTGATCCCTGTTTCGGCGCCACCAAGCCCCGGAAGTATATAGCAAGATTGGCTCGACACAGGAGAGGCAGAGGTTCCTAAAAATAGTACCCTCCTTCTCTCCCCCCCCCCCCCCCCCTGTTGAGGGCCAACCAGGACAGGCCTGCACAACGCCTCCCTTCCTCTTGCCACCATCTCCTCCGCCTGGTATTGCCAACCCATCTTGTCATCAATGACCACCCCCAGGATGGTCATCCTATTGACCAACGCTACCCTCCGTCCTTCCATCCGGATAGCCGGCTTGTGTTCCCATTTAATCCCTTTCCTTTTAGTTCTTATGTCCCTAGGCTTAAAGCTGAGGGCTTTAGTTTTGGAGACATTGAACTTAAGGCCAGAGTCATGGGCCCAGATCGAGAAAATTTGGAGAGAAGTTTCAACACACTTCTCAGCCTTCGCTCTCGAAGCAGTCTCAATAATGAGGAACTGGTCGTCAGCATAGAGAACCAGCCTGTCTCCTTCATGGAGCTCCTCCTGGAAAACAGTGTTTACCAGGATATTCCACAGAATAGGTCCGCAGCAAAAGCCCTGGGGGCAACCCCTAGCACAGTTTCTTTCCAACTTCCGCCCACCAAAACTGAGGCTAATCCGTCTATCCCTCAGGAAGTCACGAATCAAGCTGCACAAATTATCAGGACAACCCATGTCCATTAAATTTCTCATCAACTTGTTCCAGCTCATGGAGTTGAACGCGCCATCAATGTCCAGGGCCACGAAAAGAACCCAAGCACCCTTATTTAAGCTCATCTCAACCCCCTCTAACACCTCGTTCAGAGCTGTGGTTGTGGACTTCCCTTCCCTAAAACCATGTTGGAAAGAGGAAAGGAGCTCATTACTCTCTAGCCAGTGCTTCAGTCGCTGAGCTAGTAGGCTATCCAGGACCTTACCTAGACACACTAGTAAAGAAAGCGGACGATAATCATTAGGAGAATTACCCTTTCTACCAGACTTTTCGAGAAGCACTACTCGGGCAACCTTCAATGCCTCAGGAAATGTACCAGTGTCCAGGCACTTATTGAATAACATGGAAAGAAGCGATGGGTGCATCCTTACCAGGGCTTTCACGACCGTGTTATCGATCCCTTCGGGACCAGAAGATTTTCTTTTCCCGAACTTGAAAGCCGTCAGTTTCACCTCATTC
This sequence comes from Cordylochernes scorpioides, assembly GCA_030710605.1. Taxonomy (NCBI): domain Eukaryota; kingdom Metazoa; phylum Arthropoda; class Arachnida; order Pseudoscorpiones; family Chernetidae; genus Cordylochernes; species Cordylochernes scorpioides. Next base: position 45,837,112 of record CP092872.1, on the reverse strand, counting down.
TCAGAAAAGGGCGGATCCACCAAACCACAAGTGGTCAGAGAGATCTCGTCCTCTGGTTCCTCGTTTCCGAAATGCCGATCCAAGTTGTTTTTATTTTGTCTTCTGCTTTCGAGCGAGTAGGTCTAGAACACATTCTCTCCGAATTTTCTCATTGTTGGTGGATGAAACAGCACCAGTGATTATTTTGGCCGCTTTTGCTTGAACACTGTCTAGTCTTACTTTTAGCGATGAGCTTGAGGGAGCCCAGACCGGTGTTGCATATTCCATTATCGGTCTTATTAAGGTGGTATATGTTGTTCTGAGAATTCTGGGTTTTGCTCCCCAATTTGTTCCACATAGCCTTCTCAGAATTTTTAGTTTTCTGATAGCTCTATTTGAGGTGCTAATTATATGCTATGAAAATTAAAATTCCTCATAAATAATAATTAAAATAATTTTGTTGACATCTTGTCAATACATACACAGTCTGCACTATTAAAAAAATATAATATGCATTATATACACTATGTACAATGAATATGGCGCCTCTGCCAGCGCTGCAGAGTTTGGTGGAGAATCGCCAGTGGGTCTCCAGCGACACCACGCATTTTGCGATCCACAATGAATACGTAGATCGCATACTTCGCCGCTTAGGAGATGGTGATGGCGTGGTCCTCGAGACCAACTGGAAAGATCCAGGACTGCAGTATTACACCTAGGTATTATGGATTTCTAATTTTATCAATTATTTGTTTGTTTATGCTTATTTTGTGGTTATATTTATGCCTTTTTCCCTGGGAGTGGAGAAGACGCATAGGTTTGGTTTTATTGGGTTTATGGTCATTTGGAGTTCCATTGCCCACTTCTCCAGTCCTCTCATTGATGTCTTCAGTATCTTTTACGATTTTTCTATGCTGCTACTTGTGTGCCATATGGCTTTATCATCTGCATAACAGGCAACCTTTGTGTCTTCAGTGAGGTAAGGATGTATGTCGTTAATATATAGCAGATAGAGTAGAGGACTGAGCACAGATCCCTGAGGTACACCAGCCCATGTTCTTCCTTCCTTGGAAAATTCTCTATTGAACCGAACCTTTAACCTTCTTCCTCTTAAGAAGTCTGCAATCCAGATTAAGGTTTTTCCTCTTACTCCGATGTTGTGCAGCTTTTCACGTAATTTCTCCCTCCACACTCGATCAAAAGCTGAGGTCAAATCAAGGAATATAGCCGTGGTCTTCTTTGGCGGTTTTTCCCGGAAAGAATCTATTATTGATTGACAGAAGTAGAACAGTTGATCAGTTGTACAGTGCTGGGATCTATAGGCCGTTTGGTAGAGGTTTATTTTATTATTTTTTGTGAGCCAGACTATGAGCCTAGAGTGGATAATTCGTTCTGGTATTTTACAAAGTATGCTGGAGAGAGCAATTGGCCGATAGTTCTTGTATTCCTTGGCATCTTTGTTTGGCTTCAGTATTGGCACTATAATTGATATCTTCCATTTCTTTGGTGGTTTACCAGTTTGCCATGAAATGTTCAGTATTCGTAGGAGTTGATTATTAGCTTTGTCTTCAAAGTGTTTAATCATTTGACCAAAGACTAGATTATCTCTTGGTGACCTCTTGGGTTTTTTTTATTGATGAGTTTAGCTCATTCAGTGTGAAGTCTCTCGAGAAAATATCTTGTTGATGGAAGTTTCTTGCTTGTTTAACTAACTGGTTTATATTATTTTTAGAGTCCTGTCTTCATTCGTATAGTTGAGTATGGAAGTGCTTGAAAGATATTCAGCAATTATGTCAGCCATCTGTTTGTTCTCGTTCTCGCTGTTCTATTCATATCGGTTAGAGTATTGGAGGATTGGTGTTGGTTTTGATTGTTCTCTAACTCTCTAATTATATTCCAGTGTTGGCTGTCCTTTTCTTGGATCCATTTTTTTCGCAGAATTCTGCCATTTTTCTTGTTTGAATATCCAAATTTCTTGTTATATTTTGTGAATAATTTCAATGAGTTCCTTTCTGTTTTATTTGTTTTAAGAAGTCCATTGATATTGTCTCTCTCTCTGAAATCATTGCCTCGATGTTGTGGTCCTTCCAGTAAGGTATCCACAGGTCTTTACGTCTACCTCTAGTTATCGATGCTCTTTTGCAGCTTTTTAAATGTTCGAAGAGAATTTTTCCAAGCTTTTGTCAAGCGTTCTGTAATTCAATTTTTCGTTGCACAGTTCTTCAAGCTTTTCTGTGAATTTTTTTCAAGTCAGCTTTCCTAAAGTTCCATGTTCTTTTATTCTAATGGACATTCTCAATTTTGAAGTTTAGGGTTGTTAAAATTGGTCTGTGGTCACTGATTGCACCTCTCAGGATTTTCCATTGTGTTGTGGGTGCGATGTTGTAATTTATCGCTGTGATGTCTATTGCGGATTCTGTGCCTGTGGACTTAGATAGATAGGTGTTCTCTCCGTTATTTAACGGTGTAAGGTCGAGGTCGGTTAGCATGTCCTCAACCTACTGACTTTGTTATCCTGGACAGGTGATCCCCGATTTGAACTTTTGACGTTAAATTCGCCGAAGTATGATTGTGATATCCGAAGACGCTTCACTTAATGTCTCTATTGTGTGTGCCCATACAAAATGCAAAGATTTCACGAGCTGAAAGTTGGCGATTTTGAGATGCGTCAAGAATTCGCTGCATGGGTTTTCCGGCAAATTGATATTGATGAAAACTGGCTGTCGAATGTTCTGTGGACAGATGATGCTCACTTTTCTCTAAATGGAGAATTTAACATTCAAAACAACCGCATTTGGGCAACAGAAAACCCTAGGATTTTCACAGAAATGCCACTTTACCAGCCTAGAGTTACAGTTTTGTGTGGGTTCACTTCTTTTATTATTGGGTCATTTTTCTTTGAAAAATCAATGGAAGAACTTTTAAAACCGTTTTTGTAACTGGTGAACGTTATGAGAAAAGGGTATTCCCATATTGCAGGGTAAAAGCACTAAGCGAAATAACATTCATGAAAGATGGAGGACCTCCTCATATCTCCCGAGATGCCAAACAATTGCTGAAGGATACGTTCGGTGAAAATCGTGTGATAGGTCACCACTTTATATACCAGTGGCCTCCAAGATCAACAGACTTGACGCCTTGCGATTTTTGTTTATGGGGATACATTAAATCGTGTGTTTATCGATGCTGGCCTACCACATGGCCATGTTGAAGGCTTCTATCAGATGGCACGCTTTATCAATTTAACAGATATGTTATTTAATGCTGTCCATTCTGTCATTTATCGTCTGCAGGCGGTGATTGAGAATGAAGGGTGCCACATTGAGCAAGGATTGTGACCAAATACAAGAGAGAAGGCAGTTACCTCATGTGTTGTATAAGCCGCCATGTATTATATTATCTATCAATATTTTGCAGCTCTTTGTGTTGGGATATGGGGATAATAAATGCTGTCCTCACAACTTGACTCTTTTTTTTTGTGAACAGTTATATTTTGTTTGTCATTTGCTCACATATTATGTCGTGCAAACCAGAGTGTTATAACTTCTCGAATAACACTGGTACACACAATTTTACCCCTTATGTTTAGTTTTTCGCTTTTCGCTCATTAGAAGAAATAGCATAAGGAATTATCTCTGTACTCCCCCAACTTTAGAAATTTTGCGCAAAAAATAATACAAAATGAATTTACTACCACGTTTTTCAACGCAAAAGGTCGATTTAAAATTTATTTTTATTTGAGGGGACACATTTTTAAAATTGTGTACAGTATAATAAACAATGATAACATTTGACAAGCCCATAGGATATTTGGAATAAAGTACGACAATATATATTTTGTCACTCCCCTCTATATTTCATTTGTTGGATCATGACAAATATCCGGTTAAATAGTCAAGGGTCGCCAATCAGTCAAGAAACTACACATTTCTTATAGCAAGAAATCCTATTAATAGTGCCATCATAATTTTTGGTACTATATTAACATTTCAAAAATTCGTGTATTGATATCAGCAGTGTTTTTCAAACATTCAATCTATTTCACAAAACCTCATATAAAAATAAATATTTTGCTACATGTTTTAATTTGCATTTACCTATTTTACATATCTCTGATTGTATTTAAAATCGTTAAACAATTCTTCATACTTTTGGCGAAGTGGTGTTTTATTAATTTGTTATTTGATATTATTAGGGTTCTTTCCTGGTATTCAAAAAGGAAAAATACGTGTCGATCAGTTATATTTTTCAATTTATCAAACAATTTGGCCGCTGAATCTCTGATTCTGGTAGAGCGCCATCTGGCGAATAAAATTGTAACTAAAATCAATTTCGAATTTTACATTATTTGCCATAAAAAATCCCATTGCATCCTGAATACAATGGTGTCTCGCATTGCTCTAGCGCAAATATTCGCGGAGTTATTAATTTTTAAAATAGTGCGGGACTTTTGGATCACCCTGTATATATCGTATATTTTAAACTGTATGGCACTTTTAGTATATGTCACTTATCTTCCAATTAGTAAGAGCCGATACCTTAAAAGATCCTACCCTTCTTTTAAAATGTACACCGTTTCTATTTGCTACCACCCCCATATTTTATATATATATGCTATATCTTTATTAATAATAGCTGTAAACCTCTATTTGTATGTAAAACTAAAAATGTTGACGTCAAAATAAAGATCCAAAGAGTGTTCTGTCAGCTGGTGGCAGGGACAGAGGGGAGGAAAAAGGCAACGCCTAGCCCATGTGGGGCCCCCAGGGACTCTTTGTAGACGACCCCTGTAAACAGGACAGGTTTTGGCGGGGGGTCAGCAGCAGATGGTTCTAGGGTGTGTTTCTCGGCAGGCCGCTTCAGTCTGGCTCTCCATGTCTCGGTGATAAGCATCCAAGTTTGTGTCATGGCCTCTACCTCTGTCCCGTGGGCTGTCCCCGATCCCTCTCTGTGCTAACATCTAGCCCTGCCTCTGCGTCTTGTTGTCCGCGTGTGGAAAGAACATCAACACTCGCCTCACGTACACGACTGCCAGCTTATCCATATGTCGGCAGGATCACATTTGCAACAATATTACATATATCCTCATCCAACATGCCAGAATCATGGGCCAGAGTGAGAGCGCCCTTGCCTGAAGATAAATGAATACCACACGCATAGGAAAATACGAAAAATGCATAGGTTACCTCGATTTAGAGAGAGCAGCATCCGGAAAGGTTAGGTGGACTATGGGAATCCTGGGATTGCTGGTCAATTTAAACAGCATGGCAACCTGGCTGCTGTTTATACTGAGATCCTGTCTGTACTACTGTAAGCTCAAAAGAAACCCAGCTATATGCTAATGGTGACGTCAGAGAGGGCGGATATTTTTGGGTGCCCGTGTCCGATCAAAGACTGGCCTGCTCGATTTTTTGTTCTTTTAGCTTCTTTGACAATGCCAATGGCTTCTTATTCGACCTTACAGGGTGCCGCGCCATTCTTTTCCGGTGGTATATTTTATTGAACACCATTTTAAAGTTACCTCAGGCTTGGTGTTTCTGAGTGTTTCTATGTAGAATATTCCTATGTACAACATTGTATATGTACAATAAATATAATACGATATATGTATATATATTTATAATAATGAAGGCATATCCTAACCAAAATCAAACGTGCTTTTTCGATGGCAGAGCGCCATCTAATGGAACAGAAATCAACTAAACATCGATTTAAATATCTACACGTCATTCCTCGTCTTCTGTGAAAGTATTATTTTCTCATCGTAGTGTTGAAGAATTTCTATCGAGTAAACACTTGATAGTCAAAATGTCGATATATCAACACCTGGTCTTTTATTTTTTTTTCTATTATTTTTTCACATATATATGTATTAGCTAAAATGCAAATAAAAATTCAAATCGAAACCTTTTAAAACCAAAAATCTTTATGATTACCCAATTTCTAGAATTCCAATGAATATTTTATGTATTTTGACAAAAGATATATAATATTTTTCTCTAACCCATAGGTTTGTGAGCGGTAAAATATTTTTTTTTCCTGAGCATTCCATTTTCGGCCTCTTCCTGGTCTTCCTCAAAATCTCCTTCCAGTATTGCTGGACATTGCTGACACTCTTTTGTAACAAAAATTCTATGACTAAAAAATCCTTATACCTTCAATTAGGACATAGAAATTTTCATGGTTCTTACTACCAGGTTAATCTTGATAGATAATTGATTTCAGAGTGGGTTCTCTACGTCTGCAGATCTTAATGATGCCACTGTCTCTTGTCATCCTACGGAAAATAGATAAATCACTTTTGGACGGCTCATTAACCACTCAGCGCTGTAGATAGCCACACACGTCCAACGCAACGTCTTATTAAAAATACGTTCACTAATGTAAATCAAAAATATTTAAGATTTGTAAATATGTGTCGAGAAATTCGGATTTTTTTTTTTTTTTGAAAAATTAAATGATACCTACTTGATCGAAAATGAGCAGTCGTCGAAAAGAAATTGAATCAAAAGCCTGATAGAGAGGAAAAGAGAACACCTGATATTACAATAGAATAAAAGGAGTGGCCATCTTGAAGGCCGAACTTCTAATGATCTTAATCTACTTTGAAATCAATGTGAACAAGAACATAATACCTATCTATTCGGGCATCCTAGAAATGAGCTCGACGACCGCATTATATATATATATATATGTGATATCTTGAGACCTCTGGGACCAGTGTTACCTGATGCTAGACGAACCTCGATGTCAACTCTACCGTGCAGTCGTGGTGGAAGGCGACACAGCTGGGCCAACGGTGAAATAAACAGAGATTCCACTAAGAAGCGTCTGACGTCAAGAAGGAATGGGATGAGCGGAGAGAGAGATCTTTAGAGCAAGTGTTACCTTGGTGGGATCCAAGCGCATACTGCCTATTCTAGGTTTTCGATTTAACACCAAGACCTTTCTTCTTTCTAATTGGTAGGAAGATGTCACGTGGCCGTTGGCTATTGGTTGACCTACTTAGGTGTTACCTTCTAATTGGTCTTTGCTGATGTCTTTGTCGGAAGATATAACCGGCCTTGCCCAGGAAATACTGGCCGTTAAACTCAACTTTTATGATTTCCGCGATCATAAAATTAGCTGTAATTTTATTAATAGTTGTTCTAACTTTAAGCCTCTTTGCTTGGCCTTACTTCTACTCTCACCTAAGCCTGATTAGTTTTAACCTTAATTTTCTCCTGTTAGTCTCCATTCCTTCTATCTGTACAGTTGCTATACTTTATTAGATTCTTACGCGGTACAGATTGATGTTAGTTGAGGCTTTCTATTTGCAGTACATAAGAAGTTATATACAGTCATGGGGTGGAACATGTGGTAGTAGATATCTAGACTATTTACAACAATTCCATGGTCTTAAATCATCACAGATGGCCCCGGATGTGAGAGGGTTCATATGGAGGGATTTAAGAGAGCGGAATAGGAAGACTGTTATTAAGGAAGTAATTTTTTAAAAATTAATTGAAATGAGTTGGTATATAACATGGGGTTGATGTCTGTATATCCATAAGAGGTAATAAAGCATAAACAACTAATACTAAACATACAAGTAAAAATAAAAATATGAATAAAATATTTAATAGAGAACATATAATGATTATAGGTGAAAACAAAAACGATTGGATGGGAAAATCATGATCTCTTCGTGATGGGCGTTAGAAAGGGTTGAGGGGTTAGTTATTACTTGGTTGAGGCAATGTCACTTTGACTCAAGTCCCAAACCATTTAATGTGCACGGCGCGGAGAACCTAGGCCATGTTTCACATGTAAATTTAAGGGCCGAATAAAGTTACAGTACCACAATCGAAAAGTAAGATAAGGGGGATTGTTATGGGTTTTAGTAATTAGTCGTTAAGACGTACGCATGCAGGATAAATGAGGGCGAATATCAGTGACCAGAAATCAAAGTTTTAATTGGAGTCGTCAGGGGCTTAGCGAGAAAAAGAGTAAAATAAAAAAAAGATGTGCCAGCGTGTGGCATGAGAGTGCCCTGGAATATATAAAAAAAAATACAATTTGCACGTATCCAAGCCAGAAGTAGGGATAGGTAAGTCTGGGGGACGGTGTGTCAAGATTGTTAATTACGAAATCAAAGTAGGTCAAGTCTAGCCTGCGAAGGAGTTAAAAGTTCCTGCGGAAAAGGGTTAGTATTTATTAAGAAGTAACCTTTAAAGTGGTTGTTTAAGAGGTTATTGAAGATTGCCCTGTTTTTAGATCATGATTTTTAGTTTGATTATAAAAGAATATATCATTGAGATATGAAATTGCGAAATTAAGGCTTTGCATATAGCGTTAAAGGATTTGAAAAATCGAAAATAGAATTGCGAAGTTAAATGCAAAGTAATCTTTAAAAAAAAAGTAAAAATAGTGATGACATAATACAAAGATTACACACTATAGCAGTATATAAGGGGTAATAGAAAGTGAAAATATTAAATGAAAAAAATAAGCAGTAATATACTCGATAGCATTGAACATGGTAGCGGAAGATGAAACAATGTAAATAACATCTAATTTATAAAGTGAGAGAAAATATAAAATGACAAATGCAAATTAGTGATATAAACTTGAGATTATTAGATATGAAAGATAAAATATAAAGTTGATTATAAAAGAGAGTCAGAAAGCAAAAGTAAATAATTTTGGTAAAAAGAAAAATAAAATAAAACGACAATAATCTAAACTGATTGGTGAGGTAAATAAAATATAAGAGCTAGATAATGATTATATAAAGAATATTAAAATGAAAAAAAAAATGTTCATCGAGAAAGAAGAGCAAGTAAGATTATACATAGAAATTATATATCGGGAAAGAATGGAAAGTTGTAGGCCAAATGTATGTTCCTGTTTTTTAGGATGGGTAGAGAGAGCTTTAAATTGTCCTCGATCGCGATATCTTTGGTCTTGGTGGCATGAGTTGATCTAACTTATCGAATTTGTTTTATGTTTAACTCGACTCGTGGATCACATTGTTTCCAACTGTGAAACTTACTGAGTCCTAATGTTGTCGATTTTTTGTTCCCTGCGCCACGTTTAGGTGAAAACGTGATTCTTCCTAAAGCGGCATTTATTCTGTGTGTGCAGGAGAAACACGGCGATCTATTCTAACCGATAAAGGGTTGTTGTTGTTGTTTTTTTTTAAACATGTGTGGGTGTGTGTGATTTTTAGGTAAAATGTTGTCCTTGGTTCTAAGTGTCGATGTTAAGTGGACAAGTTAATCGAGGGCGAGAGAATCTAGACCTGGGGTTTAGAACGGTATATAGTAAAAGGCATGCACTAATGTTTGATTTCATAGCTGGTGAAAGTTCATTAGAGAACACGGGGTGGCGACGGGCCGTAACAAGATGTCGGCTGTTTGTTTGTCAATCTCCCTTCGAATTTATTATTAGCGAGTTCCGGCGGTGGCGGGCATATTTATTTGGGTCAGAGGCCCCTTGTGGGGGCAGCTTGCTTTGTAAACGCGGTTCTTGCCTGGTTTTCTGATGGCTATGTATTCGTGACATTTTTTTTTAATTTAGGGGTCGTTTGGGTCTGTTAATTGGGACTACGTTCGGAGATATTATTTCTATAATTGTAAACACAAAAGCGTTTTGATTTGTCACGTTTGGTGACAAGCGTTATGGGATTGACATAGGGAGATACAGAAGTTGTAATTATCCTGTGTGTTCAAGCATTTGTTCGATTTGTGTTTGTATTTCAAGTTGGTCATTTAGGGGTACGCGATAAGGACGTAAGGCAATTACCTTGTCCGAAGTAGTATTGATTTTTACGGGAGGTATTTTAAGCCTAGGGACGTCGTATTTATTGGCGGCGAAAACGGGTGCAAATTGATGCAGTACCTTGTGTAAATTAAAGGGACAGTGACCTAGGTTACTTGTGTCCAAAGATATGAAAAAAAAGAACATAGGGGCGTTGAAAATGGGATTAGGAACATTATAATGAGGTTAAATAAGAGTGTTGGAGTTCACCACGTGTGAGCAACCCGTTCCAGGAGGGGAATATTTAGTAAATGGGACAGTTGTATTAACCTGTCCATGGGACACGTGTTGCTTGCACGAGGTGAATTTGTATAAGGTAGTTGGTAGAGGTTCATTATCTTGATACAGGAGTAGCTGAGAACAGTTTATAATTAGTAGAAATCGTTTTATGGAATTAAGGAATAAAATGCCAAAAGGCAAGGGTGTATCTACGATATGGAATTTTAGGCTCTGCGTTATGTTAACTGATTTTACGTTTAAAAGATATAACCTAAGGTGAAAATATTGTTAGCTATGGCGTTAATAATTAAGTGGGTAGATATTCTATTTTGCAAACTGGTTTCTATTATTTTAAAAGTATTCTGCCTAATTATATCGATAGATGCTCCTGTATCAAGTAGTAGAGGTAGGTTTACATTATTGGATAGTACAGCTCGAACGAGCAATTGTTCAACAAAAATTATGTATGGAGGAACCTACTGTTGTGCTGACTTGTATTTCGGGACAGTCCTGGTCTTGTGCCGTGGTTGGAGGATTCTTGGGAAGGTCAGAGTTCATTGTTTGCGCTGGGCTCGTGGTTTAGAGATGGTCGGGGGAGCAGGTAACATACGCTCGCGTGTTGGTAACTCGGAGGGGTGCTTGCAGGAGGTTTGGTGGCTTTCTCAGTCTTGTAGAGTATTGTAGTTGGGCCCGATCTGCTTGGGCGTCGTAGTTAGTGAAGAAGCTCTGCGCCTCGTACGAACCATCGTAGCGCGGTAGTTCACATATCGCGATAGTCCGGTCACGGCAGAAAGCTGATGTAGCGTCCTGGTCAACCTCCCCAGGACATCTGACACCGGCGGCGGGGGGCGTGACGTCCTCGTGGTTGGGGGGAACTTCCTGCGTCCTACCGAGGGTGGTTTCTTTCTTTGGAAAAGTGGTGTTTTCGCCACTTTCGGAGTCGGGATCGGACTCCATTGGTTCCTTTGGATCCTCCTCTCTTCCCTGTTCCATCTTTCTGTACAGACAGTGGTCTATTTGCTTACTTGTACCTTGGCGTCCACTATCCTGTCGACTCTTCGGACGGGAGAGTCTGTGATATCTTGGGACCTCTGGGACCAGTGTTACCTGATGCTAGACGAACCTCGATGTCAACTCTACCGTGCAGTCGTGGTGGAAGGCGACACAGCTGGGCCAACGGTGAAATAAACAAACAGAGATTCCACTAAGAAGCGTCTGACGTCAAGAAGGAATGGGAATGAGCGGAGAGAGAGATCTTTAGAGCAAGTGTTACCTTGGTGGGATCCAAGCGCATACTGCCTATTCTAGGTTCTCGATTTAACACCAAGACCTTTCTTCTTTCTAATTGGTAGGAAGATGTCACGTGGCCGTTGGCTCTTGGTTGACCTACTTAGGTGTTACCTTCTAATTGGTCTTTGCTGATGTCTTTGTCGGAAGATATAACCGGCCTTGCCCAGGAAATACTGGCCGTTAAACTCAACTTTTATGATTTCCGCGATCATAAAATTAGCTGCAATTTTATTAATAGTTGTTCTAACTTTAAGCCTCTTTGCTAGGCCTTACTTCTACTCTCACCTAAGCCTGATTAGTTTTAACCTTAATTTTCTCCTGTTAGTCTCCATTCCTTCTATCTGTACAGTTGCTATACTTTATTAGATTCTTACGCGGTACAGATTGATGTTAGTTGAGGCTTTCTATTTGCAGTACATAAGAAGTTATATACAGTCATAGGGTGGAACATGTGGTAGTAGATATCCAGACTATTTACAACAATTCCATGGTCTTAAATCATCACATATACTAGCCGAATGACCCGGGCAACGCCCGTGTTTTACCCGATTAAATGTTTTTATTGAAATACTATTCGTTACAATTATAAATTGGCGCCGTGGATGTCACTCTTGTGAAACGTCCCGCTCCAAACTTTGTGTCTGAGAAGCGATATTTTTATAGAAAGATGATCTGGCTTTTGTTTTCTGCTCGAATAAATGTTTTTCTGTTAGAATTTTGTTCCTGCGTACAAAATAATGAACTGGTTTCACCCGTGGTCTCTGCTTTTTGGAATTTTTCCCGATATAATTTTGTATCTGATAATCAAACATGATACATCAATATCGTCATCATCATTTTCTGACTAAAAATATATAGTTTTAATAATTGATTTATATATTTTTAAAATAGCCTATTGTCTTCCCCGTATTTTTTTTACCTATGTATGGGAATATTGGTTTGAATTAGTGAACTACTGCGAATTTGTATACCGGACATATACAAACACAAACATACAAACATTTATTTTTATATATATAGATAATCCAAATTGTACCTTATCATTAGATTAGGTCTTATTACCTTCTAATCTATAATCCAAATTGTGCCTTATCATTAGATTTGGTCTTATTACCTTCTGTTTCTAATCTATATTCCAAATTGTGCCTTATAATTAGATTTGGTCTTATTACCTTCTGTTTCTAATCTATATTCCAAATTTTGCCTTATCATTAGATTTGGTCTTATTACCTTGTGTTTATAATCTATGGCCCTATTTGGGTATTTATTCCATTCACAAAAGCAAACGATGACAGAATTGTTGATTACTCTGATGCTTGTATTTATAATTATGTTAGCATAATGAATTAGTCAGTATTCCCATGGTCTCCAACGAAGAGGTGTGAATTGACTTTTTGAAAATATACATAATTATAAAGATAGAAGCTTCTATAGAAATAAATAAAATAAGCCGAAATAGCTCAGTTAGGAGAGCGTTAGACTGAATATCTAAAGGTCTCTGGTTCGATCCCGGGTTTCGGCATCTTTTTTTTAATTTTTAAATTTCATCCGTGACAGAGGCCAGGAAAGACGGTCGTGACTATATATATTAATAATCCAAATTGTGCCTTATCACACACTATTTATTTATTTGGATTAGGTCTTATTACCTTGTGTTTATAATCTATGACGTAATGCCGGCGGCGCGCGCCCGTTGGCTGCCGGCGAGCACGTGATCTCTCTGTGCGCGCGCATCCGTGACAGAGGCGGCCGATGAGGAAAGACGGTCGTGACTTTATAATCTATAATCCAAATTGTACCTTATCATTAGATTTGGTCTTATTACCTTCTGTTTCTAATCTATATTCCAAATTTTGCCTTATCATTAGATTTGGTCTTATTACCTTGTGTTTATAATCTATATTCCAAATTGTACCTTATCAGTAGATTTGGTCTTATTACCTTCTGTTTCTAATCTATATTCCAAATTGTACCTTATCATTAGATTTGGTCTTATTACCTTCTGTTTCTAATCTATATTCCAAATTGTACCATATCATTAGATTTGGTCTTATTACCTTCTGTTTCTAATCTATATTCCAAATTTTGCCTTATCATTAGATTTGGTCTTATTACCTTGTGTTTATAATCTATAATCCAAATTGTGCCTTATCACACACTATTTATTTATTTGGATTAGGTCTTATTACCTTGTGTTTATAATCTATAATCCAAATTGTGCCTTATCACACACTATTTTTTTATTTGGCCTTACTACCTTGTGTTTATAATCTATGACGTAATGCCGGCGGCGCGCGCCCGTTGGCTGCCGGCGAGCACGGGACCTCCCTGTGCGCGCGCATCCGTGACAGAGGCGGCCGATGAGGAATGAGGAAAGACGGTCGTGACTATATATATATATTTATATATAATAATAAATTGTAGTAATTTCAAATTGAGAGAGTTATCTAGGACTAGGTCATTCTAGGAAGGCCGGAAGCATTATACCGTGGCTGTAGTAATAGTAATATTAATAATAATAAAAACGATTAGTTTATATTCATTCCGACAGATGTCGCAAACCATTAGCAACCTTTAGTTGATCAGGAATTGCCTTTTTCTTAATTAATTAACCTATTCCTAGTACCATATCACTTTTGTGCAATTTTTATTGGCGTTCTCACTTCTTCCGGCCTTAAATACCTATTCCTTATTTTTTCAGTAAGCCTCAAAGACCAGATTTTAGGGTACAGCTTGCACCACGCTGATGAGGACCAACAGCCTGAAACGCGTACGTAATTAGCTTTTCTTTATAAATCCAAAAGGATATTCTGGAATAATTAAATATCAACGATTAGTTTATATTAATTTACGACAGATGGCATGGACCATTAGAAATTTTTAGATGCACAATCAATAGATGCCTTTCTCTAAATTAATTTTTATTCTGTTCGGCTACCGGCCAGTTCTAATCAGCAATATGGTCGGCCGTCCATTCATGATCGTGTCAGTCATTTGAATTCTTCTCTTTCTTCCGGGTGCCACACCTTCTAAGACAGGTATGTAGCAGGCGGCAGTTCTTTCTTATAGTCTTCTCTAGCCAGCTCCCCCCCCCCCCCTTTTTTTTTAGTAGCTGTCCGTCAAATGAGAATACCAATTATTACTTTGAGTTGTTCGGCGTTGGACCGTCGAATTTCTAATGTTTCTATCAAGTATTGCCCAAAGAGCCTGAGATTTTTCTCATAATAATAATGTATTATTAAATAGTCAAATAAATAGGTATATATAGAGAAATATGTGGAAGGAAGACTTAGGAGAGAATGGCTGAGAATGGAATTCATGGGCAATTTCGGGAGAAAAACCTACGATATTATCGAAAGACTGGTCATAGAAAATAACTCCAGAGAGGACAAGAATAATGCGTACAAGCCTATGAGTTGGGGAGAAATAGATATAAGTCAAATTGGCTCTTTTAAAATAGCATGAATAATAAAGGTAATCCAGCTGTTTTGAAAGACAGCTACGATTTAAAGGTAATCCAGTTGTTCTTAAAGGTAGCAGTTGTTTTGAAGGACAAAAACAATAAATGCGTGCTGAGCGCACATGTAGCTCAAACATTGAATCACGAGACGGCAGTATTCTAAGGAATAAATGAATAAATTTAACCCAAACATAAAATCGAGTTATATTTCCCTTAGTTTACGATTTAACAAGAGCGGTTTGAATATTAAACGATTTTATCAGCAACAATTTGTCAATTCATTTAATGTGATAGATTGTGATGGCAGAGCGCCATCTAGTGAAACAAAATCAACTAAACATCGATTGAGATAATATTTGGCCAACCATTTTCTTCAATAATCAAGAAATCCAACTACGTACGCGTTTCGGGTTGTGGATCCTCGTCAGCGTGCTGCATGCTATATCTCAACGACCAAAAATTTGGTCCAAGGGGCTTTCCTAGAGAAGAGATTAAAAAACCTTTCGCAATAAGTTTGTTTATTGAGATAACCGGGAGCTTCCGAACTCTCGTTCTTCAACACGCAGAATTAAACTAAGAGGGAAACGTGAAAGGTCGAGATTTATGTGTTGTTTCTGTATTGTCACACAGGCTTTAAGATATGATGGAACTGCTCTAGTATTTCAATTCTCATGTTGATACTGTTCTAGTTATTAGAAGTTAGTAATTCAAAGGATTTTAGTGTAATTATGCCCGTTGAAGAGTGTGAGCTCGAAAGCACGCAAATTATTTTATAAAAGCAAGCTTTTTGCCAAAGGTTTTAAAAATATCCCTTGTAATATAATATCGCAATTTACTATATTCAAATTTGGTCATACTCAAGAAAATTTATATTCTAGTATTTCGATACATAGATAAGGGTTATAAAATATATTATATTTCCAGAAGGTGTAAAAGTAAAGGTAATTAAGCGATATTCACATCTTCCTCAAACTTCAGTCAAGGGCGGGGAAAAGTCAAACACTGAAAGAAAGAGCATTCCTCGGCAATTTTGACGCCCCCCGCCATATTACCTCCGTAAATAACAACAACAGCAGCAGCCGGTATGTGGGGTGACTCAAATCATTCCATTACACGCTTTAGACATCGTGGAAGTTAATTGTGTGGTTGCCCTGTAAAATTTATTGTTTCGTTATCTTTTTTTAAAATTATTATTTGGTTTTGTTCGGGAATGGTCGTTTAGGCTGGACTTGGTTATCCCATATTGTGCTGAGAGTACAAATATTAGCCGTAGCAGCCATTTTCTTGGAGAAGTTTTCTCCTAAAGAATATCCAACGACAAAAAAGCAGTTCTATTGTTGTTCACATATTTATACATTCCTCGACTCCCCTCTCTGGACTGACGAGCTACTCCTATTACATTCCTCTAGACAATTAACCCGGCGGCAATAATCTAATTGTTGTACATCCCTGGCATGCCTATTCTCTGTAGGCTTAGAAAAATAGACTGAGCATTTCTTCCGGGTTCCAATACAGGTAAGAAACCAAAAGAGCATTTTTTTGAGGTTATTGAAGCACTCATGACAAAAAAAAAAAAGATTTATTTATATACATAGTGCGATCAATAATTTCCAGGAATGATAAATATTTAAAGAAATACAAAAGTATAATAAATTTGTATTTAAAATTTCTCAAAATAATCACCGTCACTATCTATACACTTGTTCCATCTTTTTTTTTTTTTTCAGATATCAAAACACCTCTGAAAATCCTCATCTTTCAGGTTTTTCAAAATATTCTTCGTATTCTCCATTATTTCAGGTATTGAGTCAAATCGACGTACTTTTAAGACTTTTTTAATTTTAGAGTAAAGGAAAAAGTCGTTGGGAGCAAGTTCAGGAGAATAGGGTGGCTGGGGTACTAAATCAATTCCGTGTTTAGCCAAATAAAGTTGTACAGTGACGGTCGTATGTGGCCGTGCGTTGTCTTGTCATGATGCAAGAATCAATTTTTCTGATGTCCTTTTTCGGGTCGTTTCTGACGCACAGCCTCCCTTAAACGTCACAATACATCAAGATAGTAATGTTGATTAATGGTCTGACCCTCGGGCACGAATTCATAGTGTACCAATTCCTTTACATCAAAGAAAGTGATAAGAAGACACTTAAGCTTCGAATTGATCATCCTTGCCTTCTTGAATCTTGGTTCTCCAGGCTCTAGCCACTGGCTTGATTGCCTCTTAGTGTCGGGATCATATCCGTACACCCATGTTTCATCTCCCGTGATGACATTTTTGAGCCAATGGGGATCAGAATTAAACATTTCGACCATTTATTTTACACTTTTCTTTGCGATGCTCTTTCTGCTCATTCATTAAGAGATGTGGGACAAATTTAGCCGGGGATCGTTTAAGATGAATATCATTCTTTATGATGGTTTGGCATGTTCCAAAAGAGATATTCAAGTCTTCTGATAGATCTCTGATAGTTATTCTTAGGTTTTCTTTGATCGATGACTTGATTTTGAGTGTATTTTCGGGGTTTCTATCGATAAAGGTCTGCAGTGTGTAGATCATCCTTGACGCTTGTTCGACCAGTTTTGAATCGTGCGAACCATTTAAATGTCCTCGATTGTGATAGGGAATCTTCCTTGAAAGCCTGCTTCAACATTTGAAATGATTCGGAAGCTGTTTTCGCTAATTTAAAGCAAAAATCTATGCAGACTCGCTGTTTTTCAATACAGTCCATACTGAAGTTGAAGACATGTTGAATATGCCCACTTCCGCCTGAGAGGACCTACGTCACCACTACGTCACGGCCAGCCAATCACCGAGCTGCCCAGCGGGCAGTCCCTCCTCCCTCCCCCTTTTTAGTCAAAAAAAATAAAGACACTTTCCTGTTGTTCGCGTCGCCTCCGCGTGCTTCTATATATCCACTTCAATCGGCAGATGTAGTGGGATAATTGACTACTTCCTTATACTATTACATCATTTAGTCCAGCTTCAACTTATAGCCCAACATCTGGTAGCAGAGCGTGGTTAATTCGAGACACCACGTGCAAGATGACCTCGACGCTGATCAACACGCCCCTCGAGAAACTCAATGATCAGAACTACAGAAGCTGGAAGTATAATACGAAGATGATGCTAATCGAATGAGAACTCTGGAAGTATGTTACGGAGCCAGCACCCGATGAAGAAGCCTCAAGAACAATCTTCAACATGAAGCAAGAAAAGGCGTTGGCTATGATAGCACTGACGATCTCACCGAGCCAACAGATTCATATAATGGACTGTACCACCGCACGAGAAGCATGGGATACCTTGGAACAAGTATACGAACCCAAGTCAAGGTCAAGAATCCTCCAACTGAAGAAGCAGTTCATCTCCATAAGATTCGAAGAACAAGAGACGATGACGAACTATTTGGGGAGACTGAAGATCTGTTCGGATCACTTAAGAGAGGCAGGCGCAGAAATGCAGGATCAAGACCTCGCCTATTCAATGCTTGCTGGCCTACCGGAGTCATACGACGGAATCATCATGACCTTCAGCAACGTAGAAGACAAGGAATTCACCTCTAGCAAGGTAAAACATGTGCTGCTAGCAGAATACGAGAGACGGATGGCCCGACGTGTGAATAACACAAATGAAGCTTTGCAGTTCGGGACAACGACCAGGAAGGAAGACAAGAAGAAGAAAAATTTCACCTGCTACAAGTGCGGCAAGGAAGGGCATATCGCGAGATCATGCAGAGGAAAGGCTAAAACTCCAGCTCCAAATTTCCAACCACCGAGATGTAGCACTCACGAGATAGCGGGAAGCGAAATGCTAACAGCCCTATCCTGCGCCATCCCTGACAACTCTTGGGTGATCGACAGCGGCGCGACTCACCACGTGTGTAACAAAAGGGAGTGGTTCACCAACTTCCAAGGAATAACGTCGGATCCGATCCTAACAGCGAGCGGGACTACACGAGCGGAAGGATGCGGCGACATCAAGTTCAAGGCCTATGTGGGTAAGCACCACGTTGACCTAAAACTATGTAATGTGCTGTATGTCCCTAATGTGCGACGAAACCTATTGTCAGTCTCGAGCATGGAAAATAAGGGCAAGATAGTTAATTTTGCGAACAGAAGAGCGCAGGTTTTCGATTCGGAGAACCGAATTGTCGCAGTAGCACATAATGAAAATGGATTATATGTCATGAAGGGTAGAGTCATTTTACCAAACGCTGAGTTGTTTAACAGTCAAAAGAGTTCACAAAAACAAACATTAGAACTATGGCATCAGAGGTTCTGTCATGTAAACAATGACGCAATTGAGAGAATGGCAAAGGGGGGATTAGTTAAGGGGTTAGAGATCTCCTCGATGGATCGAAGTCTGTGTGATGATTGTTGTGTAGCAAAGTCCACGAAAGAGCCACACAAACCCATTAGGAATATAAGATCTAAAAGGCCGTTAGAATTAGTTCACACTGATATTTGTGGTCCAATGCCTGTTAGATCTATTGGAGGAAGCGCATATTTTCTAACATTCATTGATGATTATTCTAGAAAGATAACCCTGTTTTGCCTTAAACATAAAAACGAAGTGCTGAAACACTTCGACTCGTATTTCGCTAGGGCTGAGAGAGAAACCGGACATAAGCTAAAAGTGCTAAGATCCGACAATGGACTCGAATATTGCAACCATGAATTTAAAACTAGGCTAGAGCAACTTGGCATCAAACACGAGCTAACGAACACATACTCGCCACCTATGAACGGCGTTGCAGAAAGGGCTAATCGCGTGTTGTTGGACATAACCCGATCTTGTTTACATAGCGCCGAACTCCCTCAGAGATTCTGGGCAGAGGCAGTAAACACTGCAGCTTATATAAGAAACAAGTGCTACAATAGCGCCCTAGGAGATAAAGTACCCGATGAACTTTGGTCATCAAGAAAACCGAGTGTTCGCCACTTAAAAGCTTTCAAGTGCTTAGCATATAGCCATATCCCCACAGAAAGGCGAAAGAAACTGGACAATCGAGCAAATAAGTGCATTCTTGTTGGTTATTCTTCCCAGACTAAAGGCTATCGTCTTTGGTGTCCAGAAACTCAACACGTAATCCAAACGAAGCATGTCAAATTTGACGAATCCAAGATAGGACTGAAGTGGACTAAGGTTGAGGATGAACCTGAAAGATACAACCATATTTGGATAGAACCCGATAACCAGCTTGAAGGAGATATAGATCTAAAACCTGAAGCGGAAAGAGAACGTAATGATGATACGAGTGATCAGGATTTAGTGGGGGTAAACAACGACGACATTGTTCAAACTAGGCCTAAAAGAATTGTACGAAACCCTTATGGACGTGCTGGAAAGCCAGAAGCAGAACTGCATTTCCTAGATATCATCGAACCCACAACTTTCGAACAAGCCATAAACAGCAAAGAGGCACCGTACTGGAGAAGGGCCATGAAGGATGAATTGAGAAGTCTTGAGGATAGAAATACATGGACGTTGTCCGACCTACCACTTGGCAAGCGCCCAATTAGCAGTAGATGGGTATTTAAAATAAAGACTCACTCAAAAGGGGACGTTGAAAGATTTAAAGCGCGACTAGTTGCGAGAGGTTTTTCTCAAAAACGAAACGTTGACTTTTTTGAGACATATTCGCCAGTAATAAATTTTTCGGTCATCAGAATGATCTTTGCATTGACGATAAATAAAAATTGGTACAATCGACACCTCGACGTCGACAATGCATATCTGTACGGCGAACTGAATGAAGTAATCTATATGAGCTCACCAGATGGATCTAACGACGAGAAATGTGAGGGCAAAGTTCTTAAACTAAACCGTCCAATATATGGTTTACGTCAGTCCGGTCTCGAATGGTACTGCACACTAGATAAAGCTCTTGAAGATATTGGATTTCGTCGTTTAGCCGCTTGTAATTGTTTATACACTTTTGAAGATAAGGCGGTTATCGCCGTATATGTCGACGATCTAGCTTTGTTCGCGGAAAGCGAGGACATTCTGACAAATATTGAGGAAAAGATTAGAGAAAAATTTAAGATAAAGAACTTAGGACCCATCAAATATTTCTTAGGTGTAGAAATAAGTTTTCCAGATGAAAACACAATAATCCTCTCACAAGGAAAATACACCATGTCGATCCTCGAACGATTTAATATGATGGAATGTAGGGGCGTTTCTACTCCATTAGATAACTCCATCCCGATTACAAAGAAAGACTGTCCAACAACTGATAAGGAAAAGGATGAGATAAAACACGTCCCTTACAGAGAACTTATAGGGTCTCTGCTATATCTTGCAAACTCATCGAGACCTGATATGACGTTTGCCGTAACTAAATTAGCACAATTCTGTAGTAACCCAGGCGAACGACACTGGCAAGCTGCTAAACATATACTAAGATATCTTCAAGCTACTAAGAATGTTTCACTCATCTATAAAAGAGGGTCTGATGATATACTAGCATTTAGCGACTCAGATTGGGCTAATGACATAGATGATAGACGATCAACTAGCGGGTCAGCTGTTACTATTAATGGTTGTTTAGTGTCATGGAGATCTAAAAAGCAAAATTGCGTGTCATTATCTACAATGGAGTCTGAGTACATTGCTCTCGCCCAGACCACTAAGGAAATATTGTGGATAGCACAAATATTAGAGAATTTGAAATGCCTGACTAACGCCTCACGCCCAATAACAATATTCTGTGATAATAGAGCTGCCATCGAGTTTTCTAAAAACAACATAGAAAACAATAGGTCGAAGCACATTGACATACGGTATCATTATATAAGAGAAAAGGTCAACAGTGGAGACATCCATGTGAATTACATCTCTACCAACGACAACCTGGCCGACATCTTCACTAAGGGCCTCAAAAGGACTGCACATCAGAATGCTTGTGCAGCTATGAAATTGTCTGGATACTGGCATACTACCCGACATATCCAAAGTGGGGGAATGAAGACATGTTGAATATGCCCACTTCCGCCTGAGAGGACCTACGTCACCACTACGTCACGGCCAGCCATTCACCGAGCTGCCCAGCGGGCAGTCCCACCTCCCTCCCCCCTTTTAGTCAAAAAAAATAAAGGACACTTTCCTGTTGTTCGCGTCGCCTCCGCGTGCTTCTATATATCCACTTCAATCGGCAGATGTAGTGGGATAATTGACTACTTCCTTATACTATTACATCATCTAGTCCAGCTTCAACTTATAGCCCAACAGAAGTTAGAAAATGTTCTGATATACTCGAGCTTATAAATTCGAAAAAACGTGAGCGCGTGCGTCTGTGTGATAATTATTTTCCTACGTGTTGATAAATGCTTTATTTATAAAGTCCTTATAAAATTATTTCATTATTTTGAATATTTTACGTGATCCAGTCTCATTCCTGGAAATTATTGATCACACGTTGTATTTGCATCTATTTTTTAAGAAGAGGATAGAGCTCGAAAAAGTTAAACGCGCATAAAATAGTAATGGCTAGCCATCAAAATTTTGCATGATGAAAGACGTTCAATGCGGAGTTTATATAAACGTACACCATAAATGCAGGTAACGCCACATTAATACGAGGATTGTTTAGTAAAAATTGCCTTGACCTACTATTAATTATGAATACCATATCATCGACGTACAGAATGTGAAAAAAACTTCATTTATATATCAAATTTTGAATTACAGTCGTGAACACGAACTAAAGTGGCAATATGGACATAGTAAAGTAAAATCAGGAATGAGGAATGAGAAACCCAAAGGGAACAAACTTTACTTGCTTTTAGATGGTCATGCAGAATGGAATGAATTGTTAGTGCATAAATGTCTAAACTCTCTTCTATCTGGCAATAAGTTATATGTCAATCAATCTCCAATAATTTCTTTACAGTAGCGATGTTTTCTTCATTAATTGACAAGGCTGCTCGTCCTCACCTTTGCGCGTATCTTATGCCATATTTTACTCGCCGAAACTCACGATGCCACCTGAATATGGCAGTACGATGTGAACAATCATTTCCCAGTACAGGAGTCATTTATTGCAAGCATTATTCAATGCCCAACCGTCGGTCAGAGACTCTATTAATATGTCGGCGGGTAGGTTTAATTTCATGCCCATTACCGTTTTGGTTTGGTAGTAGTCTTCTAGGGGCATTTGGGGTGTTAATTTGATGGCCAAAAATCGTGCAAACGACGCTTCTGTCGTTGCTGGGAATAAATCTACCAGGGTCTGGCGGGCTTCATTATAAAATAACCTATCCAACTGTAGGCTTCGGAAATATTGGAGTGGTTTACCTTGCAGGTAGCAGGGTAACTTGCGTAGGCGGTCCGTGTGAGTCAGCTCCGCTCGGTCTGCTTGGGCATCGAAGTTGTCGAAACAGCTCTGGGCTTCAAAGGTACCATCGTATGGATTCAAGTCTATCTCCCTCGGAGATCGGGCGACCAGCAGTTTACTCAGGGCATCGGCGATCTGTGTCAGCGGGTTTGTGGAGGTACCTTGGGGCGGCGACGTTTCCTCCTCTTCAAATGTCGTCTCTTGTTTGGGGACAGATGGCTCGGCCGTATCGTTGGACTGGTTGGTTTGTTCTTCCATCTTGGCTCTTTCTCTCTTTTCTATCTGGACAGTCTTCTTACCTTCTTCGCTGTGGTGTCCTTCGTTTTGGTTATTCTGTCGACTCCCGCTATAGCTGTGGTAACCGAGGATCAAACCTGTAGTAACCGAGAGGGACAGTCAGGGCGTGGAGAGTTTTCCAGTACCTCTCTGCATCTTGGAGGACCTTTAACAGTTCTCACAGAGTACAGGCAGTCGTGGTCGAGGCAGAGTGGAAAGCTTAGGAATGTCCACACACAAAAAACGAAGAGACACAGTTGTAGAAGGAATGTTCCATGAACAGATAGGAGTCGAGCTAAGAGCAAGATGGAGAAAGAAGATTTCTTACTGTTTTACATGGTCGATGAGGTGGACCTGGCTGCAACCAACAAGTGCTCACGCCGACGGTGAAGTGACTGTCTGAGTTCGACTAAAACCGATGTTTTTTTATACCTTCGCCGAGGAGGGAGGGGGAGAGATGTGAGAATTTGGACTTTGAACGTCCTGCGGCATTCTGCACCCTTTGACCTTGATGGCAACGGGCTGCCAAATTCCTCTTTAGGTTGTTGGATATCTCTCTCGATTTTAGACGTTTTTGAACTTCTCAATCTTGCTTTAACTCAGCTCTTAATCTATTACATAGGTTTATTTATTTATCCTCAGTTTGTACAAAGTACATTACATATGGTGATGCAATGACACATGTCAATCATGCGTATAATTATTTATAGATGTGTTTCTATATACAACATGACAATCTTGTTATAAGTATTATACAATATAGGGTTGTTGGTTTAAATTACCATATATATGACCGTTTTATTAACTCTCTGATTGGTTTTACCCTGTCACGTGAACTCATTCATCCTTGAACTAATTAGATAATCAGCGTGCAGTTTTTATTTAGCATAGATGTTGCTCCGATCAAAGAAATCCTTTATTGAATGTAGGCTCGTGGGTTCGTTTCTAGGAAGTTTTTTTTTTCTCTCATATACATTTTTGACAATAGTATAAATATTTTTATTCTTACTATTCTATTTTTACTCTTTTTATTTTGAAATTAAACTTTTATATTCCTTGTGTGTGTAAGATTGGGATCTGAGGCTTGATCTCTTTATCCTGTAATGTAAAATTGGATAAAGTAGGGACATTTCGATTTTATTACGAAACACAATTTTAGATTCTATTATTCTTGAAATATCCTCTCTCATGTGCGACAATATAAAGTGTATATATGTGTATGTGTATATATGAAACATTATATTAACATTTCTGTTTCTCTAGATGGTGCTCTGCCATCTAAAAAGCTCAGCGGTCAGGAGATGCTTATTTTTGTTTTTAATATCAACATCTGACCTTTTTTCTATTTTATTTTTACACACACACATTTATAGGATATATTTTATGAAAATAGGCGTAGTGTGGACGGGAAATGAAAGGAACGACACAATTAATTAAAAATAATAAAAAAATGAGACGAATACAGGGAAAAGTAAAAAATGTCTCAAGCCCGATTCGCGGAGAATCCGGTTTGCTTTTCCAATACGCATTCTCCCCAAAGTCGCCACGATCTCTTTTCTTTATTAATTCCTGGAAGGTCATATATTAAATTATGACATATATATTTATTAATTTCAAAAGGCATATATATATCGTAATTTAAACAATGTAATATGTAAGTAATAAAGTATGACGTCTTTTCTAGTCGTCTCAAAGTGACACCAGCTTGCCACCGGACACCCGGGGGATCCAGGGAGGGACAAAAAAAGGGGCGTTGGTCCGGATGTTGACAATTAGTTGGGTTAGAATGGATATTTTCGCACAGGGCCCGCTCAGTACTAGGTCCGTTGTCATCTCACGGCGGCCCTCGTGGCCGCCGTTTTGGCTCCTCTCTGCCTCCGCGGCTTCATGCAGGACGCCGAGCTTTCCTCAGTTAATCCTCAACTTTCCCCTGGTCCTGGTGCCACGTGAGACGTACTAGGAGAGCGTCTTTTGATCCCAAACTTTGTCCTTAATGTCCTGTGCGGACTTCCCTCTCTGCACGCCTTGCCACTCAACCCCGACTGCTTCCAACTCACTTGTTGGCTTACCCGGGTTTACGACAGTAGACCCGTATAAGTCGACAGGATTATGACGGCAGACAGTGGACAAAGGACTATGGACGAAGACGGGGAACACTACGTGGACGCTTCTGAGGTGCCCGACACTTTTATCCGGCCCAGCGTGGACACCTTGATAGACCGACTCACCGAGGCCTTCCAAGAAGTGACGGTGCCACGTACCCATGCCCCCCTATGGCACCTTACGACGGGACTTATCCGGCGAAAAACCTTTTCCGGCAACTGTAAGCCGTGCAGGACGACATCGGGTACGCTTCTGCGAGGCTCCACGAGCTCCTCAAAGGTGAGCTCCTTTCGCTCTTCGATGAGCTCAGCTCGGCCTCCCAATCCTATTACCAGAACAAAACATCTTCGTCAATGCCATCCATCAAGCTATCACCTTTTTTATATTTACCCTTTATATTTGAATGCTATATGTCTTTATTTTATTTTCTATACCCCAACACACGCAGCCATCATAAACCATCCAAGCCATCATTATTATATAGATATATTGTCATTGGTCATTGTTTGGTTAAAAATGTATGTTTCATTCTTATTTGTTATTAATTGTTTAACATAATTAATTATTTATTGTTTTATTTTAATCTGTATATATATTTTCATTGATTCGGCAACACTGTGTTGTCTATATATTTTGTGTTTTGCTTAGTTTACTCATTAGTCTAGTTAAATCAGCCATCAATTCATGTTAGGTTAATCAAATTAATTAATGTAGCTTTTATTCAAAGATCATTAAATTCAGAGGTTCTTTGTTCAATTGCGTTGAGTTCCCTTACTCAAGTCTACAGAACTCATTCAAGTTGATCATCGCTATACCGTAGCTCATAGAATTTGATCTAGGTATATAACGCAAATCTTACATTTTGGTGCCCCGTGTGAGGAGGCTTTGGCTGGGGTTTGTCGTCTTCATTGTCCGAGCAGAGGAGCTCCGCTAGCAGATCCTTGGCTTCGTTGTTGGAGAATCTTTGACCGTGAGAGAGCTTATCTTTGGCAGAGAAGAGAGGCTTGCTCTCTGTTTCTGAATCGCTCTCTTTGTCATCCATCGTGATATCCTCCACCACGTAGGAGCTTCCATTTGGTAGAGTTTCTTCAATGGAGGAAGGGAGAGAAACGATATTGGCTTCATTCAATTTCACGTCGTCAATTAATTTTGAAAGTCCTTTATTGATGGTCCTCAGTATCCCCATTGGCGTCTACTTCCATAGGAATGGGCTGCTGGTCCTTCCCCTCCACAATCTCCATTGACAGGGGGGATGACATGGTGGTGTCAGGAGGCGGGTTGCTGCTGTCGTCATCCTTCTGGATTTGCACGCTGGGATTACTCTCTTCCTTTGCTTCTTCCAAGTCCTTGGTTTCTTCCTCCAGGTCCTTGTCTTGCTCCAATTCCTTGGTTTCTTCTTCCAATTCTTTGCCTTCTTCCAACTCCTTGATTTCTTCAGATTCCTTGGTTTCTTCCTCCACTGCTTCTTCCTCCATTCCCTTGGTTTCTTCCAATTCCTTAGTGTCTTCTAATTCTTTGGTGGTGACTTCCTTGGCTTCTTCCAACTCTAGCACAGGTTTGCTTTCATCGGAAGAAGAAAGAACCAAATGTAGTGGAGATTCCTCGTTTTCTTCTGCTAGCTCAATGCCTCTGCCTTCACTGTGGGGGGAGGAGGAGCTGGAATTTGTCTCCTGGTGCTGCTTACTGGGCCTCTTTGACGACTCCTTGTCCTTCAGGTCGGAACAGACCTGCAATCATTGATTGCGAGAATCTACGATCCTTTGGGCTGGATGGCTCCTTTGGTTATCATTTTTAAAACATGCTGCAAAAACTCTGGGCCAAGGGATGCAACTGGGATGAGAGATTACCCGAGTGTATTCAATGGCAATGGAGAGGCATTGAGGGAGATATTAATCAATTCAACAAAATTTCAATACCGAGGTACATTCCTTGCCGAAATTCTATTCTTACTCTGGAATCACATGGATTTTGTGATTCTTCGGAAAAGGCCTATGCAGCAGTTATTTATGTAAAATCTTGTAAGCATGATGGATCAGTTAATATATCTGTAATTGAGTCTAAAACAAAGGTTGCTCCAATCAAGGTCTTATCTTTGCCCGCTTAGAACTGTGTTCAGCTCTGCTGTTAGCAAATTTATTTGTTGCGGTGAGAGAGTCATTGAGTTTGCATTTCGATCAAATTTTCTTGTGGAGCGACTCCACCATTGTTCTTAATAGGATAAAATCAGAATCTAAAAGATGGTAGACTTTTTTTGCTAATAGGGTTTCAACTATTCAGAGAAAGACACCATCCCATTCATGGTTCCATGTACCAGGTTCGGAAAACCCTGCAGACTTGGCTATACAAGAGGACTAACTCCTGCACAATTGGTTGATAACCAGTTATGGTGGCAGGGACCACATTGGTTGCAGGACCCATCGGTTAATTCTTACATTGATTAGCTTCCCTCAGATGAACTCTCTCCTGAAACATTGATTGAGGAGAGGTCGACAATCTTAGTCTATCACTCTATAGTGGGACCTATACCCGAATTACTTCTAAAATACTCATCTTGGATAAAAACAGTTGATGTAATGACATTTTGTTTGAGATTCATTTAAAATTGTAAATCAACTAATAAATCGTTAAATCGATTCCTATCAGCCTCAGAAATTCATAATGCAACGGTTAAAATCATCATATTAATTCAAAATCAAGAATTTACTCAGGATATTGGGTGGCTTCGAAATAAGGGCTCTGTGTCGGGGGGAAAAGCAAGCTCAGGTTTCTAAATCCTTTCCTTGATGCTGATGGAATTCTTAGAGTTGGAGGAAGACTTCAACATTCAAATCTTGACTTAAATCAAAAACATCCAATAATCCTACCAAAAAGACATCATTGTACAGATTTGATTATCGAACATTATCATAAGCAATCTCTACATTTGGGTCTACAAACAACAATATCTATGGTTTCTCAGAAGTATTGGATTATTTATTGTGAAGCTGCAGTGAAGAGAGTTCTGAATCAGTGTATTACCTGTTTTAAGCATCGATCCATGGTCGTGACTCAAATTATGGGTGAATTGCCACTTGAAAGGGAGGTGCCATCCCGGCCTTTCCAACGAGTCGGAGTAGATTTGGCGGGCCCCATCATTACTAAGCCCATGTTAAAAGATCAAAAATACTGTTAAAAACTTATATTGTTTTATTCATTTGTTTCACCACCAAGGCAATACATCTTGAGGTGGTTTCTGATCTCACTGCAGAAGCATTTATAGCTACTCTTAGGTGATTTACCTCGAGACGCGGCTTGCCTTCAGATATTTTCAGTGATAATGCTACAAATTTCAAATTGGCCAATAGAGTTTTGTTGGATTTTTACAGGGAGTTAAATATTCAAAATTTCTGTGCTCAAAGAGGGATTAGGTGGCATTTTATTCCTCCCGCCGCTCCCCATTTTGGTGGACTTTGGGAGGCAGGTATTAAATCTGTTAAAAGTCATTTAATCAAAGTAACGAAGTCGGCCATTATTAACTTTGAAGAATTTTACACATTGCTTACTCAGATAGAAGCAATTTTGAATTCGAGACAACTTCTCCCCCTTGATTCCAACTTTGATTCTTATGGAGCACTGACTCCTTCACATTTTTTTGATTGGTTCCCTCTTCTAGCTATTCCAGATAAGGTTGTGGATAATTTAAGTCACATTTCCCGTTGGAAATGCATTCAATCAATGAAGATTAGTTTTTGGAAAAAATGGTCCCAAGACTATCTTAATCTGTTACAAGCACGTCCAAGGTGGCATAAGATTCATCAAGATCTACAATCTGGACAGCTTGTACTCATGAAACAATACCCCACACCTCCTCATCATTGGCCTCTGGCACGAATCATAAAGACCTATAAAGGACCAGACGGACACGTGCGAGTCGTAGACCTTAAAACTCCAAAGGATGTACTCAAGCGTCCCTATCACCAAGATAGCTCCTCTGCCATTCAAGGAATGGATTTTATTCTTGTTGGACTTGGCTGTCCAACTGGGGGGGAGTATGTTTGGTTAAAAATGTATGTTTCATTCTTATTTGTTATTAATTGTTTTATTTTAATCTATATATATTTTCATTGATTCGGCAACACTGTGTTGTCTATATATTTTGTGTTTTGCTTAGTTTACTCATTAGTCTAGTTAAATCAGCCATCAATTCATGTTAGGTTAATCAAATTAATTAATGTAGATTTTATTCAAAGATCATTAAATTCAGAGGTTCCTTGTTCAATTGCGTAGAGTTCCCTTACTCAAATCTACAGAACTCATTCAAGTTGATAATCGCTATACCGTAGCTCATAGAATTTGATCTAGGTATTTAACGCGAATCTTACAGTCGTTATATCTTAGAATATTCAACCACATCAGCAATCATTTAAATTATTACTATTTGAATATTTTTCATCTGTCATCATATATAGATTTTAAAACTTTACAACTTCGAATTTTTAAAACATCATTTTTATAGCATCTATATATATATATATTTAAATACCTTAAGATCGTCATATTTCTGATATCATTGTTTTTATTAGAATGTTATTTTTATTTCATATTGATGCCTCTCTCTGTCTCTCTCTCCCAATCTTATCTTCCCATTCTATATCACTTACTCACACCTCCTTAACCCATTTCCTCTCAACCTCATACAGTCTACCATAGGGTTCCTGTTGCCAACCATTTTATTTATTTTTTATTAATTCATCTATTGGACCATCCTTCCTCGGTATACAAATCCCGATAACGAGTTCAGGAAATCCAAAGATTTTTTTTTTTATCCATCACCCGGCAACATCATTCATTACATTCAACAATGGCGGGTTGTTCAATCAATAATGGCAACAGTCGAACCCTGTTTTCCCAATCTACCTCCATCCTCTAACCTCTTCAACGGTTCCTGAGACTCCCTGCTCGTCAAACGATTTTTTTCTCACGCTCGACCCATCGCCATCATCAGCATGATGCGCCCATTCATTTTCATTTTACTTTTATGTTTTATCTGGTCGAGCTCAATCACCGACAGCAGCGCAGCTCTTGAGCCTCCCTTTTTAACCTCTCTCAGCCAGCTTTTCTTTCCCATATTCTCCCATTACCTACCTCTCCTTCGATTTTCACGCCTTTTGCCCACCTGATCTAATGCTACTTACAGGGCATCTTGAGATATCTGATCCCTGCAAACAATACTTCGCTTCTAAGCTCGTGTTGCAGGGCAGGACTCCTGAGATGTCCTTTGCAGAAACCAATTCAGACCCTCTTCCTTTATTCTTCACTGCGTCACTGCCTATCCCAAACCTTTTGCTTAAGTCAAATTTTCTTTTTATATTTTATATTACTTTTATTATCTCTACTTCTCATCGTTCCTGTATTACATCCCTGAAACTATGTTGCAAATACTCATGACACCTTAAGTTACAAAAAACTGTAAATAGTATACCTAACTTTCCCAAATATTTACCCTCGCTATTGTGTGTGTTTACTTTAAATTTATCCTTTCTATGTACTCCTTATATATATATTTTTGTAGTTTTATAATATTATATCAGTGTGTCACCACTACTCTCCCCATTATCTTTATTTTTATTCTAGTAACTAATTTGTGCACCAAATTATTTCCCATTTAATAGGTTTGCTAGCTTTTCGCTCCATTTTATTTCACTCCCCTAATCAAACCTTTCTCACCGGGGGCACATTCTATCGTAATTTAAACAATGTAATATGTAAGAAATAAAGTATGACGTCTTTTCTAGTCGTCTCAAAGTGACACCAGCTTGCCACCGGACACCTGGGGGATCCAGGGAGGGACAAAAAGGGGGCGTTGGTCCGGATGTTGACAGGTTAGTTGGGTTACAGTGGATATTTCGGACAGGGGCCGCTCAGTACTAGGTCCGTTGTTTTGGCTCCTCTCTGCCTCCGCGGCTTCATGCAGGACACCGAGCTTTCCTCAGTTAATCCTCAACTTTCCCCTGGTCCTGGTGCCACGTGAGACGTACTAAGAGAGCGTCTTTTGATCCCAAACTTTGTCCTTACTGTCCCGTGCGGACTTCCCAATCTGCACGCCTTGCCACTCAACCCCGACTGCTTCCAACTCACTTGTTGGCTTACCCGGGTTTACGACATATATATTCTTAAATGTAATAATTATGAAAATTACATATAAAATCACTGTTAAAAGAAACAAATCTTCAAAGCGTAATTTTTTTATATCATTAAAAAGGACAAGCTTCAAGCTGATACTCTATATAAGCAAAATAAAATACTACTATAGAGCACAATTATAAAAATAAAAAAATAAACTAGTTCTGAATAATTCCTAAACAGAGTACCTATTGAATACAGGCCACATGTGTATGGAACGTTCAGTATGTGGTAAAGTTACATTTAGGGAACGTCTAGGAAACGTCCAGGTACGGCCAGGATATATGAAAGGGACGTCGGAGTACGTTTAAGGTAGTCTATGGCTAAGAGGAAAAGAAGAGGTCTATGATAGTAGGGTTGGGGCATGTCTAGTACGTCTAGTGAAGGTAGCCAGGGTAGTTCTCGGATAAGGAGGAAGGGTGCCTTCAACTTCCTAGTTTTAATCACGTAACGATAAATACACAGGAAACGTTGGGATGTCACTCGTCACGGTCCAACGCCAGGTCAACTTCCCCGAGTCTAAATTGATATATTCCCCGGCCATAATTATGCTCGTTTATTACTTACAATCCGTGTAGATCCAAGTCGCGCTCGGTCAGCTCTGGTAACATGACAAACACATCAGCAAAGTCGTCTTGATCACCTCTAGTAATACAAGGTAGGATCAATAAATAAGGTGAATTATAATTTATATATAAAAAAGAACGATATGAAAAATTAGGATTTGATTTATTCAAAATAATCACCTTGGCTCTCTATACATCGTCTCCATCGTTCTGGCAACTTGTAAATACACTCTTTATAAGCACTCTTAGGAAGCGTGTGAAAAAAAATCTTGCACTACTTTCTGGACATCTTCATCCGAGTCAAATCGCTTTCCATTTAACTCCTTCTTTAGTAGTCCAAAAAGGAAATAGTCAGAGGGGGCTAGGTCTGGACTATATGCAGGATGTTCTAAAACTTCAAAACCTAATTTAATGATTGCCTTGCATTATCATGAAGGAAGAGAACAACCTTTACTAAGCTTCCCTCTTCTTTTGTTTCTTATACGGGCTTTAGCTTATTTACAAGAATGTCACAATAAAGGTCGCTGTTCATACATTGCCTTGAGGATAAAAAAATCAAGACAGATTGGTCCATCAACATCCCAAAAAATTGTTAACAAAACTTTACCGGCCGAACGTTGAGACCTGATTTTTTTTGGACTTGGAGAGTCGCCTAGTTTCCATTCCATAGATGCACGTTTTGTCGAAGGATCATAATGATAACACCAACTCTCATCTCCAGTTACAATTTGGTCAAGAAAATGATCACCTTCCTCTTCATACCGCTTTAACAGAGCCTTTGAAACCCGAATACGGTTAAGTTTTTGGTCCAAATTAAGGAAATGTGGAATCAATCTGCAGCATATTTTTCTAAATTGCAATTGTTCTTTAATAATGGTGTGCACAGTTCTATAGCTATATTCAAATTGTCGGCTATGGTAAAAATTGATATTTTTTCTATCCTCCAAAATTAAGTTTTCAACCGCATTTATCGTGCTTGGCGTCGCTGTAACACTTGGTCGTCCAGGTCGCTCAATATCGGTACATGTAATTCGTCCATTTTTGAACTCGTTAACCCATTTATAATGTTTTTTTTTGAGACAAACAAGACTCACCATAGATATTTCTCATTATTTGGCATATTTGAGATGTTTGAATACCTTCTGCATTCAAGTAACGAATAACTTCACGTTGTTCAAGCGTGGTGCAATCCTTCAAGGGAGCTTCCATTTTAGTTTATTTTTAAGTCTCGCACCGCGCGTGGGAAAAAAAGAACAGAACACCTTGAATAGTATCTCGATATTATATTTTAATATTCTGTGGTTTAATTTTTTTTTTTTGCTTTTTTTAATTTTAAAGAAATAAGATAATTCACCTTATTTATTGATCCCCCCTTGTATGACAAACCCGTCCTAAAATCCGGCCTGGTTACCTCTGGGTAATAGGACATATCCATCATCAAAGTCGGCCTGGTCACATCTAGTAATATTAAAAACCCGAAATAATTCTCTACCCCACTATAAAGACGATAACTATTCATTATTTTCCGTAATCCGACTAAAATGTGATAGTTGAGATACAATCAGTTAGAAAGGATTGAAATTTATAAAGTATTATGTCGAAAATTTTCATTTTTAAGAATCCAACATTCGCCAGAGTAGTGGTTGTAGAGGGTTTCAACAAAATACATTTTGCTCTCGGTCGTGCGGCCACGCGTTTTTAGGTATTGAGGAAATTGAGATAGAGAATATGTTTGGGGGTACTGGCCAGGATGATGTGTAAAAGCGTGATGGTAGCACTCTAATCCAGCAAGACCCTATCAATGCTTGAAGAATAGACAAGAAAATGTCTATATTTTGAGTTGAAAAGTACATTTTATATTAATCAGCCCGAACAGCGGCAATGCAAATCAGGCCGCAGGAAAAAATTAAAGCCAATGCAAATTGGGCGGACAGAGCTGAAACCTCAGAGAAGGAATCGGTCTTCTCAAGATTGGCAAAAGCCCTAAAACGCACAATAAAAGGCCGGAAATCTCAGACCAGCTATCAAAAGTTGCAACGGAGATCCATCGCAGACAAGCCATCTCTGTAACCGAGTGATGAAAGAAAAGATGGTGTCGCACAAATCAAAAAGAAGCAGACAACATCAGGAACTAGTCAAGACTAGGTCGGCAGCGGCAACTTTCGTCAGTACTGCTTTATCGAATGAAGCCCGGACTTCAGTAATCCAGTACATGATGGCGCTGAAACAGATGCTGGTAAATCTTCATTACTCCAGTTTATAAAGATGTTCGGACATGTTCTGGTGGGACTATGCAGCACTGAGAAGAAAGAACGCTTCGTCGAAAAGGACCTCACCATCGGCCGCGCGCCCTCATAAGAACCTTTTCATACACGAAGAGGGCCAAGAAAGTCTTTATAGAAAATCTTCTATCGCGGTCAAAGATGGGGGTCCAAAGTAGGCTCAGTGGCTTACGAAATAGTAACCTGCTAAGGTTACTCCTGGAACAACGGGCAGCAGAGAAGCCTCCATATTCATGAATCAAAGTCTAAGGATCCACCAGCTCCCAGTAAAATTGGAACATCAAGTACAAAGTTGTGAAATAACGACAGTATACATCACCTACGGCGTAAAATGTAGCAATTATCACCGCCAAAGACATGGTATGCCAGCTGCCCAAATAGGGACATGGAGGAGTGCTTCACTCGACACCCTACCTCCTAGCACGGATCTCTCCTCCTTTCATCCAGATATTGCTCTCGTCGGGGCCTGTCGCAACTGCATCAGCGGCAGAGCTATCTATAATAAGCCTTAGGAGACCGAACGGTGCTGAACTTCTTCGGAGAAGCCATACATCGAGTCTCGTCGAATCCCAAGATTCGCGGGAATCTCCCAGAATCCTCGAAGAAAACATCATCTGCTTCGCTTCCAAAGCGTACGGTGGTCCGGCTTTAAGCGGTTACCGACGGCGGGACTGCATAATCGTCAGCGACGTTCTACTGAGTTGAGAGTTGAAGACACCCTTTTGAAACAACTACGACCAACAAGTGGTCGTGATATGTCATCAAATAAAACCCTTTATAGCAAAGAAATATCGCTAAACGATTGGATATTTATTAATCTACTATCTGTATAATTACTTTTATAAATAGATATTCGATCCTTGAAAACTGTTAACGTCGAGGTTTATAGTGAAAAACACACCAAACAATTTTTTAAAAAATGCAGACGTTCTATGAGAATCTATAAGCCAGTGAAAAATCAGCAGCACATGTCACATTGGATGAAACTTAATGGGATGTAACCGCCCGAGTGCGATTTGTTAGGTTAAAAATTACTTTAAGGACGTGAAATACTGGTAGCCCCAAAATATGGAAAGGTTTCAGATAGTTTTCGATAGATTATGTTCAAAAGGGAAGTTTAAGATTAGCAAAGAAAGAGGGTTGAGAATAATCATTATCAGAGAGAAATAGTAACGGAAGTTTTTGAAGAAGCAATCCTTAATTTGAACGGAACTAGAGTAGTATGGACCCATCAAGATCAGACTATAAACCATCATGCCCCGTTGTTAAACCTGAATTTCATGGCCCATAAGCAAGTGAAAATGTATATGTCTGCTATTTAATATTTTATTATACCTAATGAATTACCTGATACCTTTCTAATGAATTTATGGAAATTCTGAATACTTAATAAAGCTTAAGAAACAATTAACTGATTAGTTTGGAAGCCTCTGGAAAAAAAAATGTTGGAAGCTTGGGAAGAGATTGAATTAAATGCTTTGGTAAAAAGTCTAATTTCTTGGAAACATCGATGTCATTATATCTTTGTTCAGGAGAAAAAATATTGAACATAGTCTTCAAATCGATTTTATGGTGTTCCAAATTCATTATTTTAAAATTGAAGTAATCTCTGCACAAGACTAGGGCTAATAACTTTGGAGAAGTCCATAAGAGAAATACTACTTTAAACTTTATAATCCTATTTTTTCGTAGACATATTCATGTAAAATGCAACAGTACATGCTTGAATTGTAATGAAGAAAAATAATTGAGAATTCGAAAATTGAGTAGCCATTTTCATTGCTCCGCGCTCGGAAGGAGCCCCAAAGAGAATTGATTTTCTCAAGTTACCCAAAACCACTGTTTATCGTGTCAAGAAGCAGATTGATTAGGCTGACAATAATAAAGAGAGATTGGCTGCAAGGAAAAAAGACTCGCGTCGATCGAACAAGGTAAGAGTTAAAGAATTTGTCAAAATGTCAAGGATAAGATTAATGGAAACCCTAGGAAGAGCATGAGGGCCATAGCCAAAGAAATGGACGTTGGCTACATTAAAATTGTCAGAAATATTTCATATAAGTTCTATGCCCTTCGAAAAGGACAGTTTATGACTGAAGATATGAAGGATAACAGAAAAGGAAAGGCTGTTGCCCCACTCAACAACCTGAAACATGACTCTTGTGGAATGCTAAGGTTCTTATCTGTTGAAAATAACTTTTGACGTAGACCAAAAAGGTAAATTCCAGGATAATCGCTTTATCTATAAAGATCCCTCAGATGTATATGTCGTAATGTACATTTCCTGCCTCCGTGAAGGTCCTTGACGTTATCATCAGCGAAGACAATGTAATTCTTTCCATTTCTTTGAGAAGGGCTTTAGCATGAATGCTGACACCTACATCAACGTCCTAGAGATCGTTGTGAGCCTTGGATGGAAATTATAGCCACAGAAAGAAAGTATGTCTTCCAACAGGACTCATCTTCAGCCTACAAGGCAAAAAAGACACAATCGCGACTAATACTTAACGTTCCCAGTCACCGGAGGCCTGGTATCAGGACCCCTAACTCTCTAGGCTGCAACCTCCTTGACTACTATGTATGGGGCGTTGTTGAGAGAGATGTCAATAAATCTCAACACAACATTATCAAGTTTGTCAGAAAGCGGTTAAAACGGTGATGACCCAAATGAACAAGGTCATCGTTGCCAAGGCCTATGCTTCATTTCCCACTCGCCTCGAGATTCTTTTAGCTAATTATGGAATTCATATTGTATAAATCAAATTGGTATCCTTTTATCTGATTCTGTGCCAAATTTCATTTAATTTTTTTATTCGAATTAAATTTCAATTAAAATATTATATACATAATCATTTTTGGTCATTCCCAATTTACCTGATACACCTTGTACAAGTAAACATGGGTTGAATAGGTTCCTATTGATATGGCATATTAAATTTGATATTAATACACATTTATCGTTATTTTACTTTTACCGTGAGGCTAGCATTCAGCCTTTTAGAAAAATCCAAGAAGGTCCGAACAAACATTAATCATATGTAATCAATAGGCGAATCCAAAGGGGTCTTCTTTGAGAAAGGATATCTATTTGGAAACATTAACTGTTCCAAGCAGCAATCAGAAACGATAATTAAATGTGCCAAAACATTTTGTGTGCACGACGAACGAAAAATGCTTCTACTGTATAGTTTAGGTTTTCAACAATAAATTGTTCTTTCCATGTACAATCAGGTGAAACATTCTTCAAGAAAAACGACAAAGTTGGTCAGGCGTTTAAACCATTGGTTAGCGATCCAAAACGACCTAAGTCCAAAAATATATTATTTATATTTTCTAAAAAATGACTTTTAACCAATCGCTTAAAAAACCTCAAGAATAGGGTTTAAAGCAAACAAGTGTCTTTGGAAATGGAGATCAAATCAAATTTGACATTCGTTCTACAAGTCTTTAGGAGAAAATATTTTGTTATAACTCTCTCAATCTAACCTACATATTAATGTAGTTGGTAAATCTACTGGGCGTCTGAGATATCGGTCTCTCTCTCTCTCTCTCTGCTTTCAAACACATATATTTTATTAAATTAATACATAGCAATAACGCGCCATCTATATAATACAATGATCAGCCAAGCCCTCCCATTATATATTTTTTATCGCAGTAAGGACAGTAGAAGTTTGATTTATTCGCGTTTTAGTGTTTCATTTGTATTTTATTAAATATTAGCAATATACAAAAAATGTTAGAAAAGCTTCTTCAAATATATATATTGTTACATCATGTTTGATACCCCTTCTATTTATTCAAAATATTATAGATATTTTAAATTTATTTTAAACAGAGTATGTGCTATAGTATCTTTCCTTTTGTAACATTGTTGTTGTTTATATCTTGATTATTTTATTTGGAGAGAGAGAGAAGATGGAAAGATTCGGGATCACCAACTACGAGGAAGACAACGAATAAATAAAAACACAATAACTTTAGAAGATAAATTATTTTTTATTTACTTTTATTTGCATCTTATTGGTTTTAATTTGGTAAACCCGCTCGGAAAACGTGTATAACACCAAGAAGGAAGAAAACAAGGTAAATGACCCTACAAAGTTGCAACACGGTGTAACAATATATATATATATATAAAAGACACATCGACTTTCTGACCCCCTGCATATACAATGGATCACACTTTAGCTATATTATTTTATATATTTTCCATTTACAGAGTTACAAAATAAACGCTATATAGATCTTTCAAAATGATTTATAAACTAAATATAAAGGAAGAATATATTTTAAAATGTAAAAATATTTTTATTTTTTTTCTGCTAAAAGAAGAAATCCTCATTGTTTTATTCAAATTTCATCGTCAAGGTCAATCCTGAATCTTTCCTTCAATATAATGCATTTCTAACTCTTACTTTAATTAACACATGAGATATATAACAACATACTTCATCTTCAAGCCCTCTGTTCCCCTTTTTGTGAACAGCCTCGAGTGCAGAGATGCACTAAAACTCTTCACAAACAAGCGAACTACAGAACAAGTAGGCGGCCGGTCAGGTAGACCAATGTGTCTACCTGGTCGACCTTTCCAACAGCAGCTCGCCGAAAAGCTCGTAGAAGAGGGTCTATATATTGAAGACGCCACCCTGCGGGCCTTTCCTCTGAGGAAGAAGGCCGAACGCCCTCGCATTGGGCAACGGCCTGTTCTTTGTAACGGACGCTGACCTGATCGCGGCGCTCAAGCCCTACAAATGGTGGAGATGGGGAATTCCTGCTGGGCTGACCCTCGTCGGAAAGCCTTCATTACTCTGCATGACGTAGTAAAGCTCTCCCAGATTCCTGCCCGGCTGGATGTTAAGGCTAAGGGGGTAACGACGCCCGTCTATGTGATCTGTGGGATCCGTTGCTCCCTTTGTCACAGGCAGGGGCAAAGCGCGCCAATGGCCTACAGAGAACCGGCTTGGAAGATGAGTTGCTCTTCCCTGAACGGCCGCTTGTTGCGCGCCCTAATGCCAGGAGTAAGCCACTTGCCTTCTCCCCTCAAGTCTCCCCCAGCAGCTGCGCCAGCACCAGCAGCTTCCACCGTCGCCACTGCCGTTACAGATCCTCTTTCTGGCAATATAAATAAAACGGTGAGTGTGGAACAAAAACAAACGAATCCCAGAAGCCTTTCCATCACAAGAGAAGTGAAACTTGGCGCTGAGGCAAATGGACGCTCTTAGGAGGAATGACAAAGCTTCTGCAGCCATCGCCAGCGTCCAGCAGCTGGTCTTGGAGAGAGAATAACTCCTCCAAGCCTTTACCATAACGGCATAATGGACAAGCTTCTGGCCAACTCCAACGCCAAGCAGAGACAGGCCGTCGCACCTTGGCCACGGAGCTCATAGCTCCTACAGGGGACACTAGCAAAACTCTGTACAAGAAGCTTT
Organism: Cordylochernes scorpioides; assembly: GCA_030710605.1. NCBI lineage: Eukaryota > Metazoa > Arthropoda > Arachnida > Pseudoscorpiones > Chernetidae > Cordylochernes > Cordylochernes scorpioides. The sequence goes on along the minus strand of CP092872.1, from coordinate 45,797,209 downwards.
CACGAAACTCTGCTTGGCAGTCGAAATGAGCTTCTTGGTTGCAACCCTGAATACACGTGGCATCGCCGCTCTTCGCCGGAGAATCAAGCTCTGCTGTTTTCTCAAGGAGCATGAGATTGACATCTGCATCCTGCAGAAAACCAACGTCATATTTCTGGACGAAGAAAGAGACCTCTGCCACTGCTACAACTCCGTCGTTTTTGCCTTCAACGACCACCGTGGGATCAGGTCTCACCTGCGTCTTCGCAGCCGGCATCGTCGTTCACCGACAGCACCTATAACCTGGCAAGGTTAGTGTAATCGACCTCACTGCTCATCATCAACGCTCACTATCTCATGCTCCTGAAGAGCGCTGCCGCCAGCTCCAGATCATCGCAGCTTTGGCACGCGAAGAAGGTGCGTGAATCCCCGGTGGACCTGAACATCTCCGTGGAGTCGGCGAAGGACCTATCATCCGGTTCAGCATTAGCCCTCGCGAAGCTACTGTACCAAGCCAACCTCGTTTACGTCGCCACCATCTTCGATGCTGCACCAGGGTGCCATTATCGGAAGACGGGTCGACGCGCGTATTCTGGACAGAATCATACTTCCATCGGGCTTCTGCAACCGCCTCACCCAATTACAAACCATTGAATATGTCTACTTGGATCACCGTTCCGTCCTGATCCAAATAGAGGAACCAGCTCCTACAAGTCTTCCCTGCATCGGCAAGCTGCTACGGTCAGACCTGTTCTTCAATCGAATGGAAACGTTAATCGATTAAAATGTTGGAAGACCTGGCAAATCTTTCATCTCCGATGTTATGGGAAAAATGCACCCCGGATTAAGGCAAATCTGGTCGCGGAGATAAGATCACTCCTACCACTGGCTGTCGCTGATTCCGGCGGGGGATACATCGAGAGAGAAAGCCTTTTCCTGAGGCGGAGACTGGAAGAAACACTGCCTGCTCCGACTATCGTTCCTTGTCGGACCTCGGGCGTTTCTTCCTAGCCAGATGTCGCTCTCCCTTCACCTTCACCGACGACGACGGCAACGCCATTTCCGGCGTTTCCTTCGCGAACGCTTGAGCAGTCGCTTCGCTCAGGCTCCAAGCTCGGAAGAAGCCATCGCCGACTTCCTAGCTGAAGTGACTCCCCTGGAGTTCGATGAGTGGAACTAGCACTTTCTGGCCGACATCCCCCGCGACCAGATAGTGGAAGCTATCCACCGCTTGCCAAAACGGCCGTGCCTCGGGATGGGACGGTTCACCCTGCGAGTTTGTCAAAGCCTTTGGAAAAATTTTCGCCGTAGTTATTTGGAAAGCTTTCGAGGCTTCTTTACTCCGCGGGGCTTTCCTACATTTTCAAGGCGCAGAAAAATCATCCTGCTGCCGAAGTCGCACGGTGGTCTAGGTCTACAGGCATTTCGCCCAATAAGCCTCCCAACGACCGACTACAGGATCCTCAGCGTCGTGCTCATGGCCCGTCTGCGTCATCATCTGTCAGACCTGGTTCCCGACTGTCAGACCTACGCCGTTCCATTGCCCTAGTGTCTGACGAACCGGGGCCACCGGGGCAGCCAGACATGACACGCCGCAGGCTGTCATCTCTCTGGACCTAAAGTCGGCGTTCGACACACTGAGCAGGAGCTACCTGTTCGCCCTGTTGAAAAAAACTGGGCCTAACATCTATCTTCCTCAGGTGGATTGCTGTTCTCTACGGGGAGGCAGACGCCTCCATCCGAGATATCGACACCAAAGCTTTCCCGCTTCTCAACAGGGTGAGGCAGGGCTGTCGTCTCAGCGCCGCGCTCTTCAGCCTCGGAGTTGGGCCTCTGCTACGCCGCCTCGAGAGGATCTTGGGCCACGGCAGCGTGGGTGCCTATGTGGATGACATCGTACTCTTCATCAAGGACAACACTCAGTTTGAGCTCGTGCCCCTGATCTTCGAAGAGTTCCGCAAGCCTCCGGGGTGGCTGTCAACTTCGACAAGAGCTGCGGGCTCTGGTGCGGTTCCAGGAAGCACCGGACGGATTATCCTCTAGGAATCTCTTGGACGTCCGAGTCGCTCACCATCCTGGTCTCCACAATTTTTTCTCGGAATACCTTCGCCTCTCAGGCCTCCCACCTGATGAGGCTGCTGAATGAGCCATCGCGAGGTGGTCACCCTTCACCCGCAGCCTGTCGCTGGTGGGTCGTGTCTGCGCGGCCAACAGCCTGGGTCCTTGGATCCGTCCTGCACCACCTCCACGGCTACATTCCATCTGAAACCATCATCGACCAGCTGCAGGCGCAGATGGTGCGGTTCGTGTGGGGTACAAGCCGTATCTCGTGGCTCCCCGTGCGCATCCTGGCTCGCCTAGACTCAAAGGAAGGTGTCGGCCTGCTTGACATCGCGGACCAGCTTCAGCTCGCCTGCCTGAAGGGGGTCTAGGCCTCACTTCGCGGTGCCACCAACGGCTACTCTTGGCTGGTCCGCAGTCGGGCGTGGCTGACACCGTCGACTCCTGACGTCTGGCTCTGGCCGAGGAGGAGTAGACTTGCTGAGCCTCTGGGAGGCCAGGTCCAGTGTCCTTGAGCTGGACCACAGTGTTCTGCTTCCCGCCATCCTGAGTTCCCTGCGTCTTCGAGGAGACAACAGGTTTCTGCGGCCGCCAGACCTGCTTGCTACAGGCGACTGTCGGTGACTTCTCCGATGGCTCCTCTATCCTAGCGCGCTCCAACGCGGGCCGCGCTCCTGACGCGCAGCACCTGGGGGCCTACTGCCAGCGTTTCCCTGTAGGAAAACGCCAGCTCCAGCTATCATGAGGAGTATGAGGCGGAGACCCATCGTCCCTGCGGGGATCGACGACCCCCATTACCCGCCTCACCAGCCAGAGGGCGAACCGGGCACTGGATTCGGCACGGCTACAGGCGCATCCCGCTGTAGAGCTCGCTGCGCGGTGGATTTGCCTCGCTCCATCCCCTGGGCTGACCTGCGTCTCAATTGCTTCTTGGGCACGACGCAGACATTTCCCTACGGCTGGCCCTTCACGCCCTACCTCATCCTGCCTCGAGGCGTGCCACCTGTGCTGCCTGTGGGTCCAAGGAAGGTGTCGGCCTGCTTGACATCGCGGACCAGCTTCAGCTCGCCTGCCTGAAGGGGGTCTAGGCCTCACTTCGCGGTGCCACCAACGGCTACTCTTGGCTGGTCCGCAGTCGGGCGTGGCTGACACCGTCGACTCCTGACGTCTGGCTCTGGCCGAGGAGGAGGAGACTTGCTGGGAGGCTCTGGGAGGCTGTTCTGCTTCCCGCCATCCTGAGGTCCCTGCGTCTTCGAGGAGACAACAGGTTTTCTGCGGCCCGCCAGACCTGCGACCCACGGATATTGTAGTTGCTGAGCCGTGCGACCCCTACTCTGGCCCCTGACTCTTCAGGCATGGCTGTTCGACGTCGGCCTCCATCCCGTGGTAGTGAAACTAACAAGTTTGGCGAAGGCTACCATCTACAAGTACCATCTTGGTCTTGAGTTGGGTGACGCCAGCCAACACCTCGACATGCCCACTTTGTGGGAGATAATTTTTTCAGTCCATCGATGGCGGAGTCTTTCCCGCAGTGGGTGCCACCAATATGACGACATTGTATATATTTTATATATATGCATATTTATCAATTATTTTATATATTTATATTTATTCAATCCATATATATCCATTATTATTTATTCATTATTGTATTTAATTTTATATATAACCTTATGTGTTGTTCTATTTTAAAAGAACAAGTTTTACGAGACATGAGAAGATTTCAGACAAAAGAAACTCTAACTTTATTACTTTCCTACCTATATCGCGCTTCTCGCGGACATGCAAATCTATCATCCTTTCAAAAGAAACAAAATGTAAAAATATACAAAACAAAACAATACTATGCAAATATCTCGAGGTATGCGGACAGACTCCCCCTCCATGATCTCTCATCACTCCTGTGATGGGACTCCGGGTGGTCTATGATGAAATTGTCCTCCGGCCACTTGGTGATGGTTATATCCTGCTTCCAGTTGATGGGGGTCGAGGTTACATCAGTGATTTCTGGCCCTACCCTCACACCACCTTTGACAAGGCATCTCATCTTGTACGATTTGGTCAATGTCTCGTTCTCTAGATTCGGGTTGGAATTGAAGTCAAAATGGATTGAAAATCCCATTGAACCTTCATAGCTCTCGACACGAATGTCTTTAAGATATGCCAGAACAGGCTCGTCATAGGCTTGGATGTACTTGCTGGCCTGAGGAGCTTTCTTCAAGACAACTAGCCAGAAATATGGGACTCCCAACTTATCTAAGGCTTCAGTTTCTGAATTAGATTTTTGACTTTCTTCAACGGCAATCTGCGTTGATGTCTCCTCAATGAATTCAGTATGTATTTCATAAGCAGAGCCAAATTCTCGCATTTCATTATGGGTCCAAATTAGCTGAGAAACATTCTCGTAAAAAACACTCGGATTAGGATTATCATTCTTTACAAGTCGAGATATCTCAAAATCTTTCAACTTGGCAATGCAGTTGTTGGTTGGGATTTCATAATTCTCTCCTCCAATGTCGTAGTTCAAAACCTTTTGAGCAGTCGGTCGTATCAGAATATTTCTGGGACTTATATCATTGTGAACCAAACCCGATGTTTTGCTCAGCATGACTCATCAAAATACAAATCTGACAAAGAATGCTCATTAATTGTTCTGGCGAAAGTTTTCGATTTTCCAATACTTTCTTTAGAGATTTTACTCCATATTCAGGATGAAAAACGACAAAATGAGATAAATTCATATCATTCAAATCTAAATTATTATTCTTTTCACTATCTTCAATAATATTTGAAAAACATTTAGATCCCAAATCACGAACAATCCAAAAATCTTTAGGATGACAAAGATTGGCTTGAGCACTACCTTGTAAGGTTCTTAAAGCATCAAAAATATTTATTTCCTTTTTAATCGTTCTAGGAGAAATATAAGACCAATTTTTCTATGATCAATATTTGGATTCCTATATTCAGAAATCTGTTCAATTCTATAAACAGAAGATCCGCCATTATCAGTAACATCCCTCAAAAAACATTTTGGCCATGTGCCTTTTCCAACAGGGACTAACTTTCTACCCCAGAAGAGCTCATCAAATCTCATTATGCTTCTGCTTTCATCTGCTTCAACGGAATTTTTCTCAACTTCGGCTATTTCACTTCTTCCGTTTCTACAACTGAATTTTTTTCAACCTTTGAATCAGTACCTTGTTCTGCATCTAGCCTTTTCTCTTCTTCCAAGTTCTTTGACTCTGTACAATGTTTCTTCTTCTTCATCTTCTTCTTCTTCTTCTTCTTCTTCATCATCTTCTTCTTCATCTTTGAAATATTCCTCCTTATCTACCATTTCATTTTTATTTTCGAAAAGCAAGTCCATCATCAAGCGTTGCTGCTTCGCCATCGTCCTGATGAGGCTTTCAATGGTCGAATTTGAGGATCCTGTCGGCTGCGCCATGTTGTGTTGTTCTATTTTAAAAGAACGAGTTTTACGAGACATGAGAAGATTTCAGACAAAAGAAACTCTAACTTTATTACTTTTCCTACCTATATATATACATCGCGCTTCTCGCGGACATGCAAATCTATCATCCTTTCAAAAGAAACAAAATGTAAAAATATACAAAACAAAACAATACTATGCAAATATCTCGAGGTATGCGACACCTTATGTGAACGATATAAAAAAATTAGTTTCAATCACAATCTCTCTCTCTCTGTGTCACTAATATTCCCCTGAGGAGAGTGACAGCGAGTCACTGGAACGTCGAGAATTAAATGAATTATTGGTTGATGTAGTTATATTTTTTTCATAAAATATAATACATGATTTATATAATAATGATTTCATCATTACTACGACTTCTATTATTATCAGTAATAATAATAATAACTTTATCGTAAAGATAGAGGTTGCCTGGCCGGCATTCAAAGTTCTTAAAATTGAATATATTTCTGCCAGAAAAGATTTACCGGCCGAAGTATCTTTAATTTTAAGAAATAATAGCTTTATTTTTCAGACAAAACTTTATTTACCACTTGGGCCAAAACCCAGGTGAAGTCAGATCATTCGAGTAGTTGTATTATATCCACAGGAGAGTATATTTACTTGAATTTTTAAATTTGCGCAGTTCCTAATGTTATAGGCATTTCTGCTTGTTTTTTAATCAATATATGCAATAATATGAGGTTCATTTATATGCTTAATTTCTAATTATAAAATAACCTGTCGAAGCGGTAGAATTTTGAAATTTTTATCTCGGATTTTTATTAAAGAATTACCTCTACCAATCTTAAAGAGGGTGAAATTTGAAATATTAATTAAAAGAGTTCATCGCTATATATATATATATTATAATATAAAAAAAAGATATGATTTTCTGCTTGTATTTAGGATCATCTTGGGGATTAAGCTATGGCGGTGCAGTCGTGGTTGAATAATATAGTCTTGATTATAGATTTCTTATTGAGCGCGCGCTGAGGAATGAATTACATATGAAAAACATAATTGATTAAAGTAATGCCTGTCTTAAGGCGTATAAATAAATATAACAAAAGATTATCTACATAATTACAAAAACTTTGGATCGGCCTACGGGGAACAACAACAATGAGTTTTTATAGTAGAAGCGTGACCTCTGGCGGTCGATTAAAACAGAGTATTTAATATCAATGAAATTATAACTTTAAATAAAACAACATTTTAACATATAACATTATTAAATAAAATATTTCAATATAACATTTCAAATAATATATTAATATAACATTTCCCCCCTGTGAAGAAAATAATATGGGTTCATTCAGAGAAAAGTGACAAAAAAAATATTGTTAAAAAAAGATAAAATGATTTATAGAAAGAAAAAAAAAAGGTGGTGATATTCCATAATCATATTGGTTTTTAGATGGTAACCAATAGACAGGAAAATACAAAATTATATAAATGTAGATGATGACAATTATTGGTAGAGAGTGATGAATGACTATCAAAAGGTGAGAAATAGTGATAGATAGAAGTGATACATAGTGTGAATGATTATAAATATTGTTGGTGGAAAGTGAACAAAAATGTGATAATCCATAATCATATTGGTTTATTGTTAACCAATAGATTGGAAATTACAAAGTATGAATGATGATAACAAAAATATGGGTAAAGAGTAAAAATATGATATTCCATAATCATATTGGTTTATTGTTAACCAATAGATTGGAAATTACAAAGTATGAATGATGATAACAAAAATATGGGTAAAGAGTAAAAATATGATATTCCATAATCATATTGGTTTATTGTTAACCAATAGATTGGAAATAGATACAAAAAAAATGCACAAATATAATATTAAAATGAGGTAAGAAAAATAAAATGCATATGAATGAAAAATATTAATATGATAGCATTGAAAAAACATTGGATGATTATAAGAAAGAAAGGCATTTATGAGAAAAGGCAATAAAAGGCAAGGGTAATATGTAAAAAAAGACAAAATGCAAAAACAAGGAATGAACATGTAAAGATTAAAAAAGGTAATGGTAAGAATAGTGAATGGGCATAAAAAAAAAAAGAATCAAGGTGGATAATTATAAGAGGTAAAATTTACATAGTTGGTCTCGCCAAATTTACATATTTGTTAGGCGAAAATGAGAAACATTAAAATACTATGGCATTTAAAAAGAAATTTAAAAGGGGTAAAAATGCAAATTTTGTAAATAAAACATTTTTTATGAGATTAAATAAGAAAATAACATATCAAAATTTAGGGAATTTTAAATACAAGGTAGAAATGTGAAGCAATAAGGTATTGAGGTCATTAACGAAAATATATAATTGAAATATGATTAACAAAGATTAATTTTTATTAAAGATTGAACATGTGAGAAATATTATTCTGTTGTTGTGTTCCCGGCCGACTGCTTTACATCTAGAATTTTAAAAAATGATATTTGCAAATGGTTTATATTATTTAAAGATAAAAAATGACATGGGTTATAATATGGCATTTAGGAGCTACCTATACAAAGAAAAACTAAGGATTAAAAGGACCAAAGGTGTGATAAAATTTAAAGGTCAAAACTATGGTAAAATTGATACAGAAAAATAATTTGACAAAAAGGGTATTAACTATATAAGTAAATAGGCGATTGAAAACTATTGTAAATATTGGGTGTAACTACAAGTTAAAATGAGGAAAACTACGAAATATTGTGGATACAAAGTACCTTGGGTTGGATGATTCCGGCTGGAGTTGAATTCTCGGGAGATGGCTGGTGTTGGGCGGAAGGTGTGATGGCTGGTGATATCCACCTCGGATGGGAGAAGGATGCTTGAAAATTCTTGAGATGGTGACGGCTATGTTTGCTTGAAGATGCTTATTTTTGGTTTAAAATGAGTTATTTTTGATTGAAATGATCTATTTTTGATTGGAGAATTTGCATAATTGAATTCGAAAAATTTTTGCTTTTGGTATAAACAGGTAAAAATCCTGTCGGCTTATATTATAATATAAAAAAAAGATATGATTTCTGCTTGTATTTAGGATCATCTTGGGATTAAGCTATGGCGGTGCAGTCGTGGTTGAATAATATAGTCCTTGATTATAGATTTCTTTATTGAGCGCGCGCTGAGGAATGAATTACATATGAAAAACATAATTGATTAAAGTAATGCCTGTCTTAAGGCGTATAAATAAATATAACAAAAGATTATCTACATAATTACAAAAACTTTGGATCGGCCTACGGGGAACAACAACAATGAGTTTTTATAGTAGAAGCGTGACCTCTGGCGGTCGATTAAAACAGAGTATTTAATATCAATGAAATTATAACTTTAAATAAAACAACATTTTAACATATAACATTATTAAATAAAATATTTCAATATAACATTTCAAATAATATATTAATATAACATATATATATATATATAGATTTAAAAATCACACACATTTTCCTCATTGATTACTTTATAGAGGATAAAAGTGAGGTTTTGATGACTTATAATGACAGGAGACATTCTCCCCAGGAGATTTAACGATCAGAGATGATAAGTTAGATGTCCTCAATGGAACAATTTCATTGTGTCGACAAATGGCGTGCTCAATTCAAAGGAAAACAATTACGATCTAAAGGGTTGATAGAAGAAGAGAATAAGGTCAATCCGCCACATTTTTAAATCATCATGTTGTCAGAGACTGTACTGAAGTTCAAAGGTCAAATAATTCTTTTGGCATTATTGATATAATCTCTTTTGGTAATTTAAACAACGCCAAATGTGATTGAATTTAGTATTAAAAAGTAAAATAAAAATGACAGTAGAGGCTAAAAATGGTCTTCTGCATTATTTATTTCATGGTTCCAAAATGGCAATTTGAATTTATTAGGCACAGAGACGATTATATAACATTTTTACCTTTTGTTTAACTCTTGCGCCTATTTAATTAAATAATCGTTATAATGCCAATGAGAAAAGTTATATTGTGTGTGCACCTGCAAGAATTCATTAAGCACTTCCTTATTTCCAAAATAATGGTTCATCATCATCAGTTGATTGGAAGAGCTTTGTTGCTTGGAATTCTAAATGAAGTTCGTCTGAAAAGAAAGGTAGGATATAATGACACAACATAGATGAATAATTCCGCATATTTTAAAAGTTCAACATGAAAATATTCAACAGTTATTTTATGTAACTATCTTTGTTTAGAATTTGTCTCAAAGAAAAAAAAAGTTTGAAAAAAGTGAAGAAAATAAATGTGTATGACATGCGGCAACCATTTCTTTTTGCATAAAATGAGTGAGACGATGAAAAAATGTATGATGACTCAACATAAAAAAATACGAATGTATGTAAGGTGACACCTGAAATATATCATTTTAAAAATACTTTTTAAATACATATAATTAAAAGCTATTTCTTCATGCCTTATACTGCAATGAATAAAATTTGAATGAAGAAGGGCATTGCACATCAGTGGTGAACCCTCCCAGCGGTTCCAACATTTTAGAAGTCCTAGAAACATATGTCCATATTTATCTTAAAACATCAATTAATTGTATTCCATAAAAAATGCAGGGTATATACGAAATTCAGCCTAATACAACAGTAAGGTGGTCTGGAGTTTAAAAAAATGGTGACACCCCTTGTGATGTTTACCACTTATAAGACATGTGCCCTCCCTCTTTCAATTTTTATTCATTGCAATATAAGGTTTCTAGAGATAGCTTAAATTATATGTATTTTAAAAAGTAGCGTTAAAATTATATATTTCAGCGATAGCTGTCACCAAATTGATGTCGAGATTTAGAGTAAAAGCTTCTTCTAATGAATTCATTGAACGTAAAATGAATTCGTTAATCTAAAAATCTGATAAAATGAAATTCTAAGTTTGAGTACTCAAAAATATATAGAAGGTGATAAATATTTGAAATATAGAAGGTGCGTTCATTAATTTCCAGGACTGAGTGAAAAATGAAACTTAAAAAGCTAGAGAAAAAATAATTAAGAACAGTTAAATACTGGACATTTAACCACACCTGACTTAAAGTACGAATCTCGTGGCCCATGGGCCGATCTTAATAAAAAAAAAAAAGCAACTTCTTTAAAAGGTTCGAATTTCTATTTTTAAAATGGCCGTTTTCTAAGAGTAGAGAATGTGTATTAAGTTTTGTTTTAAATTGAAAGAAAGTTCTACTGAGAGAGAGGCATGAATTGATTAAGGAAGCTTTTGACAATGCTTTTTTATCTCGTTCAAAATATTTTGAAAGGTTTTCCCCGCTTCCAAAAAGGACGGGAAGAGGTAAACGATGATCAACATACTGGACGTCCAAGAACATTAAGTTGCAATGAAAACATACAAGCTCAAAATAAATTAATCAATCTAAAAGCTAACAGAAGAATGTCTCTTAAAGATTTATCTTCACAGACTGGGTTAACTGTAGCACTGTGTCATCAAATAGTAACAATAGACATGATACGGACGTCTTCAAAATTTGTTCCTGGATTCTAACGGAGGAAACAAAGGAAGTTAAAATGTAAGTCTGCCAAAGCATGATCGAAATGACTCGGATTGATCCAGAGTGGAGTCAAAAATCATTCCCTGGGAGGATACATGGGTGTATCAGTATGACTCAGAAACCAAGCCTCAATCCAGCCAATGGATTCAAAGAGGGGAACCGAAGCCCTTAAAGGAAAGGTTGCAAAATCCAAAGTCAAGACATTGCTTGTTACATCTTTTTATATTAACGGTTTGGTTCAGCATGAATTTATTCGATTTGGACGTAAAATTAATCAAGAGGTTTATTTGGGAATAATTAAACGCTAAAGAAAGACTACACCTTAAAAGACCTGAAAGATGGCAAACAATGACTGGATACTTCATGTCGATAATGCGCGACCGCACACAGCCCATATTGTTTTGCAGTTCTTTGCCAAGCACTCAACCACACACCTCCCTTATCCATCCTATATCCCCCACTTAGCCCCCAATGAGTTTTTTCTCTATCTTAAATTGAAAATGAAGTTAAACGAAAGGAAATTTGACAACGTTGATATGACACAAGCTGAATCAAAGGCAACCTTGAGGAACCTCTCAAAAGATGAATTTATCTCCTGCTTCGAAAATTGTAAAAAAGATGGCACATGTGTATTTAGGCAGGTATTTTTTAAACATTTTTTTTATATTGATTAGTCTTGGAAATTAATGAACGCACCATGTATATGTATATATATATATATAAATAAATAGTTGTTTAGTTTTATAGTTTAGTTTTGTATTAAAATTATCTTTATTATTTTGATTATTTAAATTCAAATTATAGAATTTGTAAGTTGTTATTATTTAGTAGAAAGAGAGAGAGAGAAAAAATCCTTTACTTCTTACACATCATCCAATTAATTATATATTTATAATTAATAACAATAAAATTTAACAACGTAACGTCTTTTGCATCGGCTTTTACACGTCATTTAGACATACTCTAATTTGTATATAGAAAAATAGAAGTGAGAATATATTTAATATTATAAATTTTAGTAGTTAGAGAAAAGAGAGAAAGACAGAACCATACACTTATAATCAAACTAATAATAAGAAAAAATAAAATTTTTGTAAAGAAGGTAGATAAGATTGTTAGTATATATATATTATTTTTATAATTTTATATTTTATCTTTTTTTTTTTGAGAGATTTTTATTTTTTTTTATTTTATATAATGAATATATCTAGTTGTATTTAGTGAAATATCTATAATATGAATTAACTTTTGTTATAAATTTGGTTATTATGTTTTGAAACCCTAAAGGTAGACCAGACATATACAATTTTTTTTTTAAATGAATTAATTAATGGAAAGAGAGATATGCTGGATCGGGGATTATCAAATAGAAATCCAGCTGATATTTCACCCCTGCTCTATTATATCATATATCTCTCTTAGACCGGATTATATGTGTTAATATTAAGTTGTTTTAGTGAAAAATTTATATATAAAGATCCAACAAACATAAGTGTTAAGGAATTCTAAATGTTACCTACCTAGTCTGTGACGCGTTCCTCTGTAAGCAACTATTTCTGGATAACATCTGTTGCGGGGGGGACCCGTGTTCCTCTCTTCAGAAAGAGATTGTTTTCTTAGAAATTTCAGAATAATAAGTCAACTGATGAAGAAAGAAAATAGTTAAGGGAAGAAAGCCAAACTTTATAATCTTTACAGTTATATATATTAATATAACTGATTCAATTATTATTTATCTTTTAATTTTCCTTTAAAAAGGTAAATTATTAGATGATTAATAAAGCTATTAATTTTGAAAATTCATTAATATTTAATTTCCATTTTCCTCCCCAGAAATTGGAGATTAAATAAAATGAATTCTTTACAATATTACTTTAAAAATCTTGTGAAATTTTTTTTAAATCAGTTATATAATTTAAGTTTAATTAACTGTTAAAGATTATAAGTTTGTATTAGTTATTATTGAGAGAAATTATAAAAAGTTGATTTAATAAATGGATACTTCCATTTATTTTTTAAAAGTATTTTATAATTGATATGCTGTTGAAGTATTTTACTTGTTTAATACTAAATTTGTTTTTAATAAATTCCATGTTTAAATTTTTAATATCTTCAATGAAATTTTCTAATATATTATTTATTCTATAAAATCTTAGAAACTGACCAAAATATATACCTTTGCAGCAGTTTAATGATATATTAGAATTTATATTGCAGTATTTTATAATATTGAAATTATAATTACTTTTTTATTATAAATTTTAATAGCATTATTTGTAAGGTTTATATTTAGGTCTAAAAAGTTAACTTTTTTGTTTCTATTGATTTTTTCATTGTTCTTAAGTTTCAAGTATTTAGGATATATTTCAGGTATTAAGTTTTTAAACTGTGGATTATTAAATATTATGATGTCATCTACATAACGGAACATTTGCCAATTAACATTATTTTGTAGAAAGTATTCTCTTTCGTACCAGAATAGTATTAGGTTGGCTAATAAAGGACTTGAAGAAGTTCCCATGGGAACGCCTTCTGATTGAATATATATTTTATTTTTAAATTCTATATAATTAAAATATAAAAATGTTTCCAGTATAGTTTTAGCTGTTTTAAGATCTAATTTAATTGTTTTATATCTGTTATGAATAATTTTAATGTGGAAAGTTTTGTCATTAATGAATTCGATAAATAAATTGGTTATTTTATTATTTAGATCTCTTAAATTTATTTTAGAATATAGGTCCTCAAAATCAAATGTGTGTACTGAATCAATGTTTGTCCAATTGTTCATTAAATAGTTAATGATTTTTTTATTTGAGTCGATAAATTTATAATTATATTTATTAGTTAATTTATTTATAATAAATTGTAGTGTTGAAGCTAATTGTATATCAATGTTTTTTATAACTGAATTTATACCAGATGTGATTGTTCTGAAAGAAATTGGTTTTTTGTGTAGTTTAGGAATTATATAGAATTTTGGTATGTTTGGATTTTTGTTGTAGTTATAAATCTTTAGTGAATTTTCCACGTTTTTGATGTCTTTTTTTACTTTTGTGGCTGTAGTTCTAGCAAAAGTGTATTTATTATTATTATCAATTTCCTTTTTTAGAATATCGTGGTATAGATTTTTACAAATTATAGATAAATTATTGGGACATTTATCTATAGGAGTGATAATAAAGTCCTTCTGTAATTTAATTATATTTTCTTTAAAAGAAGGAATATCTGAATTAGGTTTTGTGTATTTAAGTGTATTATTATTATAATTTATAATTTCCCTTTTTAATATTACATTTCCATTCCAGAAAAATAAATTCTGGAATACTGTATTTTATACTAGTTTTATTTATGAAAATGTCTATATCTTTTAATATAGATTTAATTGTATTATTATAATTGTGTTTAATTTGAGGTATATATTTATACCCTTTATTTAAAATATCTTGATATTCTGGATTTAAAAAAGAAAAATTGCTAGTTAATATATGACCTGAGAGCTTATATCTATCTATATAGTTGTTGCAATTACATTTATTTTTTTTTTATTTGCCAAATTATTAATAAATTGGTTATAATTGCAAACTAAACTACCTATATTTTTGTTGTATCTCCAAATTGTTTCAAAATTTAAATTTTTATAGGAAAAAGATTATTGATGTTTTGGTTATTAAAAATATCATTAAATTTAATATGATTAAATAAATTGTTATTAAATTTAATGATAATATAAATGTTATTAGTAGATTGTTTAATTTTCTGTTTTTAAAGATGTCGTGTGTGATATCTATTAATCTGTTAGTCAGATTATGAATTTTAATATATTCTATAAGTTTGATAAATTTATTATTATTTAGTTTAAATAATGTTTTAATAAATTTATCGACGAAGTTGTTAGTATACATTTGTTTTGGGTCCAGTAATTCTTCAAATTCAATGAAACCTAATTTATTGGTAGTTTTACCTCTAGTTTTATTAGGTTTAGTTTTAAATTCTTTTTTTTTTTTTGTATTTGCAGCTGATTTCATAAGTTGAAATTTCTTCTGTTTGTGGTTTGTATGTGTAGTTTAATTCGTCATTAAGTCCATAAGGGAATAATGTGTTGTGTTTATAAAAGTAGTTGTTTTCTAATAATAGTCGTTGTTTTTTGTTTTGACATATGACTAGTATTTCTATCTTGAAGTTGTTAAAAGTATGTAATTGATTGTGTTCTTTCATATATATATATTACCAATTGATTTTTTGGCGTGGTTTCTATGTAGGTTTATTCGTATATTTAATGGATTACATGTGTTTGTCCTATATATGATAGTTGACAAATTTGGCATGTTAATTTATAAATAGTATTTACTAATTTACAACTAGTCGTTTGAAATGTGTCATGGTTCTTAAGAGAGGGACAAGTTTGACAATTCTTTCTTAGGCAATTTTTAGCGAGTTTTAATTAACATAAGAGAGGTGCTAACCCTAATATGTTTGTAGTTTTTTTAGTTTTTTAGTTTGTTATTCTTATGAAAAAAAAAAATTAAATATATTTTTCTTAATTGTTTTTGTGGTGATTAAGTTTGTAATAAATTGAATAATTAATCTATAAAAATATAGATATTACTGTATGTTATCTGTTATATTATTAAGAATAACTAATAAAAAACATCTTTAAACTAACTAACTAATCCCCGATCCAGCATATCTATCTTTCCATTAATTAATTCATTTTAAAAATTTTTTGTATATGTCTAGTCTAGTCTACCATTAGGGTTTCAAAACATAATAACCAAATTTATAACAAAAGTTAATTCATATTATAGATATTTCACTAAATACAACTAGATATATTCATTATATAAAATAAAAATAAATAAAAATCTTTAAAAAAAAAAAGATAAAATATAAAATTATAAAAATAATATATATATATACTAACAATCTTATCTACCTTCTTTACAAAATTTTTATTTTTTCTTATTATTAGTTTGATTATAAGTGTATGGTTCTGTCTTTTTCTCTTTTCTCTATAACTACTAAAATTTATAATATTAAATATATTCTCACTTCTATTATTCTATATACAAATTAGAGTATGTCTAAATGACGTGTAAAAGCCGATGCAAAAGACGTTACGTTGTTATATTTTATTGTTATTAATTATAAATATATAATTAATTGGATGATGTGTAAGAAGTAAAGGATTTTTTTTCTCTCTCTCTACTAAATAATAACAACTTACAAATTTTATAATTTGAATTAAATAATCAAAATAATAAAGATAATTTTAATACAAAACTAAACTATAAAACTAAACAACTATTTATTTTTATAATTAATTTAGATTTAGCTTGCTAATCTAATCAAATCTACTTGATATGAATTATCATTGTTATCAGTTTACTCATTAAATTTTAAATATACAGGGTGTACCAGGTAAATTGGGACTAACTTTGACAGTCCATAAAACAAAAACTACTTGAGATTAAAAACTTGTTTTTTTTTATTACGTAGCCATATTCATGTAAAATGCAACAGTACATGTGTGCGCAGTGTAGTGATGAACAGTAACCGAGAATTTGAAAATCGAGCTGCCATCATCGTTGCTCTGCGCGCCGGAAGGAGCCCCAAAGAGATAGTGGATTTTCTTAAGTTGCCCAAAACCACTATTTATCGTGTCAAGAAGCAGTTTGATGAGGCCGACAGTAACAAAGAGGGGATAGCTACAAGGAAAAAGCACTCGCGTCGATCGGACAGGGTAAGAGGCGAAGAATTTGTCAAAAATGTCAAGGAGAAGATTGATGGAAATCCTGGGAAGAGCATGAGGGCCATAGCCAAGGAAATGGACGTTGGCTCTATGACAATTGTCAGAACTATCCATGAGGACCTTGGTCTCAAGTCTTATGCCCTTCGGAAAGGTCAGTTGCTGACTGAGAATATGAGAATAACAGAAAAGGAAAGGCTGCTGCCCTCCTCAACAACCTGAAACACGACTCTTTTGGCATGCTAATGTTCTTCTCTGACGAAAAGAAGTTTGACGTGGACCAAAAGGTAAATCCCAGGAATGATCGCTGGATCTGTAAAGACCCCTCAGAGATACCTGTCGTGATGCACACGAAATTTCCTGCCTCCGTAATGGTCCTTGGCGTTATCAGCAGTGAAGGTGATGTCATGCCTTCCCATTTCTTTGAGAAGGGCCTTAGGATGAACGCTGACACCTACATCAATGTTCTGGAGACCGTTGTGAAGCCTTGGATGGACATGGTGGCCGCAGGAAGGAAGTATGTCTTCCAACAGGACTCAGCTCCAGCCCATAAGGCAAAAAAGACACAATCGTGGCTGACACTTAACGTCCCTAGTCACTGGGGTCCTGATATTTGGCCCCCTAATTCTCCAGATTGCAATCCCCTCGACTACTATGTATGGGGCGTTGTTGAGAGAGATGTCAACAAAGCTCCTCATACCACCATCCAGTCTGTCAAGAAAGCAGTTCACACGGTGATGACCCAAATGGACAAGGTCATCGTCGCCAAGGCCTGTGCTTCATTCCGCACTCGCCTCGAGACTGTTGTAGCTAATAATGGAAACTTCATTGAATAAATAAGAACTATATCCTTTTATCTACTACTGTGTCAAATTTCATTTGGATATTTTAATTTTTACTTGCAAAAAATTTCAGTTAAAATACCATTGTTGAAATTCCCAATTTACCTGGTACACCCTGTAGAATCACTATTATATTTTTATTATATAGTTTTTACACTATATTAATTCATATGAGCTTGCTCTATGATATATTTTTATACTTAATATAATATACAAATTGAATTATATTAGAAATTCTAATATAACTAAAAATCCATACAGAATTTAATTATCTTTTATTATTTGATTATGAAAAAGTAAATTATAAAAGTAATTTAAAAAAATAACTTTAGAACCTTTGTTTTTTTCAGTGTTTAGTTAGTTTAAAGATGTTTTTTATTAGTTATTCTTAATAATATAACAGATAACATACAGTAATATCTATATTTTTATAGATTAATTATTCAATTTATTACAAACTTAATCACCACAAAAACAATTAAGAAAAATATATTTGAAAAAAAAAATTTCATAAGAATAACTAACTAAAAAACTAAAAAAAACTACAAACATATTAGGGTTAGCACCTCTCTTATGTTAATTAAAACTCGCTAAAAATTCCCTAAGAAAGAATTGTCAAACTTGTCCCTCTCTTAAGAACCATGACACATTTCAAACGACTAGTTGTAAATTAGTAAATACTATTTATAAATTAACATGCCAAATTTGTCAACTATCATATATAGGACAAACATGTAATCCATTAAATATACGAATAAACCTACATAGAAACCACGCCAAAAAATCAATTGGTAATATATATATGAAAGAACACAATCAATTACATACTTTTAACAACTTCAAGATAGAAATACTAGACATATGTCAAAACAAAAAACAACGACTATTATTAGAAAACAACTACATTTATAAACACAACACATTATTCCCTTATGGACTTAATGACGAATTAAACTACACATACAAACCACAAACAGAAGAAATTTCAACTTATGAAATCAGCTGCAAATACAAAAAAAATGAATTTAAAACTAAACCTAATAAAACTAGAGGTAAAACTACCAATAAATTAGGTTACATTGAATTTGAAGAATTACTGGACCCAAAACAAATGTATACTAACAACTTCGTCGATAATTTTATTAAACCATTATTTAAACTAAATAATAATAAATTTATCAAACTTATAGAATATATTAAAATTCATAATCTGACTAACAGATTAATAGATATCACACACGACATCTTTAAAAACAGAAAATTAAACAATCTACTAATAACATTAATATTATCATTAAATTTAATAACAATTTATTTAATCATATTAAATTTAATGATATTTTTAATAACCAAAACATCAATAATCTTTTCCCTATAAAAAATTTAAATTTTGAAACAATCTGGAGATACAACAAAAATATAGGTAGTTTAGTTTGCAATTATAACCAATTTATTAATAATTTGGCAAATTTTAAAAAATTAAATGTAATTGCAACAACTATATAGATAGATATAAGCTCTCAGGTCATATATTAACTAGCAATTTTTCTTTTTTTAAATCCAGAATATCAAGATATTTTAAATGAAGGGTATAAATATATTCCTCAAATTAAACACAATTATAATAATACAATTAAATCTATATTAAAAGATATAGACATTTTCATAAATAAAACTAGTATAAAATTCAGTATTCCAGAATTTACTT
The DNA here is from genome assembly GCA_030710605.1 of Cordylochernes scorpioides. Lineage (NCBI taxonomy): Eukaryota > Metazoa > Arthropoda > Arachnida > Pseudoscorpiones > Chernetidae > Cordylochernes > Cordylochernes scorpioides. The sequence continues at coordinate 45,777,864 of CP092872.1, read as the reverse complement.
TTCTGGAATGGAAACATAATATTAAAAAGGAAATTATAAATTATTATAATAATACACTTAAATACACAAAACCTAATTCAGATATTCCTTCTTTTAAAGAAAATATAATTAAATTACAGAAGGACTTTATTATCACTCCTATAGATAAATGTCCCAATAATTTATCTATAATTTGTAAAAATCTATACCACGATATTCTAATAAAGGAAATTGATAATAAAAATAAATACACTTTTGCTAGAACTACAGCCACAAAAATAAAAAAAGACATCAAAAACGTGGAAAATTCACTAAAGATTTATAACTACAACAAAAAAATCCAAACATATCAAAATTCTATATAATTCCTAAACTACACAAAAAACCAATTTCTTTCAGAACAATCACATCTGGTATAAATTCAGTTATAAAAACATTGATATACAATTATAGCTTCAACACTACAATTTATTATAAATAAATTAACTAATAAATATAATTATAAATTTATCGACTCGAATAAAAAATCATTAACTATTTAATGAACAATTGGACAAACATTGATTCAGTACACACATTTGATTTTGAGGACCTATATTCTAAAATAAATTTAAGAGATCTAAATAATAAAATAACCACTTTATTTAACGAATTCATTAATGACAAAACTTTCCACATTAAAATTATTCATAACAGATATAAAACAATTAAATTAAATCTTAAAACAGCAAAAACTATACTGGAAACATTTTTATATTTTAATTATATAGAATTTAAAAATAAAATATATATTCAATCAGAAGGCGTTCCCATGGGAACTTCTCAAGTCCTTTATTAGCCAACCTAATACTATTCTGGTACGAAAGAGAATACTTTCTACAAAATAATGTTAATTGGCAAATGTTCCGTTTTATAGATGACATCATAATATTTAATAATCCACAGTTTAAAAACTTAATACCTGAAATATATCCTAAATACTTGAAACTTAAGAACAATGAAAAAATCAATAGAAACAAAAAAGTTAACTTTTTAGACCTAAATATAAACCTTACAAATAATGCTATTGAAATTTATAATAAAAAAGTAATTATAATTTCAATATTATAAAATACTGCAATATAAATTCTAATATATCATTAAATTGCTGCAAAGGTATATATTTTGGTTAGTTTCTAAGATTTTATAGAATAAATAATATATTAAAAAATTTCATAGAAGATGTTAAAAATTTAAACATGGAATTTATTAAAAACAAATTTAGCATTAAACGAGTAAAATATTTCAACAGTATATCAATTATAAAATACTTTAAAAAAATAGATGGAAGTATCCATTTATTAAATCAACTTTTTATAATTTCTCTCAATAATAACTAATACAAATTTATAATCTTTAACAGTTAATTAAACTAAAATATATAACTGATTTGAAAATTTTTCACAAGATTTTTAAAGTAATATTGTATAGAATTCATTTTATTCAATCTCCAATTTCTGGAGAGGAAAATGGAAATTAAATAATAATGAATTTTCAAAATAAATACCTTTATTAATCATCTAATAATTTACCTTTTTAAAGGAAAATTAAAAGATAAATAATAATTGAATCAGTTATATTAATATAAATAACTGTAAAGATTATAAAGTTTGGCTTTCTTCCCTTAACTATTTTCTTTCTTCATCAGTTGACTTATTATTCTGAAATTTCTAAGAAAACAATCCATTTCTGAAGGGAGGAACACGGGTCCCCCCCGCAACAGATGTTATCCAGAAATAGCTGTTTACAGAGGAAGGCGTCACAGAAGAGGTAGGTTACAGTTAGAATTTCTTAACACTTGTAGTTGTTAAATCTGTGTATATAAATGTTTCACTAAAACAACTTACTATTAACCCATAGAATCCGGTCGAAGAGAGATCTATGGCATAATAGAGCAGGAGTGAAATGTCGCTGGACTTCTATTTGAAAATATCCGGTCCAGCAGATCTCTTTTTCCACTAATTATTTCATTTAAATTTTTTTTGTATATGTCTGGTCTACCATTAGGGTTTCAAAACATAATAACCAAACTTATAACAAAAGTTAATTCATATTATAGATATATTACTAAATACAACTAGATATATTTATATTATAAAATAAAAAAATTTGAAAAATAATAAAAAAAGGATAAAATATAAAATTATAAATATATATATATATATACTAACAATCTTATCTACCTTCTTTACAATTTTTTTTTCTTAATTTTAGTTTGAATAAAAGTGCATGGTTCTGTCTTTCTCTCTTTTCTCTCTATATATATAACTACTAAAATTTATACTATTAAATATATTCTCACTTCTATTATTCTATATACAAATTAGAGTATGTCTAAATGACGTGTAACAGCCGATTGCAAAAGACGTTACGTTGTTAAATTTTATTGTTATTAATTATAAATATATATGGATGATGTGTAAGAAGTAAATATTTTTTTTCTCTCTCTCTATTAAATAATAACAATTTACAAATTTTATAATTTGAATTTAAATAATCAAAGTAATAAAGATAATTTTAATACAAAACTAAACTATAAAACTAAACAACTATTTATTTTTATAATTAATTTAGATTTAGCTTACTAATCTAATCAAATCTACTTGATATAAATTATCAATCTTATCAGTTTACTCTTTAAATTTTAAATATAGAATCACTATTATATTTTTATTATATAGTCTTTACACTATATATATATATATATATATATATATACAAGGGTTACTCCAAAAGTTTCTGCAATCAATATTAAATGATTAAAAAATATTAAATAAATTATACGATTAAAATCTACATATATTTTTCACCTAACATAAACATTTTCATAAAATAGTAACAACAATAACTCAAGGAGAGCGCGACTTTGTTTACAGCGGCGGCGGTAATTTCTAAACATTGCATCAAACACAATGGAGTTTATTAGAGAAAGCTTACGCGCCATGATCTTTTATGATTATACAAGTAATTCAACTTCTAAATAATCCCATGAGAGATTGATAAAAGCTTTAGGAGATAAAGCTTCTTCTATTAGAACAGTTTTTAATTGCTTTAATGAATTTAAATTTGTGTAAAAATCAACCTTGAAGATAAATCTCGTTCAGGTCGACCATCACCAAGAGCAGTGAGATCCAAGAAAAAATTGAGCTGGTAAGATTTTTACTTAGAGAAGATCGAATAATTACATATCAGCAGTTAGAGAAAAGTCTGGGCTTTGGATCGGCTGCAATCAACACCATTATTAATGATCATTTGAAATACAGAAAATTTGTTAGTAGATGGACACCTCACAGCTTGACTGAAGACCAAAAACTTGGTCATTCAATAACTTTTATCATTGAATTAAGGTCTGTAGAGATAATGTTTTATAATTTTTATAAAAAGAAACACATTGCCCAAATTTTTTTTATGAATTTTATAAATAGATGGCAATTGAATTTATAGATATATTTATATTGCTAATTCTTTATTCTTTATTTCGACTTAGAGCGCTATGTAGTCTACAGCACCCAGGGCCTTAAAGTGTCCTCGGCGATCTTTAGTTTGTCTTCCCTAATCTCCTCAGCATCTCCACCAAATGTCACGTTGAGAATTAGGAAAGACAACCTCAGAATGACGTGACAATTTATTGAATGCAAAACAAATAAAAAATTATAGAATATTAGAGAGGTGATGAGAGGGATTTTTGCATAGTAACAAAATATAATAATTAAAATTGTTAATCTGCACATATAATAATAAATATTTTTCTACAATATTATGATGACACAATAGTTATTTTAAAGTTCCATAGAGTTTTTTTTTGTGCTATACTAAGACAGATAAATTTAAAAAACGCATTAGCGACAATCTTTGGGAAATCGAAATTGACTAATCCCTATATATATAAAAGTCAGTGTATGTATGTATGTTTGTCGGCTAAACAAAATACGTCCACAATACGTAACTAATATGGCTGAAATTTTAACAGTATATAGAGTTGAATCTGGAAAAACTTATAGGCAAGTTTTCAGACTTCTATCTCGAATATCCTTAGAGTTATTAACAAATTATCAACACATTTTCCCTATTTCACTAGCAACCAGCGCCTCACTGCGGTAACTTCGAGAAGTAAACAACCACGTGGAGCCCTCACACAGCGCGACGGGATTGGATAGTGACCTTGAGTGACGTAATGACAGCGTAGGGGCAAGAAATCCCTTGCTATCATTTTATGTATATATCAAATTGAAAATATATTCATATAAAAAATCTAAATAATACAATTTTCAAATATCGTTGTGAAAATTTACATTTTTATTTTTATATTTTGAAAACACGCAAAGTTTGGAGCGGGATGTTTCACAAGAGTGACATCCACGGCGCCAATTTATAATTGTAACAAATAGTATTTGAATAAAAATATTTAATCGGGTAAAACCCGGGCGTTACCCGGGTAATTCGGCTAGTATATAATAAAACCTTGAGAAATTATCCAAATATATTTTGAAACTCATATTGACTCCTGGAGGTGATCTCTTACTGAAGGTTAGGTTATGCTGATTTTGATTTTACAAAAGGAAGAGGTTTTCTCATAGGCGTGTTTTTCTCATGCGAGGTTTTATTGTTCTCTAATCGAAACCTACAAACCACCTCCAGGAGTGATCTAGGGCTGACTATCTTTTGTCTGAAGTTGTAGTAGAGGTTATGATGTTAATTTTCGTAAAAAATAATAATGCTCTAATCTGTATAATTCGATCTGAAAATGATGTAATTCATACTATATACATAGATTGTTCCTAAAGTAATGCCTGTTTGGCCATAAATCGAAAAGTAATAAATATTTGTTATTCAAATTTTATACACATATTAAAAATATATTTTTGTATAGAATGGTATTATTCAAAATATTCTCCAGCGGGGTCTATACTCGTACATTTCCTCCGACGTAGAACTCACGCTTTGAAAATATGCTGGAGGTTGTTTTCTCAACAATGTCTTTATGACCCGTTTCACTTCCTGTAGATCTTCAGATCTTTATATTTCTTCAGACTTATTTTCATTTGGTGCCAAATATGGGTTGTATGGAAGTTGTGGAGTCACTGACCAGTCCAATTGTCCAATAGCCGTGAAGTCTGGAAGGAAGTGTGCGGTCGTGCATTGTCATGGTGTAACTATTCTTCTTCTTCTTTTTTAAAATATCTTCTTATATTTTATATAATTTTGCATGTCGCTTTTTATAAACCCGAGGAAAAATTTCGGCTACATTTTGATTAGTGTTTTTGGCTATTTATTTTTTTCATTTGAAGAATTTTTTTTAAGCGGAGTAAATGCGAGGCGAAGTAACAACACCAGGCCAATTAAGCGACCAATGAGCGTTCTGCATTTTTTTTTCAAGTTGCTTGCGTACTTTTTTTAGATATCTTTTTATACGAGTGCTACTTTTTTTTTACAAAAAACTTTACAAAATTAGCGTTGCTGTATATAAATAATGGCTTTCGTATTTTTTATTAATTTTTGTTCTGACCTCTGTTTTTTTATCTCTTTAAAAAAATCGTTTAGAATGCAGTCGCAGTCATTAGCAAACGCATATGTTTGCCTAATTTCCATATGCTCTTTTATTTTTTTTGCATAAAAATATTCACATGCCAGTATTTTGAATTATTTTTTTTATAAACCTATTTTTCTTATTCTTACTGAGAAGATGGGCATCGCAGTCAAGATCCATCGCAGTCACTCACTCAACCCAGGCAATTTCAAGGGTTAATGCGCTGGGGCGGGTACCTCGGGGGTTGGGTGGAAAAGCTGCCACCTATATTGATTTTGAAACAAATAAATGGATTGCAAAAAAATAATTAAATCAAATACTAAACACTAATATAATACAATTTTTGCCATCACACACACATTTTTGCCTGTGGTTTATGTGTTAGTTCTGTATTGCTATTCTATGGCACTTCTACTATTTATTATTGATCTACTTTCAGTATGAAAGAAATTCCACTCGGGGGAATTCTCGGGCGAAGCAGGGTCATTCGTCTTGCATTCTCTAAAATTTAGTGAAATGTTATAACGTTGCGACAAAGGTTCACAGTTCTACATTTTTCTTGAAAATCAATGTGTACGTGTGTGTTTGTTCTATAAAACGTTTCTCTATGCTATATTAGACCTACCCGAAAAAAAATTTAACAGGATATATAGTTATATATGGAAGGAGTCGCTGTCATAGTTTCAACACAATAACATGCAAGTTAGCTGAATAACAGACTAGACGCAATATATATTTTGTGACAAAAATAATATAAAATTATATTAAAGCCTTTCTAGCATATCTCCAAAATTACAGTACTATCCATTGACATTTCTACACCAAAAATGCGACACTCTACGGACTTGAAATTCACACAATAGGAAGATGCTTTTATATGAAAAAATAATTAGATTTTTAGCGCATTTATGCAAAATAATTTCAGTAGCGACACCTACATTGTGTTAAAGTGATTGTATAACAGGTTTGATTGTATAACGTTGCTTCGTTTTGAAAAGTTGCCGTGATTTCTTATGTAAGAAGGAGAAATGCTTACCAAAACGTTTCCTAATTTTATAGAGTATAATGGATCTTATCAGGATTGCGATTTTACGTACCGCAGTATTGATACTCGCGTCAGTCGCTATCCCATGACCGCCAACATAATATGGAATCGATGGGTTCAGGACGGTCATACGGAACGACGTAATGGCTCTCAACTGTCCGCTTTCACTGACAGCTGGGAAGACCGACATGTTACGGCCACGTCAAGAGCCCTGAGTAAAAATGGGGTCGTTTGCAAGTCAAAAAGTGTCTGAACGAACAGTTCGACGACGTTTTCAGTAGCCTGGACTGTCATCTCGGTGACCATGGCTTCGGCTACCCTTGATGATACATCACAGGCAGGAGCACCTTCAATTGTGAGATCAACGACGAAACTGGAGGCAGGAATGGCGTGACGCCCTGTTTTCAAACGAATCCAGGTTCTTCTTGCGGCACCATGTTGGTTTTATCTGGGTTTGGAGAAAGCACCTTGCCAGCGTGCATTGACATCGTCATACTGGCCCATCATCTAGAGCGATAGAATGGAGGGCCATTGAATTCACGTTTCCATCACTTTGAACAGGCCCCGAGGTCTGAGAAATGGTATGTTTTAGTAGGATAATGCACGACCGCATGTTACCGGTATTGAACGGACATACCTACATTCAAAATATGCTCGGCTGCTGCCCTGGACATCAGGTTCTTCTAATCTGTCACCAATTGAAAACATATGGTTAATGGTTGCTGAGCCACTGACATGTCAACACACTCGAGTCACTGTTGTCGATGAGTATTGGGTAAAGTTTTCAACTAGCAATAATCGCGCCTCGGAAGATCCTCATTGGCTAAGATATCGCCTCTGCGCTGCGCAGTTGTCGATGAGTAGCTGTAGCAGCTAGGCGCGAAAACAATAAGATTATTTACACACAACTCTCACCTAGACCTGACCTCAACCTCTGACCAGGGGTCTCCAAACTTTCCAGCCTTAGGGCCATACTGATGGGGTCTTTCCAGCCTTAGGGCCATACTGATTACTCCAGTAAGTTCCGAGGGCCAAGATGGCAACACTGCATATTATTAATTTTCCTGTATTAATTGTTATGTTTATTTGTTATTAAATGTTATTATTAATTGTTGCTTTTGTGTGTGATTTAGCAGAATGGAAAAGAAGCGAAAAATTGATAGTGAATGCAGAAAATTCAAAGATCAGTGGAACATTCAGATCTTTCGAAAGGACCCGTGTGATAGAACAGTAGGAAAACAAAATAGAATTAACGACTACAGCTACAAAGGAGGCAGACTTTTCCGCATGTTGAAAAATGGAGAAGAGGGACGAGCCCTGTATGTTATACCCAAAAGTATGAGGAAAAGTTTAGTTGTTAAATTCCATGATCTAATGGGACATTTTGCGGTTGATAGGACTGTCAACAAAATTAAGGAATTGTACTGGTTTCTTTCAATGAAGAGGTACGTTCGACGCCATGTTGCTAGGTGTGTCGAGTGTTTATTTAACAAAGTTCCCGGTGGAAAACAACAAGGCTTCTTACACCCCATTAAGCCAGGCAAGAGACCGTTTTCCATCGTACATATGGACCACGTAAGCCCTTTCGTGAGAAGTACAAGAGGTAACCAGGAACTTTTAGTGATTGTCGATAATCTGACAAGATTTGTCCGATTAATCCCTGTAAGGAATACATCGACGCAGAACGTCCTGAAGGTAATGAAAAGTTTTGTGAATGATTTCGGACTACCCGACAAGATCATCAGCGACAGAGGGTCATGTTTTACCTCAAGGCAATTTGAAGAATTCTGTCGAGGAAATGGAATACATCATACACTGAACTCTACGAAACATCCGCAAGGGAACGGGATGGTCGAAAGAGTGAACCGAACAGTATTGTTCACTATAGCAACCGGTATCGAGGATCCGCGACGGAAGGATTGGGACTTGAAGATCAAGGAGGTAGAGCGAGACCTGAATAATGCGGTGAACAAGACGACAAATAAAACACCGTTCGAAACACTCCACGGCTATCCCCCTCGATTCCACGACGGGATACTTAGAAGATTAGCCGACGAAGATATGGACCCGTGGACCGAGCCGGAGAGAATTCAAGAGAGTGTGAGAACCCAAATTGAGAATAAACAAGAAATCATGAATACGTACTACGATAAGAATAAATGCCGTACACTCCAATTCGAAGTAGGAGAAATTGTAGTGATGAGGCATGTATCCAAAATGACTGGAGAACCAACCAAGGCGCAACCCAAGTATCGAGGACCTTTGATAATCACCGAGGTTCTGCCAAGCGACACGTACAGAGTGACAAGTTAAGCGAAAGAACCGGTGGACGGTTCTACACGACAACGGCCCATATTAGTCAACTGAAGTCTTGGCACAGTGAAGAAGATGATTCAGCTACAGAAGAAAGTCCGGACGAGGAGTCAGAAGAAGAAGACACCCTCCGACGCAACCCACGACGTTCCTGCAACGCAAGGTTCAATCGAGGACGATTGAAATCCAGGAATGGCCGAATGTAGGCGCCATCCCGACCAGAGAGCCGCAGACAAACGGAATATAATAAACAGAATATGGAAGCCGAGCTCCCCAGAAAAAAGGGGATACACTGACGCTGACGTCACGCCACCACTACGCTGCGGACTTTGTGTTTTTGTTGTTCCCCCCGCTCGTCTGTGTCTTTATAACTATTGTGTTGGAGCGGGTCGTTCTTTAAATAAATGCATGTATTAGTTTATAATTAAATGGAATCCCCTCTTTCTTTTCCCAGTAAGAGACGCCTACGGAAGCCAACACACCTTTATTATGGAATATACTGTTGAATGATTTTTTGACCAACTTCGTGTTCCTTAATGCTGAAATAATATGTTATGCGGATGATGTTTCCATTATTTGTTGGCACAAGAACATAGAAGGGTTAGAAAATGTAACAGAAAATACTCTAAATTATGTAATGAAATGGTGTACAAGAAACAAATTGAAGCTAAGCCCTGAGAAAACCAACTTACTACATCTACACGGCAAACAAACTATCCCAATAGGAGTTTCAAACTTCATGATAAAACCGGTAAAATAAACAAAAATGTAGGTATGAAAATTTCAAATCACAGGTTCAAGAGAAAAATTAATTTTACACCTCAGATTAATGATATTTTATATAAAAAAAACTAATCGTATAAAAAATCTGTTATTTTCACGCTGTGGAAAAATTTAGGGATTGGCTACTAAAAAAAAATTAATTTGATACAAAAATATTTTCAGATCATTACTGACCTATGGATCTGAAATATGATATAACTTTATTAATAAAAGAGGTGTAAGCAAATATTAAACTCTCAGCAATATCAGATTATTTTTTGGGTGGTCAGAACTTATAAAACGACCTCATCAAATTGCATTCATAGTTTGGCAAAAGTACCTATTATCACCGATCACATAGAATCTTTGATAATAAAATTCGATTTGGCTAATCTATCAAAAGAAGACATTAATTTATTTAGACCGCATGCACAAACTATAATTCACTACCCCATAGAATCGAAAATAACTGAAACAATACCTAATACTAATGAAATCTTTCAGAATATTTTCCCATTTAGAATTCCTTACTATTTTCGTCCCAATTTTTACAACACATTCATTACGAATCATAGAAATTTTATAGACTTTTTGACGAAAACGGGGCAACGGATGATCCTAGCTGCTTCTGTGGAAAAGAAAGCCAAGACTCAATACATTTATTGATAGAATGCCCAATCTTTCACAGCTTACAGAAGTTAAAAAAATCATATCTAAAAAATGTACGAATTTGTATATAGCAAAGACACGTATGTTTAATTCAATAATTTTTGTAGATTCATTTTAGATTTTTTTTTTCTGTTTGGGAAAACCAACTTTTAATTTTAATATATACTGATTTTGTTTTTCGTTTTGTTCATTAAATTAAGCTGTTGAAATGTATTTAGGCGCAAGTATCCCAAGTTGGGATATCGCGTCCCATATGTGCCAAATAAATAAAAAATAAGTATTTATTTATTTAAAAAGGACGTTGCCTGATCGGCACTCACATTCAGTTGTGAACGGATGCCTCGGCCAGTTGAAATATTTTTCTTATCCTTTTACTCCTGAATATTAAATCAGGCAGAACATTGCCAGGACGTCAATCATTCGTATTTGTTCAACTCATTTCAATGGCAGTGAGACATAAAAATGATAAAAATGTCTATGAATTTTAGGTAGTTGTTTAACGTGACGCAATAGATGTGTCGTTTTATATTCTTTCTTTATATTTTTCGAATATTGAATTTTATGGATTGCGGTATTTTTTAGAAATTTGTAATTAATCTTGGCTATTTCAGGTATAATCATAGCCCATATAGCGCGTAGTTTCTCTTTTGGTACATATAAATACTGTGGATGCTCAATTTCTATCCCTAATTTATAAAATTTAAATGCTAAAACGAAATCTCATCTCCACAAAACTGCTGAATTATTCATAAAGAATATAAAAGCAGCCGAAGATGGCATATCGAATAAGAAACTGTATCATAAAGACTTTTTTATCAAAAATATATATTTAAATGTAATTCTACTGTCCTAAAAGCTTATGTCCATTGTTTGCCTAAATACCATTTCTAAGATTCCACCTTTCAGAGTTGAATATAAAATCAGAATGATCCAATACAATATTAGAGCTCTAAAGAAGCTGTCTGGTAGATTAAATTGGCGAAACCGTTGGGAGGGTTCACCACTGATAGGCTTCATCGCATTAAAGGACAGTAGAAATTTGATTTATTTGTGAAAAGAAACATTCGCGTTTTGGTGTTTTCATTTGTATACACCAAAATGTGAATATGGAAAGTTTATAATAAATGAAAATACAAAAAGCCATTACAGTGCTAATAAATTTAATCGATTACAATTTTGAACGTATTTTTAAATATCTATGTCTACCTATTTTAAATAACCTAAATTTAAAAAAAATATGTTTGAAGGGAAGAGCTTAGATATATATAATTTTTAAAAGTTGCATAGCACTGCTTTATTAAAAATAATGGTAAATTGCACAACTTACTTTAAATAAAATTGAAATCATTTTAAATGTGAAAATATTTATTTATACAATGTATTTTTATAACACATCTGATTGTGCGTGTGAATTCCAAAAAGGGTCGTCAAAACACACACACATATATATTGTTTTGAAAATAGAACAATCCATACTTAAATCATTAGATAGTAAAAAGACATATATTGAATTGAATAAAATATTTATTTGCCAATATTTTATTCAATCCAATATATGCCTTTTTACTATCTAACACATATATATTAAAATCAAAAAAGGCATATCCTGACCACGTTCACATGAACCTTTTAGATGGCAGAACGCCATCTAGTGGAACAGAAGTAAACTAAACGCTGATTTAACCTGCTCCCTGATATTTGGTCAACCCATTTTCCTGATAATCAAGAGAAGTCAACTACGAACGCGTTTCGGGCTGTTGGCCCTCGTCAGCGTGGTGCAGACTGTACTTTGGTGCTCTTCAAAACCACCTCCTCCTAAGAAAGTTCGCGGAGCTCGAAGTATTGGAAAACAAATAGTCGCTTGTTTTTTTTTTTTTTAGAAAAAGTGGTTTCATCGATATTGTGGAGTTAGAAGATCGAAAGATAGTTAATAGTGACTGGTATATAAACAAAATGTCTTCCAGCAGTATATGAAAATTCAATCAAAGCAGACCAAGAGCTCAACTTAGAGGAGTCCTTCTTTACCATGACAACGCAAGACCGCACACTTCAACCCAAACATTAGACTTTTTAGCCAACTCTGGTGTCCAATTAGTCACTCATTCATTATATTCACCATACCTAGCACCTTGTGAATTTTTATTCCCAAAAGTTAAGTTATTGTTGAAAGGGATAAAATTTGACATTAATGATGAAGCACTGCAAGCCTTTATCAATGCCGTAAATTCCATCCCCGTAGATGACTGTGTAAGTGTTTCGATAATTGGTTTTCACGGATGAAATTTTGCATAGGTGCTAAGGGTGAATACTTTGAGAAACTCTGCAGATTTGAAAGTTGCAGCTTCAATATAAAAAGGTGATTGCAAAAACCTTTGGAGTGACCCCTGTATTTTTATATATTTTTTAATTATTTTTTCACACACACATATATATGTGTGGTATATACGGTATTTGGCCAGTTTTGGAATAATTAAATATCAACGATTAGTTGATATTTATTCCGATCAGCAACTTTTGGTTGCACGATCAAAAAATGCCTTTTTTCTTAATTTATCCACCTGATCCAAGTACAAATTCACTTTTTTACTTTTCTACTATTTTATATATATGGTAATTTAAAGCAACAACCCCATATTGTATATAACTTATAATAATATTTTCATGTTGTATAATAGAAACACATCTGTAAATAATTATCCGCATGATTAACATGTGTCATTACATCACCATATGTAATGTACTTTGTACAAACTGAGGATAAATAAATAAAACTCTGTGATAGTTTAAGAGTTGAGCTGAAGCAAGAGATAGAAGTCAGAAACGTCTAAAATCGAGATAGATGGAACTCACAAATCAACATCTAAAGATAGATTGGAAACTGACAGGACGGCGCCAGTTTAGAATTTCACCAGACGATCCACACTCTTCGCATCTGTTGAAATGCAATACTCCCTTTCTCGGGAAATATATATATAAGGCCCCCGTCTTGACCTATAAATACAGTCACTTTACAGTCACTTTATAGTCACTTGATAGTCACTTCATCATCTGCGTGAGCCCTCGTCGGTTGTACCCCAGGTCCACCTCATCCACCATGTAGACCAGTAAGAACTCTTCTATCTCCATCTTTAGCTCCTAACTCAACTTTTATCTGTTCACGGACTTCCCTAGTGCAACTGTGTCTTCCTTTTTTGTGATAGACATTCCCAAGCTTTCCACTCTGCCTCGACCACGACTGCCTGTACTCTGTGAGAACTTTTAAAGGTCTTACAATGTGCAGAGAGGTACTGGAAAACTCCTTATCCTGACTGTTCCTCTCGGTCAACACAGTATAGCGAGAGTTGACAGGGACTCACACCATAGATAAAGTTGACTGGATACCTCATCACATATTTAGTCGAAAGGATTCTACAAGAGGTAACCAAACCTCATCACATCACAAGTTAGCCGACAGGATAACCAACGAAGGATGACCACAACGAAGAGGTAAGAAGCCTGTCCAGATAGAAGCGAGAAAGAGCGAAGATGGAGGAACAACCGACCATTCAAGCGAAACGACCGATAATCTCTTCCTCAACAAGAGACTATATTTCAAGGAGCAAACGACGCCCCAAGGGACCTCCGCAGACCCGCTAACACAGCTCGCCAACGACGGGAGCAAGTTGTCTGACCACCCCAACGATAGTGTCGAAATTCCCTCAAGTCATGGAAATCGAGGAGCATAATGACGCAAACCCAGTGAGAAGTTCCCCACCTTCGGCCTGACATCGACCATGCTTAAGACAACAAGCTACAAATAACTTTACAGAAGTTACAAGCTTCTACAATCACTACATGGAGCGACTACCACGACAGCAGGACAACAACCAAAGACCAAGTTTCCTGACTGAACAATCATCACACAATTGTAAGTTTTTAAAAACCTACCTTAACTTCATCCTCAAGTTCACAACTTGATTCTCCATAATTTTTGTATTTATATTTTCACTTTGAGCATTTTAAAATCAATTTTTATCTTTTTCTATCATTTTGAATTCAATTTTAAAAACATTCAACTCTCATTTATCAATTTTACTTTATTCAATCAAATAATAATACATTTTAATTCATCACTTTTAATTTTTCATGCAAAAAAAAAATCAAAAAATAATTCGCCCATTACGCATTTTTACTAATTTACTAATCTTACATGCCTTTCTTAAATTCACCTAAAATGGCATTATCCAAAGCTACAATTAAAAAAAAAATCATTATTTTTATTAAAAAAAAAGAAAAATCATTATTAATATTATTTTTAATTATCATCATATCATAATTCTATACTTATTTTTGTTTTATTATTAGTTATATTCATACCAAAACACCCATTACTTATTCAAATACTCAAAAATTTTCAAAAATGATTGTCATATTCACAATTTTGAGTAAACGCCACAATTCAAAATATTCTTGTCACTATCACGACATTGCCCTTTTACAAGGATCATTTTCACGCTACCATAATCAATGATAGGAAATTTTTTAAAAATATAAATTAATATAGTTTAAACACATTTTTTTATTGCAAAAATCGAAAGATACAATATCTTCAAAATCATAACTAGAAAATAACTATTCCCCCCAAAACAAGTTAAAAATAAAGACCCCGTCCATTCTCCACCAATAGCTAAATTAGGTTGCCGCCCGCCAAACCTTTTACAATCGTTGATATTCGAGGATAAATACACTCCCTCGTCTTTTCCTTTTACATGCATATTTAATCATCAAAAAATCTCTCTCAACAAACGTTACAACACTCACACATCACTTTATCCAATTGGCAACAATTACTAGTGCGCGACTTAACAAACAAATCCAATTTCGAGTCACACGAGCTCCATAGCGTCGCCCCACTAAGCACTCAAAATTTTCACATTAAACGTGCCATATCCACTAACAATATAAATATTCTCGATATATGTTTCGTACAACCACCCCCCATGACTCTAGTAAACTTGTTATTCATGGTAAAACAGGTTAGAATTTGTACCGAACAACGACTTCACGTGACACCTTTTCATTCACAATTTTTCACTTCGTGTCACAGCGCCACACCACAAAACCTTTTCACTTTTCAGGCCAAAGACGCCTTCATGCCTGTGACACATCTCACCTCAAAACGTGTCCACGTCGAAAGTCGCACTTTCACTCACATCTAAACCTGAAATCACTAAATAACATTTTTACTGAGTCCGCAACAACTTCGAAACACAACTACGAACACCGAGCATATCTTTCAATTATAACAGTAATATGTCAACCTCAACAAAGGTAGAGAGAAAAAATCAGTTTCAAGTAAATGACAAATAAAACCAACCATCCCACATGATTGACCACCCCAGAAATGGATACCGAGAAAGACAAAAAGTGGACGCCCTTTATGACGTCACTCCCCAAAGTCTCTACAATCTTTAGACATGTCCTCTCCCCGCTCTAGGCAGATGTAAATGACCGTTGTCTTCATGATCGCCATTTTAAACACATGTTCCACACTAACCATTTAGGTTTTCTCACAAATCTCACCAACGCCTCAATCACAAAACAACATACATTAAAAATTTACATGTTAATTGATATCACCAATTAAAACAACTTGGTTATGTCTGATATAGACATTATAACGGAAAAGAGATATAATTATCTACATATCACCTTTTTGGATTAACGGGAATATTGTTCAATTTTCTACTACCCAACACATATATTTAATCGTTAATAACCTTTAATTACATTCAAATTTTTGTATAAAATCTTTAAATTTTAATTATTTATTTTTTTACCTTTCAATTATATAATCAAACATTTATTCCAACATTATTTTCAAGAAAAAAAACTTTAATCAAATTTACTTTTATTTTTCATGATATTATTTTATAATTGCAAAACATTTAATTGTTTCAAAAATCATTTTTATTTTCTTAATTATTATATATTTTATATATTACATGCTTGATTTTGTCCACTTACACTTTTTTTACCCGCAATCATATTTCTATATTTTTATTCACTATATTTTATTTTTTTAAATGCCTTTATTATATGACAATGTTTAGCATCAACTATCGGGCATCTACAACAATCGCTTTCAACAATCTATTTCTCTAACCACTTCAGTATACTTTTCATCACTATCTTTTCAGCCATTGCTTCACTTCATTGTAGAAAAACGACAGCACTGCTTGACAATTTTTTTATTTCGTTATTCAAACAAACTCTTTGAACACAGTTCCCCAGATTTAAAAACCCCAACTTATGGTCTGAACACTCTTCAAGAGTTTATTTCAATCATCCGCAGAGCATAATCACCAACGCATTCACAAAGCGTTCAATTTTTCTACTTTCAACTTTTTTTTCAGCTCTAGCGGACCACAATCAACCTTTGATTTCGAGTCAAGTCAGACCACCTACTGTCGCTACAATTCTACTTATTGCATGGCTCTATTTCACTCCTTTCCCAATCATATTAATCAACAACTTTTCTGCAAAAACATTTTAACCCAATAACCCTACAATTGTGAGAAAACACTGTAACCCTTATATAGGATCGCAAGTGAAACATTGCCTAGGAAGACGCTCAAGTCTATTTCCTCGCTTTGCACCTGGATCTAAGTATTTGGTTTACATGTGCACTCCTAACAATTGAATATTCTTCAACTACTAACCCTTTCCAACGCCCGCCGATATTCTCTTAGAATGTGAATTTTTATGTCATCATTTTATTTTAATCATTTTTTTTAAATCAAACAAAAATGTCATTTTTATTTTACTTTTATATATCCAAACAAATCAACTTGTTATAGCCCTTTTTAATCGTCACAGTTTAAATTAATTGAAAGAAATTTTAATTACTTACCTGTGTTAGAGAGGCTTTACTCGCTTAAACCCGGATAAACCCTTAAACTCCCAGGACCCATCTATGGTAATTTAAACCAACAACCCCATAGTGTATATAACTTATAACAAGATTTTCATGTTGTATAATAGAAACACATCTGTAAATGATTATACGCATGGTTGACATGTGTCATTACATTATCATATGTAATGTACTTTGTACAAACTGAGGATAAATAAATAAAACTCTGTAATAGATTAAGAGTTGAGCTAAAGCAAGAGATAGAAGACAGAAACGTCTAAAATTGAGATAGATGGAACTCACAAAACAACATCTAAAGATAGATTGGAAACTGTCAGGACGGAGCCAGTTTAGAATTTCACCAGACGATCCACACTCTTCGCATCTGTTGAAATGCAATACTCCCTTTCTCGGGAAAGATATATATAAGGCCCCCGTCTTAACCTATAAATACAGTCACTTTATAGTCAATTGATAGTCACTTCACCATCTACGTGAGCCCTCGTCGGTTGTACCCCAGGTCCACCTCATCCACCATGTAGACCAGTAAGAACTCTTCTATCTTCATCTTTCGCTCCTACTTCAACTTTTATCTGTTCACAGACCTTCCTAGTGCAACTGTGTCTTCATTTTTCGTGTTGGACATTCCCAAGCTTTCCACTCTGCCTCGACCACGACTGCCTGTACTCTGTGAGAACTTTTAAAGGTCTTACAAGGTGCAGAGAGGTACTGTTCCTCTCGGTCAACACAGTATAGCGAGAGTTGACAGGGACTCACACCATAGATTAAGTAGACTGGATACCTCATCACATATGTTGTCGACAGGATTCTACAAGAGGCTACCAGACCTCACCACATTTATATATATATATATATATATATATGGAAAATTTGCCGAGAGGAAATTAATCCATGGAAGCAATGGTCGCCTCTCCCGTCAAAATAAACGTCAGAATCTGACGCCATCTATTGACCGTCGCCGCAACTAGCGGCATCGGGTCGGTGACAAAGCCACAACACCAACTTTGGCAAACTGATAAGCGTCCACCTCGAGAACATGGTTTCGGGCTAATGGCCCTCGTCAGTCTAGGGCGGACTTTATTCCATGAGATCCACACGGGATCTAATGGAATCCTCACAATCTACCAAAGAGATCTTTTGCTGGCAATGTGGCTGGGCCAAATCTATTGGCAAAACATATATTGAAAATATGCCGTGAGTAAATTAATCCATGGAAGCAATGGTCTCCTCTCCCGTCAAAATAAACGCAGAATCTGACGCCATTTATTGACCGTCGCCGCAACTAGCGGCATCGGGTCGGTGACAAAGCCACAACACCAACTTTGGCAAACTATATATATATATATATATAATGGTGGTGAAGTTCTGGTGGACTCTGTAGAATCCTGTCGACTAGAAATGTGATGTGGTGAGGTATCCAGTCGACTTAAACTATGTGATGGAGTCCTCTAACTCTCGATATACTGTGTTAACCGAGAGGAACAGCCAGGATGGGGAGTTTTCCAGTACCTCTCTGCACCTTGAAAGACCTTTAAAAGTTCTCACAAAGTACAGGCAGTCGTGGTCGAGGCAGAGTGGAAAGCTTGGGGATGTCCATACACAAAAAACGAAGACACAGTTGCACTTAGAAAGTTCCGTGAAAGTTGAGCTAGGAGCGAAAGATGGGGAGATAGAAGTTTCTTACTGGTCTACATGATGGATGAGATGGACCTGAAGTACAACCGACGCGGGCTTGCACTGAGGGTGAACTGACTGTATTTTTGGCTAAAGACGGGGGGGGGGCCTTATATACCATTTCTGAGAAAGGGAATATTTCACCATATGTGAGAGGGGGTCGTCTGGTGACATTCTACTGGCGCCGTCCTGACAGCTTCCAATCTATCTTTAGATGTTGCTTTGTGGCTTCCATCTATCTCGAATTTAAACGTGTTTGACTTCTATCTCTCTAGCTCAACTCTTAATCTATTACAGAGTTTTATTTATTATCCTCAGTTTGTACAAATTACATTACATATGATGATGTAATGACACATGTCAATCATGCATATAACCATTTACAGATGTGTTTCTACTATACAACATTAAAATCTTGTTATAAGGTATATACAATATGGGGTTGTTGGTTTAAATTGCTTTAGATGGGCCCCGGGAGTGAAAGGGTTTATCCAGGTTTAAGCGGGTAAAGCCTCTCTAACACAGGTAAGTAATTAAAATTTCTTTTAATTAATTTAAACTGTGAGTGTGTGAAAGGGCTATAACAAGATGATTTGTTTGGATATATAAAAGTGAAATAAAAATGATATTTTTGTTTGAATAAAAAAATGATGATTAAAATAAAATGATGAAATAAAAATTCACATTCTAAGAGAATATTGTCAGGCGTTGGAAAGGGTTAGTAGTTGAAGAATATGCAATTGTAAGGAGTGCACATGTAAACCAAATACTTAGATCCAAGTGCAAAGCGAGGAAATAGACTTGAGCGTCTTCCTAGGCAATGTTTCACTTGCGATACTATATAAGGGTTACAGTGTTGTGTCACAATTTTAGGGTTATTGGGTTAAAAGTTGTTGAAGAAAAGTTGCTTATTAATATGATTGAAAGGGGTGGTAGAGCCATGCGATAAGTATAATTGTAGCGACAGTAGGTGATCTGACTTGACTAGAAATCAACGGTTGATTGTGGTCCGCTAGAGCTGAAAAAAAAAATTGGAAGTTGAAAAAAGTGAACGCTTTGTGCATGCGTTGGTGATATGCTCTGCGGATGATTGAAATAAACTCTTGAAGCGTGTTCAGGCCAGAAGTTGGGGTTTGTAAATCTGTGGAACTGTGTTCAAAGAGTTTGTTGAAATACGAATAAAAAAAATTGTCAAGCAGTGGTGTCGTTTTTCTACAATGAAGTGAAGCAATGGCTGAAAAGATAGTGATGAAAAGTATACTGAAATGGTCAGAGAATATGATCGTTGAAAACGATTGTTGTAGATGCCCGAAAGTTGTGATAAACATTGTCATATAATAAAGCTATTTAAACAAATATAAAATATAGTGAATAAAAAGATAGAAATATGATTGCGGGTAAAAAAAAGTGTAAGTGGACAAAATCAAACATGTAATATATAAAAGATATAATAATGAATTAAAAATGATTTTTAAAGCAATTAAATGTTTTACAATATTAAAATAATATCATGAAAAATAAAAGTAAATTTGATTGAAGTTTTTTTTTTGAAAATCATGTTGGATTAAAAATTTGATTAAATAATTGAAAGGTAAGAATAAAAAAAAATAATATTCAAGATTTTATACAAAAATTAAAATATAATTAAAGGTTATTAATGATTAAATAAATGTTAAGTAGTGGAAAATTGAACAATATTCTCGTTTATCCAAAAAGGTGATATGTAGATAATTATATATCTTTTCCGTTATAAAGTCTAATATACCAAGTTGTTTTATTTGGTGATATCAATTAACATGTAAAATGTTTAATGTATGTTGTGTTGCGATTAAGGCGTTGTTGAGATTTATAAGAAAACCTAAATTGTTAGTGTGAAACATGTGTTTAAAAAAATGGCGATCATGAAGATAGTTGTCAAGATGATAGCTTTGTAAGGGGAGGGAGGACGGGGATATGTAACTGAAATAGATTCGGGGAATTCTATTACTGGGGGTCACTCCTGTTTTTTACTGAAATTGTCGGGGTGTTTGTTACTTTTGTCATTTATTTGAAACTGATTTTCTCTTCTTTTGTTGAGGTTTGAAATTTTCTGTTCTAATTGAAAGATATCTCGGTGATCGTAGTTGTTGTGTTTCGAAGTTGTTGCGGACTTAGTAAAAATGTTATTCAGTGATGTCAGGTTTAGATGTGAGTGAAAGTGCGACTTTCGACGTGGACACGCTTTGGGGTGAGATGTGTCACAGGCAGGAAGGCGTCTTTGGCCTGAAAAGTGAAAAAGTTATGTGGTGTGGCGCTGTGACACGAAGTGGAAAATTGTGAATGAAAAGGTGTCACGTGAAGTCGTTGTCTGGTACTAAATCTAACCTGTTTCACCATGAATAACAAATTTATTAAAGTCATGGGTATGGTTGTACGAACAGATATCGAGATATTCTGGTTGTTAGTGTATGTGGCACGCCCGAGCACTTCAACAACAGACGAAAAAAATAATGAAGTGGATAAAATGATATTGGCCAATCGTCGAATCACCGTTAGAGAAGTTGCTGAGGACCTAAACATATCGATTGGCTCGTGCCAATTTACACGTCGAAAGGGAAGATCGACGCGGATCCTGGACGCAGCATGGCTAAGTTGGCGAAGGATATGGGGGTAGCATGGTCAACTATCAGTTTGGCAGTGCTCGAAGACTTTGGTTATAAATCCTTTTTTTACGGAATGGTTAATTGTTGACGGAAAGAAACAAAGCTAATCGAAAAATGAAATGTCAAGAATTGATGAATGATATCAAACACAACAATGATGGCTACTTGAGGTTATTTTCGGATAAAAATTATCCAGGAGAGAAAATTTAATCGGAAAATTGATAGGTGGATATGTCAAGATGCTTCAGAAGTGCCCACCGTCATGCACACCAAATTTCCAGCAGCGGTCAGCATTAAAGGGGATGTTATGCCACTTAATTTATTTGAAGAATGCCTCAGAAATAACGCCGATGGATACATTCATGTCTTGGAGAAGGTAGTCAAGCCCTGGATGGACATTGTGGCCTCCGGAAAAGATTGCGTCTTCCAACAGGACTCAGCGCCAGCCCACAAGTCGAGTAAAAAACTCATGCGTGGTTTCACGGTAATGTACCCTACCAATGGACACCTGACTTGTCGCCACTCTCCAGCCCGGACTTTAATCCTCTCGACTATTGCTTTTGGGGAGTAGTTGAGGAAAAGGTTAACTAACGCAAAATTTCACAATACCAAGGATGCGCTGAGAGCCACCATTACTGAGGTGGATGACCAATGTGGTCAAGAAGGAGGTGAAACATGCATATGGTCGGTTCCGGTCACGGCTTGAGCAAGTGGTGGCAGCTATAACGGCGGTTATATATAATAATTCTTTTTTATAACATATTTTTATAATAGTGCAAAGTTGTGTACAAAATAGGTCATTTTTGTTTGCGTTATAAGAGTTTTAATATTTGTGTCCAATTTTACAGACCTCAACGGGCCTGTACATTCCAACAATATTCACTATTTTGTCGTGAATTTTTTTAAAAATTCGATCAATAAAAAATGCACAATCGGTAAAAGGTTTTTATTTATCAACTAGAAAACTGAAACTATGCACATATAAGATCTTACAGTCCTTTATCCATGGCTACGTTTCCATACACAGACTTGAAATTCGAGTGAATTACAGTAGCTGAAATGTCTCCGGACTTAAACAGGAACTCCATCACCGGCGGTTATCGGATTTATTTGTCTTCCTCAGGCTGCCCATCTTAGCCATTTTCAATTGCCTATATACAGGGTGATCCAAATGTCTTGCACAACTTCAAAAATTAATAACTCCGTTAATATTTGCGCTAGAGCAATGCGGTACACACCATTATGTTCAGGATGCAATGGAAAATTTAGGGCAAATAATGAAAAATTCGGAATTGATTTTAGTTACAATTTTATTCGCTAGATGGCGCTCTACCAGAATAAGGAATTCAGGGCCAAATTGTTTAATAAATTGAAATATATAACTGATCGACACGTATTTTCCCTTTTTGAATGCCAGGAAAGAACCCTAATAATATTAAATGATAAATTAATAAAACATCATTTCGCTAAATTTAGAAGAATTGGATGACGATTTTTAAATGAAATTCGAGATATGTAAAATAGGTAAATGCAAATTAAAACATCTAGAAAAAAAAATATATTTTTAGATGCGGTTTTGTGAAATAGATTGAATGTTTGAAAAACACTGCTGAAATCAATACTCGATTCTTTGAAATGTTAATATAGTTAAAAAATTATGATGGCATTACTAATAGGATTTCTTGCTATAAGAAATGTATAGTTTCTTGACAATTTGACGACACTTACTATTTATCTGGAAACAAATGAAATAAAGAGGGGGGTGACAAAATATATTTGTGTACATTATTCCAAATATCCTATGGGCTTGTAAAATGTTATCGTTGCTTATTATACTGCACAAAATTCTACAAAAAGGGGGTCCCTCAAAAATCATTTTTAGATCGCCAATTAAACTGGAGAAACGGCTGGGAGGGTTCACCACTGATGAGCCAGGCCCTCCCATTAATTTTCCCATTGCAGTAAGGGCATTAGAAATTGTTTATTTAAAAAAAGAATCATACGCGTCTATAATAGTTTCGAATTTTCATAAAGAATATATATAAAGTTGAAAGATCTTTTTACTACTCTAATTCAATTTTACTATAGTTCCCCTGTAAAAGGGCCTTCTCTCTCTAGCCCCGAAAAAGCTAAATAGAGAAAATATACTCATAAATGAAACTCAACCCTGGATGGCTTAATTTTATTTTTAATTCTATATAATTATTTTATTGTGTGTGTGAATTGTGAATTAACGTTGAATAAATTAATATTTATATTTTAATTTTCTCTCTAGATTTTGCTAGGAGGTTTGAAATTCGTTTCTCATTTTAGGTCTTGAAAAATCGCTGAAAAAATAAAATCTTAACTACCAGTAGCATCCGAGCTGAAACCCTGCCTCAACGGTAGAGAGACATTGTATTTATATAGATGATATATATATTTTAAATATATAAAAAGAAAATATATATGCATGTTGATATTCAAAACAGTATAATGAAAACAACAAACTGCTCGATAAATGTTTGTTTTACTAGACTTTGGCTCAGAAATTTAAGTGGGTATGAGAGTAACCGAATTTTTTTTATTTCGACCTCCCTTGAGGTCTTTAACAAGAATCAAGTCTCAACTCTAAACGGACTCCGAGTTAAAGTCAGCAACCATAAACACATTATATATATATATTGCCACGTGGAAAATTAGGAAAGACAAACTTCAGGATGACACAGGAATTTTTTTAAGGCAAAAACAAACTATATGAATGATAAAAAAAAAGATAAGCAATAAGGGAATAAAATAATATTGGGAGTACAAATAAGTTTTGAGGGATTTGCACAAGAAGCCACAACAAATATTATATAAATAGCGTCGGACCTTGTAAGGTTTCATGTTAAGATGTTAAGGCTTCATCATTTCCCCAAAAAAATCAGAAGAAGTCTTTTCACTCAAGTGTAAGGAACTTTTTTTTGGTGCTCTAACCATGTCAACCTTTTTGCCAACAAAACACAATTTGCGGGAAGCGCTGCTTTTTTGTTTTAATTTGAAGAAAAGTGCAACTGATGGACATCGACTGCTGTGTGAGGCATATGGTAAACATGCTCTATCAATAAAATCATGTGAGTACTGGTTTCGGCGTTTCAAAAGTGGCGATTTTGACACCAGAGACAAAGAACGCGGAGGGAGGCCAATAAAGTTCGAAGACGCTGAGTTGGAGGCTTTATTGGACGAAGATTCAAGCCAAACTCAAGAGGAGCTCGCTGAAACCTTGGGAGTGACTCAACGAGCGATTTCGAACCGTCTCAAGGTCATGGGTATGGTGCAAAAACAAGGAAATTGGGTTCCATATGAACTCAAGCCAGGAAACATCGAGCGCCGTATTTGCACGTGCGAACTACTGCTCAAAAGACAAAATCGGAAGGGTTTTTTTGCATCGAATCGTGACGGGGGACGAAAAGTGGATTCACTACGACAACCCAAAGCGCAGAAAATCGTCGGTTAAGCCCGGTCATGCATCAACTTCAACGGCCAAACCGAATATTCATGGCAAGAAGCTAATGCTGTGCATCTGGTGGGATCAGCTCGGAGTGATCTACTATGAGTTACTTCAGCCTAACGAAACCATCACTGGAGAACGTTACCAACAACAATTGATGCGATTAAGCCGAGCATTGAAGATTAAACGCCCACTATATGCCAAAAGAGATGACAAGGTGATCTATCAGCACGACAACGCTCGGCCACATGTTGCAAAAGTTGTCAAGGAGACTTTAGAGGCGCTTCAATGATTTGTCCTACCCCACCCGCTGTATTCACCAGACATTGATCCTTCAGACTACCACATGTTCCGTTCGATGACACATGGCCTGGCCGAGCAGCACTTCACTTCTTACGAAGAGGCGAAAAATTGGGTCAATGTTTGGATCGCCTCAAAAGACGAGGAATTTTTTCGACACGGAATCCGTATGCTGCCTGAAAGATGGGGAAAAGTCGTAGCTAAAGATGGACAATATTTTGAATGAAATATATTGTACTGATTTCTCTGAATAAAGCTTCGAATTTATAAAAAAAAATCCCTCAAAACTTATTTGTACTCCTAATAAATACTTTGCTACATAGCTCCTTCCCTATGGGAGCTGTGACCCACAGCTTGCAATTATTGTAATTACTGACATGGATCTGACGTGCTTCTGCCAAGGATTCCATCGAAGTCTTGGAACTTTGTCCATAGTACCTTTGCGTCCTTTTTCTTGCGGCGTGAAGTGCGGCTTTGTTGTCGTATCGTCTATAGGGACATCGTCATCTTGAAGGGTAGTTTTGGCTTTGACACGACGGTGTAATCCTGGAGCCAATATGGATAGATATATTGGTATTTTGAAACAATATGTATGTTATATAAATATATATAAATTATCAAATAAAATTATTAAATAAAAATATGACGTGCATTTAATTCTATTCACAAACACATCTTATTCAAACACAATATAGCACAATGAATATATTCTATTGCATTTTTGTAAAATCACCAGTGCACAGAGTTGTTTTCCATCAAATTAAATCAGAGTACTATATACCCACAATATGACATTGTTGTAAATCCAATGAAGTACATAGAGTTGTTCGCCACCAAAGTAAACCACAGTACTATATACCCACAATATGACATTGTTGTAAATCCAATGGAGTACATAGAGTTGTTCGCCACCAAATTAAATCACAGTACAATATACCCACAATATGCCATTGTTGTGAATCCAACGGAGTACATAAAGTTGTTCGTCACTAAAATAAACCATAGTACTATATACCCATAATTTGTTATTGATGTAAATCCAACGGAGTACATAAAGTTGTTCGCCACTAAAATAAACCACAGTACTATATACACAAAATATGTCATTGTTGTAAATCCAACGGAGTACATAAAGTTGTTCGCCACCAAAATAAACCACAGTACTATATACCCACAATATGCCATTGTTGTAAATCCAACGGAGTACATAAAGTTGTTCGCCACCAAAATAAACCACAGTACTATATACCCACAATATGCCATTGTTGTAAATCCAACGGAGTACATAAAGTTGTTCGCCACCAAAATAAACCAGAGTATTACGCACGTCACTCAACTAAGTCCCTCCATGTTTCTTCACTTTCTGGCGGAACCAACTGCACCTCGACTTGGCCAATTGAAATTGACCTGTGCAACGCCTCCGTTCCTACATGTGGCTGCCCTAAACTTGGTTGCTATTTCGAACTACTTTTCTTGGTTGAGTCGTTTTTGTACCACTCTATTACCTTAGCAGTACAACGTTGCATCTACTCTAAAAGTATGCGTTTATATTGTCCCACTCTTTTGACTCACCCTCTATATATAAGGATAGTTGTATTTGCAATGATGATAGAAATTCATTAATAGATTACAGTTTTGTCTGTCATTTAGCTTATTCGTATATATCAGAGCCGAAAAAATTGACAGCTTTCAGACTTTACTACTTAGAGTGAAAATATTTTTCAAATAGATCAAATATTGTGGAAACGCATGCGGAGTACACACAGACCCAAAACATTACATTATTTATCCTTAACCCCTAGGTTGGTGAATAAGCATCAAAAGAGTTCTTATTTTAATCTGTTGTGATTTATATTTGATCATTGTTATTTATGATTAATTGCATCATCTATATATCTATTTCAACTTTGGTTTGTCTAGGTTAAGTCTTGTTAGGTCAGAGGTTGAGGTCAGGTCTAGGTGAGAGTTGTGTGTAAATAATCTTATTGTTTTCGCGCCTAGCTGCTACAGCTACTCATCGACAACTGCGCAGCGCAGAGGCGATATCGTAGCCAATGAGGATCTTCCGAGGCGCGATTATGGCTAGTTGAAAACTTTACCCAATACTCATCGACAACAGTGACTCGAGTGTGTTGACATGTCAGTGGCTCAGCAACCATTAACCATATGTTTTCAATTGGTGACAGATTAGAAGAACCTGATGTCCAGGGCAGCAGCCGAGCATATTTTGAATGTAGGTATGTCCGTTCAATACCGGTAACATGCGGAACCCACCACATGGTGAACCCTCCCAACGGTTTCGCCAATTTAATCTACCAGACAGCTTCTTTAGAGCTCTAATATTGTATTGGATCATTCTGATTTTATATTCAACTCTGAAAGGTGGAATCTTAGAAATGGTATTTAGGCAAACAATGGACATAAGCTTTTAGGACAGTAGAATTACATTTAAATATATATTTTTGATAAAAAAGTCTTTATGATACAGTTTCTTATTCGATATGCCATCTTCGGCTGCTTTTATATTCTTTATGAATAATTCAGCAGTTTTGTGGAGATGAGATTTCGTTTTAGCATTTAAATTTTATAAATTAGGGATAGAAATTGAGCATCCACAGTATTTATATGTACCAAAAGAGAAACTACGCGCTATATGGGCTATGATTATACCTGAAATAGCCAAGATTAATTACAAATTTCTAAAAAATACCGCAATCCATAAAATTCAATATTCGAAAAATATAAAGAAAGAATATAAAACGACACATCTATTGCGTCACGTTAAACAACTACCTAAAATTCATAGACATTTTTATCATTTTTATGTCTCACTGCCATTGAAATGAGTTGAACAAATACGAATGATTGACGTCCTGGCAATGTTCTGCCTGATTTAATATTCAGGAGTAAAAGGATAAGAAAAATATTTCAACTGGCCGAGGCATCCGTTCACAACTGAATGTGAGTGCCGATCAGGCAACGTCCTTTTTAAATAAATAAATACTTATTTTTTATTTATTTGGCACATATGGGACGCGATATCCCAACTTGGGATACTTGCGCCTAAATACATTTCAACAGCTTAATTTAATGAACAAAACGAAAAACAAAATCAGTATATATTAAAATTAAAAGTTGGTTTTCCCAAACAGAAAAAAAAAATCTAAAATGAATCTACAAAAATTATTGAATTAAACATACGTGTCTTTGCTATATACAAATTCGTACATTTTTTAGATATGATTTTTTTAACTTCTGTAAGCTGTGAAAGATTGGGCATTCTATCAATAAATGTATTGAGTCTTGGCTTTCTTTTCCACAGAAGCAGCTAGGATCATCCGTTGCCCCGTTTTCGTCAAAAAGTCTATAAAATTTCTATGATTCGTAATGAATGTGTTGTAAAAATTGGGACGAAAATAGTAAGGAATTCTAAATGGGAAAATATTCTGAAAGATTTCATTAGTATTAGGTATTGTTTCAGTTATTTTCGATTCTATGGGGTAGTGAATTATAGTTTGTGCATGCGGTCTAAATAAATTAATGTCTTCTTTTGATAGATTAGCCAAATCGAATTTTATTATCAAAGATTCTATGTGATCGGTGATAATAGGTACTTTTGCCAAACTATGAATGCAATTTGATGAGGTCGTTTTATAAGTTCTGACCACCCAAAAAATAATCTGATATTGCTGAGAGTTTAATATTTGCTTACACCTCTTTTATTAATAAAGTTATATCATATTTCAGATCCATAGGTCAGTAATGATCTGAAAATATTTTTGTATCAAATTAATTTTTTTTTAGTAGCCAATCCCTAAATTTTTCCACAGCGTGAAAATAACAGATTTTTTATACGATTAGTTTTTTTTATATAAAATATCATTAATCTGAGGTGTAAAATTAATTTTTCTCTTGAACCTGTGATTTGAAATTTTCATACCTACATTTTTGTTTATTTTACCGGTTTTATCATGAAGTTTGAAACTCCTATTGGGATAGTTTGTTTGCCGTGTAGATGTAGTAAGTTGGTTTTCTCAGGGCTTAGCTTCAATTTGTTTCTTGTACACCATTTCATTACATAATTTAGAGTATTTTCTGTTACATTTTCTAACCCTTCTATGTTCTTGTGCCAACAAATAATGGAAACATCATCCGCATAACATATTATTTCAGCATTAAGGAACACGAAGTTGGTCAAAAAATCATTCAACAGTATATTCCATAATAAAGGTGTGTTGGCTTCCGTAGGCGTCTCTTACTGGGAAAAAGAAAGAGGGGATTCCATTTAATTATAAACTAATACATGCATTTATTTAAAGAACGACCCGCTCCAACACAATAGTTATAAAGACACAGACGAGCGGGGGGAACAACAAAAACACAAAGTCCGCAGCGTAGTGGTGGCGTGACGTCAGCGTCAGTGTATCCCCTTTTTTCTGGGGAGCTCGGCTTCCATATTCTGTTTATTATATTCCGTTTGTCTGCGGCTCTCTGGTCGGGATGGCGCCTACATTCGGCCATTCCTGGATTTCAATCGTCCTCGATTGAACCTTGCGTTGCAGGAACGTCGTGGGTTGCGTCGGAGGGTGTCTTCTTCTTCTGACTCCTCGTCCGGACTTTCTTCTGTAGCTGAATCATCTTCTTCACTGTGCCAAGACTTCAGTTGACTAATATGGGCCGTTGTCGTGTAGAACCGTCCACCGGTTCTTTCGCTTAACTTGTCACTCTGTACGTGTCGCTTGGCAGAACCTCGGTGATTATCAAAGGTCCTCGATACTTGGGTTGCGCTTCGGTTGGTTCTCCAGTCATTTTGGATACATGCCTCATCACTACAATTTCTCCTACTTCGAAATGGAGTGTACGGCATTTATTCTTATCGTAGTACGTATTCATGATTTCTTGTTTATTCTCAATTTGGGTTCTCACACTCTCTTGAATTCTCTCCGGCTCGGTCCACGGGTCCATATCTTCGTCGGCTAATCTTCTAAGTATCCCGTCGTGGAATCGAGGGGGATAGCCGTGGAGTGTTTCGAACGGTGTTTTATTTGTCGTCTTGTTCACCGCACTATTCAGGTCTCGCTCTACCTCCTTGATCTTCAAGTCCCAATCCTTCCGTCGCGGATCCTCGATACCGGTTGCTATAGTGAACAATACTGTTCGGTTCACTCTTTCGACCATCCCGTTCCCTTGCGGATGTTTCGTAGAGTTCAGTGTATGATGTATTCCATTTCCTCGACAGAATTCTTCAAATTGCCTTGAGGTAAAACATGACCCTCTGTCGCTGATGATCTTGTCGGGTAGTCCGAAATCATTCACAAAACTTTTCATTACCTTCAGGACGTTCTGCGTCGATGTATTCCTTACAGGGATTAATCGGACAAATCTTGTCAGATTATCGACAATCACTAAAAGTTCCTGGTTACCTCTTGTACTTCTCACGAAAGGGCTTACGTGGTCCATATGTACGATGGAAAACGGTCTCTTGCCTGGCTTAATGGGGTGTAAGAAGCCTTGTTGTTTTCCACCGGGAACTTTGTTAAATAAACACTCGACACACCTAGCAACATGGCGTCGAACGTACCTCTTCATTGAAAGAAACCAGTACAATTCCTTAATTTTGTTGACAGTCCTATCAACCGCAAAATGTCCCATTAGATCATGGAATTTAACAACTAAACTTTTCCTCATACTTTTGGGTATAACATACAGGGCTCGTCCCTCTTCTCCATTTTTCAACATGCGGAAAAGTCTGCCTCCTTTGTAGCTGTAGTCGTTAATTCTATTTTGTTTTCCTACTGTTCTATCACACGGGTCCTTTCGAAAGATCTGGATCAGGTCTCTCAATCAGGGTCGGAATGCTGAATCATCATGATTTATTCTTCCAGTGTGATTGTGAAGCATACTTCGAGGTTTTTCTCCACGATTTCCTCCATCGTGTCTCTAGGGTCGTCGACTGGAGCTCTGCTCATTCCGTCTACGTGGGCCATCTTCTCTCCTGGTTTATGCCGAATGTCGAAATCGTATTCCTGAATCAGATTGTACCATCGCGCTATCTGTGTGAAGATTTGTAGTCTTATTCGCGTTCATGTAGACCAGCGCTTGGCAATCTGTAACCACTGTAAACTTGATTCCGACGAGGAACTGACGTAGTCGATCCAAGGTCCACACTATCGCCATCAGATCCAATTTGCTTGAATGGTACATCTTCTCAGCCTCTGTTGTCTTCTTGCTCACACAGTAGACCAAGCGCCATTTGCAGTCTTCGTCCTCCTGTAGCAACATTCCTGCTAGTCCCTCAGCACTCGCATCGCAATGTACTTCTGTCTTAAGTTCAGGGTTGTAATGAGCTAGTACCGGATATTCGACCAGATCATTTCGAAGTCCTCCAAATGACCTTCGCAGTTCTTCCTTCTATTTAAATTGTGTACCTTTCTTTGTAAGTCTGCTTAGCGGTTCTGCTTTCCTCGCGAAGTCCTTTACAAATCGTCTGAAGAAGTTCGTCAGTCCCAGAAAGCGTCGTATGTCGTGGACATTCTTGGGTTCTGGAAATTCTCCTATCGCCTTGATCTTTCTTGGGCCTGGCTTAAGTCCGCCTGTACAGATGACATACCCTAGGAACTCAACTTCCCTCCTTCCGAACTCACATTTAGA
The DNA here is from genome assembly GCA_030710605.1 of Cordylochernes scorpioides. Taxonomy (NCBI): domain Eukaryota; kingdom Metazoa; phylum Arthropoda; class Arachnida; order Pseudoscorpiones; family Chernetidae; genus Cordylochernes; species Cordylochernes scorpioides. The sequence continues at coordinate 45,745,875 of CP092872.1, read as the reverse complement.
GGGTTTCAGTGTGAACTTCGCTGATCTTATTCTTTCAAGTACTTCCCTCAACCTTTCGATCATCTCCCGCCAATTCTTTGCCGGGATAATCACGTCGTCGAGATAGCAGAATGCCTTCTTGTTCAGCAGCGGACCTAGAACAGTGTGCATCAGTCTTTGGAATTCTGCTGGTGCGTTGGCGAGTTCAAATATCATCCTTTCGAATTGACCTGTATCATCTGGGGTGATGAATGCTGTCTTTAGTTTTGCCTTATCAGTCAGTGGTATCTGCAGTTATCCATGCGCCAGATCCAGAGTGGTGAAGAATTTCGCATTCCGTAGGCCTTCCAGAAGGTCGTCTATCCTCGGTAGAGGGAACTTGTCCTTAACTGCTTGAATGTTGAGTCTCCTATAATCCACCACCAAACGATGATCTCCAGTTTTCTTTCTCACAAGTAGGACGGGACTAGCGTAGGGCGATTTAGTTTCCGTGACTATTCCATTGTCCTTCCACTCTCTGACAATCTCCCTGATTGCTTCGCGTTCACTTACAGTCGTCTTGTACGGTCTCAGACAGACTGGCTTGCTTCCATCAACCTCCCTAATGTCCATCTTGGTGACATCGGTGCACCCTAATTCACCCATACCAAGAGCGAAACAGTCTCTATATTCATTCACTACGTCGAGGATGTCTTGTCTCTCTTTCGGAGTCAGAGAATGATTGATGTTGACGACCTCAGGCAGTATGGGGCGCTTTCGTTTCATTTGGTCCTGTCCTTCCCTCTTCTCTTCACTTTTAGTCTGAAACGAATCCTCTGAAACGTCCAGGTTAACAACAATATCATCAGGGCTCAGCAGTTCAACTCGACCTATGCATTGGTTTTTATTTACTCTCTAATTGCCCTTGCCAACTGAGATGATGGGTACGGTCGTCTTTCAATCGACCACTTCCAATAGAGAATTGACACAGTCGTCTACTCATGTGAACAATACGTATCCGTCCCTTACCTCGTCTGTGATTGCACTTGCAAAGTTAATGCAGTCGCTCACCAACTGAACAGTCTCGGTTGCTCTCAGTTCAACGCGAAGCGACTTGATTTCTTCTTGCAGATTAGCAAACGGAAATTCGGTTGGATAGCCAATATGCAGTTCCTTAGCGATTCTGGCGAAGGATACGTAGGGCAGATCTGTCCATGTTCTTCCAATTAGTAGGTCATAAGGTTGGGCATCATCGTTAACAATGAATACAGCGATTTCTTTTCCGACGACGCCATCAATCTCCAGGTCAACTGTCGTCTTCCCAACGGTCCTGGCAGCTGGTGCGGTCTGGTTACCGATGCCGTACAGACTAGTCGAGTCTGGTTCGATGTCGACGTTGATCCTCCTTGCGACCGATTCTCTTGATAGGCAACTGCTGCTCCCGGTGTCTATCATTGCTTTCACGGTCTCCTTGTTGTCGATATTGGCGTACTTCAAATATACATCTGGCGGGACAGTCTTCAGTCCTTCGACTTCCAGGTTGGCTACTTTTAGTCCTTCTTTATGTCTTGTGCAATTTCTTTCCTTGTGCCCCGTTTGACCGCATCCTCGGCATGTCAACGTAGCCTTGGGTACTGGGCAGTCTCTGGCAATGTGTCCAAACTGATTGCATTTGAAGCACTTCGGTTCTCCCTTGTCGTTTCTGATTGCACGGTTGACCATTCTCCTCGAGGTGTTAAGATACTTTTCACTGATTTCGTTTCTTGCAGCCTCTCTACTCGAAACATTCGTTCCTTGTTCAGTCTCTTTAACTTCGCTTCGGTTGGGAAATCTCGCAGATTTCTGCTGAAACGACGGTGGTATGGTGTATTTCGAATTCCAATGCGGAGGTCCCATCTCGGCGCGAACATTTTCGTACTCGTCCAGTTTATCCTCCAACACATCTGGGTTGTTTATCTTGGTCCAATCGTCAATGAGATGATTACGCAGCACATTTGGAACCTTTTTCTTTAGCTGGTTAGTGACGGACAAATCCTTTAGAGCAGGGGTCTCCAAACTACGGCCCGAGGGCCACATCCGGCCCGCAGACAGATTTTGTCCGGCCCGCGGAGACATACTTGAAAACTCCTTTTAGAGAACAAATATTTTTTATAGCAAATAAAATGTTTGTGATAAGTTGGATAAAGAAACACAGAATGGTAATGAGTAAAGACATGTATAATTTATGCAGTAAATTTAACTTCAGCATATAATAACCAACAAATTATTGAAATGAATCCAACTTACATTTTATACATTGTAAGTAATGAACAACACATACCTTATAACATGACATATGAAATGCTAATGAGATGTATGTAATTGAGATTTTCCACCGACAATAGTTTGTAGTTGTGGACTAATTTTACTTGTACCAATTATTAAAAGAGATTTAAGATGCTCGTCAGTTAATTTAGATCTGTATACATTTTTTGTGTACTTCATTTTGGAGAAGGTGTTCTCACACAAATAAGTAGTACCAAAAACGGAAAACAGCCCACGAGTAAATTTATGCAAATTATCAAATTGTATCAGTGGAAGACTCTTATAAAATTCCAACAAAGATGAGTTTTCATATTTGTTCTTAATTATATCACTGCACTGAAGATCAATCATTTCCATTTGAAGTTCCGGGGCTAGGGTTTCAATGTCAGCATCAAAAGGATTCTGAAAAATCTTAATTTGATTCGCAATGGCATCAAAGTCCGAGAAACGAGTATCAAAATTTATCTTCAAAGCACTCAAAGTTTCGATTGCAAAATCGATAGGAAACTCAGTCTCAGTAGTGTGGCTGAATATTTCACATGTTTTAAAATGTGGAAAACATTTACTTCGTAGTTGTGATTGAAACAGTATCGATTTCATCCGGAATGACTTGATATTAGTGTATAAATCAGGAAGATGCTGGTTTTCTCCTTGCAATCTCAAATTCAGTTCGTTCACATGTTTTGTCAAATCAACATAGAATGCTAACTTCCATAGCCATGCGTTGTTTTGTAATTCAGTAAGAGGGCGGTGCTTTTCATTCAAAAAAATTTCGATCACTGCTCGAAGTTCAAAAAAGCGCTGAAGGACTTTCCCACAACTAAGCCAGCGTACGGCAGTATGATAAGGTAAGTCTGTTTCTCCAATCTCTGCAATAAATTGTCGGAATTGTCGGTGATTCAGCCCAAAAGATCTGATGAAATTAACAGTTGATATGACTGGTTTCAGAACGTCAGACATATCCAAACATTTTCCGCACAAAGACTGTTGATGAATGATACAATGTAAGACTAATGGTTTTGAGCCGCCGTCATTTTCTACAGCCTTTGACACAAGAGCGACTACTCCTTTATCTTTCCCACTCATGTTTTTGCCTCCATCAGTTGTAATACATTTCAAGTTTTTCCATCGAAGGTTCTTTTTATTAATGGCCATTTCAACTCCTTTAAAAATATCGGTACCAGTAGTTGTGCCATGAATACTATACATATCAAGAAGTTCTTCGTGCACTTCATAGCTTTTATCTACTCCTCTAATATAAATCAACACCTGAGCAGTATCTGACACATCCGTTGACTCATCCAAGGCCAAAGAAAACCACTCAACATGTCCATTTTTGTCGAAAAGTTGAGAGGATATATTTTCAGCGATGTTTTCTACCCTTCGAGCCACAGTGTTTGCTGACATACTGACAGTTTTTAATAAATTTACCTTTTCAGGGCACATTTCTTCGACTACTGCAATTATGCATTCCTTGATCATTTCTCCATCGGTGAATGGTTTTCCACGTTTTGCAATTTCAAGAGCCACACGAAAGCTGGCACGAGTTGCCGCCTCTTGTTCAGTTTTGAATTTTGTAAATAAAGATTGCTGCGATTTCAATCCGCGCTTCAAAGCTTCGAATTTTTCTGTCCGCACAATTCCTGTATATTTTGAGTAATTTTGAGAATGTTTTGTTTCATAATGACGTTTCATGTTATATTCTTTGAGAACGGCTATGCTTTCATTGCAAATCAAACATAGCGCCTTGTTACTGGACTCAATTACGAAATACTGAATGTTCCACTGATCTTTGAATTTTCTGCATTCACTATCAATTTTTCGCTTCTTTTCCATTCTGCTAAATCACACACAAAAGCAACAATTAATAATAACATTTAATAACAAATAAACATAACAATTAATACAGGAAAATTAATAATATGCAGTGTTGCCATCTTGGCCCTCGGAACTTACTGGAGTAATCAGTATGGCCCTAAGGCTGGAAAGACCCCATCAGTATGGCCCTAAGGCTGGAAAGTTTGGAGACCCCTGCTTTAGAGCGTCGAAAATTTCCACGTTTATTCCTTCGATCCATTCGTTGAAAAACCCTCGCAATTCGAAAGCGAAGTTTCTCCAGGAACCCTTTTGAGATTTATCGTGTTCTCGAATTTTTGTCTGAACTGTTCGGGGCTCAACTTGTACCGTTTTAGGAGCAACCTTTTCACGAATCTATAATCGCCGCTTTGCTCTTCTGTCTCCCGAGCGATTAATTGCGTCATTTCGTAAGGTAGTAATCCTAGAAGACTGAATGCAGATTGGTCTTCATCCAACCCTAGTCGCTTTGCCTGTCGTTCGAAAAGAATTAGATAGAAACTCAAATCACTGTCCTTCGATTCGTACTTGGGCATCAGTTTACGTATCTCGCAATGTGCGTTATTACTGGTACCGCGAGACGGATCGTTGTTTCCATGCATAGTCTGGATGCGCAGCTTCTCAAGCTCGAATTCCATTACCATTTGTTCTTTTTGTTCCCGTTCTATTCGTTCTGCTTGCTCCCGCTCTGTTCGTGCTGTTTGTTCCATTCGCTCCCATTCTGCTCTTCTGTTTGTTCCCGTTCCGTTTGTTCCCGTTCCTCGATCAGAGTCTCCAACAGTTGCTTTGCGAATTCTTCTTCGTAAGATTGACTATTCAGGATAAGGCGTTTTAAGTCGACGATCCTGCTCTCTGGCGGTACTACCTCGCCGAGTTCATACGCCAACTTGCTCAAATCGCATTTCTTTACTCTGGCTGATTGAGTCATATTTTTCGAAAAAAAAAATAGAGTATAAACAAAACAAAAAATAATTAAATAAAACAACTAAACCTGATACGTACTGTTTTAATTATTTCTCTAAACGAAATAAACTTTTCTTTAGTAATTTTGGGACAACACTTATACCGCGATACTTTGCGATAATACTTCTATTTGTTTCTTCAAGTTAGGTTATCAGCGTATTTACCGCTACTTTTTTTCAATTTACTTTAAAATACTTTCAAATAAATGGTAATAATTTAAAATACTTTCAAATAAATGGTAATACTTTAAAATACTTTCAAATAAATGGTAATAAGGTTACGTACATACCATTCGTGCTGCAGCTTCTTCTTTAGGTTAATCCAACATGGCGTCGCGCATCCTTTGTTGCTGCTTAATCACTCCAGCAATTCTTCTTTCTTCAGGGTTATCCCACTTCTGAAATTCTGTTGGCTTCCGTAGGCGTCTCTTACTGGGAAAAAGAAAGAGGGGATTCCATTTAATTATAAACTAATACATGCATTTATTTAAAGAACGACCCGCTCCAACACAATAGTTACAAAGACACAAGCAAACGGGGGGAACAGCAAAAACACAAAGTCCGCATGTAGTGGTGGCGTGACGTCAGCGTCGGTGTATCCCCTTTTTTCTGGGGAGCTCGGCTTCCATATTCTGTTTATTATATTCCGTTTGTCTGCGGCTCTCTGGTCGGGATGGCGCCTACAGGTGATAATGGTCCACCTTGAGGACATCTCTTTGATAAATATTTGGAAATTGTAGTATTCGAGAAGGTAAACTTGTTTTTCTTCTACGATTTAAAAATTATTGGATGATTTTTATAAGAATGCCGGAACGTGGTCTTCGTACCTTTTTTTGATTAATTCTGCCCCCCCCCCCCCCACCACGTATTAACAAATGCACCACTACTTAGATACTTAGATAAAATATTCAGAAACAAGCTTTAAAGAGTTCAGAGAGAAGTGGTGTTGACAAAAATCAACTAACAAACCAGTAGTTCTCAACAATTTATTCGCCCACACCCTACTTCAAAGTAGAACATTGGCGACATAGAAGAATTGTGCGCTTATAAAGAACATGGCTCAATTTGTATCAGACGAGTTCATTTGATCAAGCATTTTCTCAGTATGATAACAGCTTTCCACCATTATTTTTCATACGTAAAAAGCAAACTATAAGCGCGCCATCTATATATACATAACAAAATATATAACAAAAGAATAGACGCACCAATAAGAAGTTGTCCGATATAGATGAAAATACGTAAAAAAGACGTTTCGACCAAACACGCGAATGATTGAAATTTGGTGACCGATTTATGCAAAGCAAGAGCTCCAGCGCATCTGAACTGCGCATCCAGCATGAGTATTTTAGACTTCATATTCGGCGCGGCACGAGCTGATTTTCAAAATACCGTTTAATATTTTTGTGATAAGCTTATCTCTACTGTATCAATGCCTCGCCGAAATATTCGTTCTTATGACGAACATATGTCAGAATTTGAAAGAGGTCGTGCCATTGGTTTAAAATAGGCTGGTTGGTCAAATCGATTAATCGCGCGACATATGTGTCGCAGTGATGCGGCTATTAGACCTTGTTGGCAAGAGTGGGTCAACAACGGAATAATGCAACGTCAGGACGTCAGATGTCGACCAAGGGACACACAGAACGGGAGGACAGAGCGATTGTCAGAACGGTTGTCGCAGCACCGGATTCGACGTTATTTACTATCCAACGTGTCAACGGCACACAAATGTCTAAAATGACCATCAACAGATGACTGAGAGAGCGGATTCTAAGAGCTCGCCGACCGTTACGATGCTTACCCTTCACACCCGTACACCGAAAAGTTCGACTGCAGTGGTGTCGGGAGCAATAAATTTGATACTGCGCTAACTGGAGACGTATAGTATTTAGTGACGAGTCCCGTTTCTTTCTGTGCTCTGACGACCATCGCAAACATATCTGGAGACGTTCTGAATTGCGTATGGATCCGGCTATACTTTCGAACACCACACAGGTCCACAGCAGGTCGTTATGGTCAGGTGTGCCATTTCATTTGATAACAGGATCCCATTGGTAGTCATTCCTGGCCCTTTGACAGCACAACGATACGTAGATGACATCCACGTCCTGTTTTGTTGCCGTTTCTCTCAAATCCTCCCGGGCTTACTTTTCAAGAAAATAATTTCTGGCCACACACGGCATGCGTTACTATGGATTGTCTCCAATCTTGCTGAACTCTTCCGTGGCCAGCAAGGTCGCCTGATCTCTCACCCATAGAGCATATCTGGGACGTGATGGGAAGGCGATTGCAACGATCCCAGAATGTTGACTATTTAGCCCGACAGTTGGAGACATTTTGACAAGAAATACCGCAGCACACCATCCGGAATCTTTATCAGTCCATGATACGCCGGGTAGCAGCCTGCGTCTAGGTCAGTGGGGTTTCAACGACATATTGATTTTCTCGATTCAGGACGATCAAATTCAGATATAAAATAATTAATTGTTCTGAAAATATTTGAACGATTTTTCCCTTATACATGTACCAATTTTTGTCCCAATCAGACAACGTTTATTATAGAGTGTATTTGTAAGACAAAAACCATATAACACAATTTTTTTTTTGAAAAAACAAACTTCCTCCGGTTTTTACTGATATTAAGAATTTTGGGAAGACCTGGCTCTTTAGTGATAAGCCAATATTTTTCATCTTAGTAACGACAGTAGGAAGTTTGTTTTATTTGAAAATGAAAATCGTTATAAATGATTTCGTGTGTGTGTTTTATACCATTATTTTTGTGCTGTAGCCACAATATTGTAAAAACCTAAATGTTATAAAAGGATATTGAACCGCGATTCCTGATTCTAAGTCAATTAATATTTAGACACAAAGGTTGCCAAGATTCAACAATCTCTTTTATATATTAACTGCTCTGCTGGCAAGTGAACGTTTATATTGTTTGTCTTTTTTAATTTATTTTGGATTCGGTTACAACTTCGTTATATTATAAAAGTGTACTTTTCTATTAAAAGTATCTCGGAAAATAAGATCACGCTTTTCAGAAATTCCGTTATAAAACAATAACGAAAAAAAATAAAGATTATGCCGCAACTTGTTTATTTACGTGAAATTAAAGAAACTCTCGGGAATTCCCCATATCAACTAAATTTAAGAACAGAATTGAATTCTCAAGTTTAGCTAATGAAGGGCATCCCCTAAGAATTTTGTATTTCGCGTAAAAAAAGTTTTGACATATCTTGTATTTAACGAAACCCGAAATCTCCTCACGAATATTAAAACAACTCTTTTCAAGAAATAATCGATCACTCGTCATTGTTATTTCATTAGCATTATCGTGAGGTGAAATGGTCGTTTTATTCGCGAATAAAACGAGCCATACCGCTCTTTGGCTGGCACAAGAAAAAAATATGCTCTCTCATCGACGCTGCCATTGTATTGAGAACACACAGCAAACCCTCCTTCCTTTCAATCCTCAGACAAATCTCGAGCTAGGAGGTCTCGTTTGTTGAATTTTTAACTCTAACTTAACCTGAACACTACCTGAGCCTATAACTTAACTAAAGGCTAAACTATAACCAATCCTAACTGAAAGTTACCCACTGAAAGTAAGTACCTAACTGAAAGTAACTCCAACTAATCTTATAATGTCTTATAAACACTTTACGCTAGATTAGAGTTAGCAAATCAAGAACCTTGTCCCGAGACCTCCCCTCCAAACGCCGCAGGTTGGACGAAGTGCCCGGCGCACTACAGTCAGGCAGTGTTGCCAGCGCCGTAAAAAGTGGACCACAGTCTGGCAGGGTGACCAGTCGGCGGCCGGCCACTTGTGGATACAGCAGACAGGTACCGTGGGTCTTCTCTCTTATAATCACGTGACACACACGTGGTGGGATCTTCTTTTCTCTCTTTACATACCTTTCTCTGTACCTCTCATATCTTACTCAGCTACACCGGTATATTTTTAGTTAACAAATATCCCCATGGAAAAGCCCATCGCGTCCAGACTTACTGTTTCCGAGAGAAACAACGTCCACTCCAAGTAACTCCCATTGCGGCCGACCCTTGCTCTCACTCCCTGTGTGGTAGTTGAGATTCGTTGAGCGCTCAGAAATTGATATCGAAGGACAAAATAAACGTTTTCTTTATGTTGATTTCTAGAGAGAGAATAATTCTGTTATATATCACTAATAAATATAGAATGGGACAATATACAATTCGACATTTCCATAAATATAAAATAAAATGGACAACTTGTTTCTACTTTAGATGAAAAAGGTTTTAATCCCATTTATTCCCAAGATGACAAATCTATTTTAATTTCTGAATACTGACAGCAACTTTACTTTAACACGACTTTGAGAATTCCCTATCTTTTTAGCAGGCTCACACGTAAGTTAATATATAATCATATATATTTTTCCACCATCTAGGAGACATCAAGTTTGGTATATCACTTTTACGATGTGGAGGTTTTATGAAAGAGCGTGTGAAGTGTTAGTGAATCTTGATTCCCCCCCTGAGAAGAATGTTCCATAAGGCATAGTTTCATGAATACATATTCAAATGGAAGTGAAACACGACTCTGTGCAGGATCACAAGTAAAATCATAAAGCCTTTTCACAAATATATACACTTCTAGTCAGAAATGTGCACTGTGCACTTTTGCATGTATTGACAAGATGTCAAAAAAAAAGTGTTATTTGTCAATTGTCTATTTTTATATAGTCAGAAATGAGATTGAAAAAAACTATGACGAAATATGAGAGAATGGTTTTCCATGTTATTCGATTTTGCATTAAAAATAGTGTCGTTTCAGATGATTTAATTTTGAAAGGGCCTAGAAATGTTTTCATGCACAGCATTCTTGGTTAAGAAAAGTTTCGTGGTTTTCCTGTAATTTTACTAAAGGCAGCATATTGTTTTATTCATGCTATTTGGAAGAGGGCAGAGACACGTTCTGTGTAGATTCAATTTGGCTCAATATCTCTAATTCTACATACTCTATATCGTCAACTAGTATTGCAGGGCCGTCCGGAGGAAGGAGCAGTCACTCTCGAACAAAGGGTCGCCACAAAAAGGCCGCAATGTGGCAAATAATTGTAATGATATTTAAATAGCAATATGAAACGACCTATTACATTATTTTCAATTTTGACTTGATGATATTGAAAGATTTATTTATTATCTGTCTGGTTTAAGAAAGAAAAGGGTGATGGATAAGAAGCGTGGTGGGATGGGGGCACACAAAAGATCCTCCCCTCCCCCCGGGAACATATGGCCCTGCTAGAATATATATGGATCATTACTATAAATATACTAAGAAATCAGTCATCTAAACCAAATCTAAAAATAAAAACCTATTTTATTAACAAATAAAGGTGATAATAGCTATATATAGATTTACATTTTTTAGTGAAGAAAAATCTATAATTTATTCCCCTCTCATCATCAATGGCGCAATACAAACTCCCAGTGACCACCTCAATCAACTTCTAAGGCTTCTACTGGTAGAGTAAAACAAGATTCTTAAGCCGTCAAGATTTAATCACCAAATAGTTATGTTGGACGTATAAAATTGAAATTTCAGACGAAAAAAAAATCGAGATTCCGAATGCATTAGCTCACAATGCGTCATACTACGAGGAATTACTTGGCATAATGCTAATCACGCGCATAAAACCTGTCCATTCGAGAGCTGATCTAAACCACTTATCTTTTTATACTTATAAAACAAGTAAAAACCAGATCGCGCGACCATCAACCTTGTAGAAAAAGACGTTCAAATAAATATTAAAAACATGTGGATGGTCGGGGTTCCCAGCAGCGGGGAATAACCAACCCAGCAGCTTTCACGTCAGACTTTCCTCGAGGATCAGACGTTGGGCAACATGTCCCGTTCATAACGCTTGATAAACTAGACCTTTGACACTAAGTGGGAAAGAATGCGAAAGGTGACATTTTCTCTTCCACCCAACTTTTTCTCTACCTAAAAATTACATGGAAAACAACATTAAAATCGTCCTTTATAGACTCGTCCTCCAGTCCAAAGTGAAAACAAAGAATAGAAAAAGTATTTAAAAATAAATAAGTAATCAGTATATACAGTCTTGGCGTTGATATATAACAAACACTGAGTGTCTTCTAGTTAATATCCCTTTCGTTTTTAACGCTTTTCAAAACTTTTTTAGCCAAACTAGAAGTACAAGTAGAGAAAGTTCTCATCGGCCAATAACTCAGATAAAAATGTGTAGATCTTCGACTTGTTACATTACTAGGCATGCGAGGCCGCCAATATTTGCGCTTCCCCCTAAAGCCGGAAGCAATGAAGAACAGGTTTGATCTTGAGGATGACATATATCCATTCTTTGGTTCTGGTTGGAACACTCGTTCAAATAGATATATCTCGTAGAAATCGCCTGGCCTGCACTCACATTTCTCATCGAAAGATTATGCCCAAAAAATAAAATTTTTATCTATTTCTCTAGCTCAAATGTCCTCTTTATACTATATACCATGGTATATTTTTAAGTATAGCACCACAGAGGTTTTATATATCTAATTCACATATAGTGTAAATGAATAAATAAAATTCAAGTCTTGCTTTTTATTAAAGTTGATTACCGTAATCCAGCTCTATAAAAAGATAAAAATAAGTCACAATTGGCTTATATAAATAAGTGTCAATTTAACAGAAATTCTACCGAATCCTTCCACTCATATTTTAATGGACTCGCGGCACTCCATTTCTAAGGATCCAAGAGCTGAATTTAGGGAAATATTGTTACAGAGACAGGTTCTGGAACCAGAAGCAGTGTGCAAGACAATATATTTAGTGCAATCAATGCCTGAAAGATTTTTGTCTTGCGACATCCGCCAACATTCAACGTTAGAAACAAGTTTCTGCAGGTTGTTTTTGTTGTCAGTGCTGCCAGGTTGGTTGATGTTCTTTTTAATGGATTCTGTATGTGCTCTGGCCCGCCTCACTTGTATTTTGACTTTACACACAACCTGTAGCTCTTTTCACAAGGTCGACGAATAAAAACTTAATTGATAAGTTAATCTCTATCATTAAACAAATATCAAAGTGGATCACAAATTCGTTTTACTCAATAATTTTTATCTAATATAAACACAGGTTGCGTAAATATAAATAATGGTTGCAGGAATGTGATTTTTCATTAATAAATATTTGATTTTTGCTTTAAATTTGAATTTTTAAAATGATTTAAATGGTTTATCGCCAACTTTTACATATAATGATTGATAATTTCACAATCTCTTCCACTTTTATATATATTATGTGTTGTCCATTTTACTCTCTCAACCAAAAATATAATTTTTCATAGAAATTATTACTCTAGTATTATGAAAAAGGATTTATTCACTATTAAATTGCCTTGTCAATCTGAGGTTGGTATTTCCTAATTTTCTACCAACAATATAAATAATTTAGAAGAAGGCATGTTCGGATCGTGCAACTGAAAGTTGCTGATGGCTTTCGCCATCTGTCGGAATAAATATCAACTAATCATCAATTTTTTAAAAAGTATTATCCCAGAATATTGGCCAAATATCATTTCTTGATTATTCGAAAAAAAATATTTCGACAGATGGCGCAAACTTAACGATCGTATCGACTTTTTTCTTAATATTTATAAACCTGATTCCAGTAAAATTTAACTTTTATACTGTTGTTTCTCTCATATAATATAAATAGAGTTTCCAAAATATAAATCTCTACCACGACAATGCCCCTGTTCCTAGACACATACAGGTGCTGAAGAATTTTCTCTGCACGCGCTTCTTTCCAGTCCTCTTCAAAAATAAGCTAAAAGGCAGACGATTTTCCTGAGATGGAAAACTTCTAAGGATGTGTGAAGGGCTTCCAATCCCGGTGCATATTTTCAATCCCGGGATTCGGGATTGCTTTTTTCTCAATCCCGGGATCCCGGGATATCCCGGGATTGAAAAAAAAATTTCGTTTTTCTACGCCAAGAGGTATATCGTTTCGTTCGTTATATTTTTATTTTTTTCTTTTATATAGTGCCAATGACGTGGCACTTACTTCGATGAAAACAACCTGAAAGCCATATATTTTGAGCCTGCTTATGAACTAAATCATTGCTTTTTGGTTACAGTTTGAAATTATCTGTCAATTACTGTACACTCATCTGGAAAAAAATTACTGTTCTTGGAACTCTTAGACCACATCTCTTAATGCAGTGTTGGGCAGTAATCCATTCAAAGTAATACATTACCTTGTAATTACGATTACTTTGCAATGCATTACTTTGCAAAAAAAAATAATTGCATTAGAATGTAAACATAATTACTCGTAATTCTATATATAATGATAGCAATTGTGATTAAAATTACTTGTAATTGTAATTGGTGTACATGCAGCCCTTTTGTAGACCCACCGACGCATTTCAAAATCCTTTTGCACGCTATACACTGTGCATTTTGGCCAGATCCGTCTCGTAGGTAATAGCACCAGATTCTTTCTGATTTAAAAGGAATAAATTTCGCCATCACAATCAAGAAGTGATAAGCTTACCAAAAATGTCCGACGCGTTTTCTATTGAGAAATAACAAGGTCCGATAATATTGTTTTAGAAACTTTGTTTTATGTTCGTATAAGTTGAAAACTACTTTAGGCTGATGCTTGATAGTGACGAAGCATTTAATGAAATGACATTAAATAAATTTAATTTAAATTAAATAACAAAAAGCTAGCGAGGGCTTCACAAAATGAACAGCAGAGCAGTGCGTTCATGATGACCCATGCATACAGAGTACAGAATGAAGAGTATAGAAATAGATTTAAAAAAATATATATATATACATATATATAACAATTTGGAGCCCAGATAAGAGGTTAGTGGCGGGTCCATGTTACACGCAGGTCCGCCACAAAAATAAAGGGATGCCGCTACTATCTAAGAAGCCACTATTTGCATGTCAACAAAATAATTTCAAATCTCTCAGAAAAAAAAAAGACCCGAAATGCAGCTGTATAAACAAAACTTCAAAAGTGTGCTATCTCATCATCTGTTTGATTACCAAAATGCTAGATAAGAAAAATATTTTTTTGAGCTGGTTTCCATCCACAAACCAGTAATCCCGGGATTTTTCAAGCAGAATCCCGGGATTTCGGGATCATTATTTGGCTCCGGGATCCCGGGATTGGAGGAGCTAGATGTGTGGGATGATGAATACACCAGCTTTGAGCAAGCATTTTGTTTTTTGGTTTCGAAGGATGAAAAAGTGTATTATTTGTTGTGGGAAAAAAGGTTCTCAAATATTTTCAAATAAAGTGGGATTCAAGCATTTTGCCAGAAATGTTTGTGTTATATGAAGTTCTAGGTAAAGCTTTTTACATATCGAGGTTTTCCCCGACTTCAAATGTATAAAAGAGACTATACAGTAGACTCTCCTATAACGCGAGTTTTTACAACGCGATTTCGTACAACGCGATAAAAAAATTGCGACAAATTTATTTATACAACGCGAATTTTCGTATAACGCGTTATAAAATAAAATGCGGAAATTTCTGTACAATACATTCAATTTTTATGCACACGCGTTTTTCAATTTTTTTGTTTTTGAATGAAGTAGTGTTGTATACTTTGTCAATTTAATTGCACATGTGTTTCTGTAAGTAAAATTTTTAAATAGTGTTAAATTGAGTTTTAAAGCTTGAAATAATATTTTTAACGCATTTAAGATATTAAATTAGAATTTACATGTAAATATTTTGCAAATATAAAAAATACGAAACTTGCTCCCCAGGCATGATGAATAAAGTTGGAAAAAAAGAAAAATTGAAAAGGAGATATACTGTATCATGTAAAAATGTATTGTATAAAATGATGTATATAGGAAAAATAATTATATACTAAAACAAAACAAATGTTATATTATTTTATATGCAAATGTATATTAAAAAAAAAAACAAATTACGTAGTGAATAAATTTTAATATATTTGTTTTTTTTTAATATACATTTGCATATAAAATAATATAACATTTAGTTTTGTTTTAGTATATAATTATTTTTCCTATATACATCATTTTATACAATACATTTTTACATGATATTTGTCACTAACAATTTACCCTAACAACATTCGCGTTATACACGTTTTATTTCGTACAACGCGAATTCCTATAACGCGATTTCATACAACACGGAACACATTAATCGCGTTATAGGAGAGTCTACTGTATTAGGTAAAATTTCTTCAAATAAATGTAATGACGCACATCTGATATTTTATAAGGAATTTGAAACCCACCTTCAAAAATACTCCTTTAATCCTTTGGTGGAGATTTTAATTCAAGTCACCCTATATGATTCGATAAAGTAACAAAATCTAACGGATATAAAATGTTACCCATTATTAATTAATTTAACCTTTTTATTCATAATAACAAAACACCTACCTGTCGAAAAAAAAGTATAATAGCTCTCACAATATCAAATGAACATTCATTAAAACTAATAAGTAATTGGCACACTTCTGAATTGACAAATATTTCCGACCCCATGTGACAGTTTTAATTAATATTAATGCTAATTTAGATATATATATAATACAAATAATAATAATTTAAAAATAATCAACAAAGGTTACATGGAAATTTAGTGGAGAGAAAACAAATTGGTCTCTTTTTGCATTTCTAAACAAGAATAAAGAAAATTTTAAATTGAAATAAATAAGGTAAAAAAAGATACTGATCTTCACATAGTAGTTGACAAACTAACGGATATAATTCAGGAAGCTGCATATCAATTAGTGGAGGTGAAATCCTCCAGCTTCACCTTCGATACTGGAATCGAGTGGTGGAACAAATAATTTGAACAAAAGAAAAAGCATTTTAATTATGCGAGAAACATATATTATCAGCAAAAAAAGCAATTAGTGTTAATGAATTTAAGTCCGTCAGAAATAAATATGAAAACAGTATTAGAAAAGCTAAGAGGAACAGCCTATAAAACCCTAAAAAATTGTATTACTCTGATCAACAAAAGGGGGACTACCAATAAACGTGTGCATGTATCAGAAGATTATAAAGAAAAATAATGAAAGATCTTGTAAATAAATTAATGATAATACAATTATATCGGATAATGCTCATTATACATCAATAAGGAACTATGCACCAAAGCATGTCCGTTTGTATTATTGAATTCTATAAATTTCTAATGGTAGATATTTCGTGTCTCTAATTCAATAGTTAATTACCTTTATCATTATTGTTAGTATAGTTTTGTTAAAAAAATTTAACTACGTACGCGTTTCGGGCTGTTGGCCCTCGTCAGCGTGGTGCAAGCTGTACCTCAACGACCAAAAAGGCTGGTTTTTGGGGCATCCTGAAAAACCATGAAACAGGTATTTAGGCCGGAAGGGCCAGTTCCAGTTCCAGTTCAAAAATAACTTTATTAGGTGTCGCTCAAAAAGAGCAACCTAGCTTATGATATTAACAATGAATTATATGTACACGTTCTTCACATTGACAGGGTATTCACATCTCTACAAGGTTAGGGCCTGACGCGCGGTCTTTAAATCGGTGTGTTCTCTTTTCTAATATGTTCTGTTATTTTTTATTTTTTATTATTTTTTTTTCCTTAACGTGTTTTTTCTTAAGATTTTTCCATTTTTCTACATTTGTTCTCAATCGATATAGGAGTTGCCTTGGCTTTGGTTTCCTTCTCTTCAGTTCTTGTTTGTAGTTACAGGCTTCTCTGAATGTAATATTTTCGAGATTTTCAGATTTATCGTAAAAGTTGAAAGCTTGTTTTATTATGAAATCATTTATATTTTCTAAATTGAGGTCCTTTCTGATGATACTGCTTCTGACAAACCATGGGGCACCTATTATTTTCTTTAATACCTGGTTTTCGAAACTTTCGAATTTTTTCAGTGTAGTTTTGTTTGCGGTTATGAAGACTGGGTGGCCGTAGGTTAGGATTGGTCTTATAATAGACGTGTATATGGTACGTTTGCAGTGTAGGGACAGTTTGCTCTTGTTCCCTAAAAATAGTGCTAGTCGGTGCTGGGCTGCTTTTGCGAGGTTTATTCGGTTTTGCACGTGTTCTTGGAAGGTCAGGTGTTGATCAAGGATGACGCCCAGGTAGCGGACGCTGTCCTTCCATTTTATGGGTTCATCAGGGTAGCCTAGATCTTCTAAGGGCTTCTTCACTTTTAGTCTTTTGTCTGAGAAGAGTATAGCTTCGGTTTTTTGTGGGTTCAATTCAACCCGCCATTCGTCGCACCAAATATTAACGAATACCAGTGCTTCTTGAAGTTTGAGATAGATGGTATCGAGGTTGAAGGCTGAGACTAGAGTTGCGGCATCGTCTGCGTATAGATGTAGGGACATTCCATTGGGGCAAGGGTAGTCATCGATAAAAATATTGAAGAAGGTGGGGCCGATGACTGACCCTTGAGGGACTCCTGCTCGAATTTTCCTTGGGGTTGACAGAACATCTTTGACTTTTACTCTAAGGTTTCTGTCACAAAGGAAGCTTTTTGTCATTCGGATGATGTCTCCAGGTAGGTTCTTTTTTGCCATTTTATATAAGAGGGCCTCGTGCCAAACTTTGTCAAATGCCTTGGAAATGTCAAAGAAGATGCCTCCTGTTAATTGTTTTGATTCCATGGCCTTTCTTATCTTCTCCGTGACGACCACAAGTTGATGAAGGGTTGAGTGTTTTTGCTGGAACCCGAATTGTTCGGGCCTGAGGGGATGTTCGTCGCTGAGTGCTTTTTTTATTCTTCTTAAAATGATTCTTTCGAATAGTTTGGAGGTGACAGGTAGGAGGGAAATGGGTCTATAACTTGCTGGGTCGTATTTTGATTTACCTTGTTTTAGTATGGGACAAATAATCGATGTTTTCCAATTGTTCGGGAAGTATGCGAGTTTCAATGAGGCATTAAAAGTGCTGGTTAGTGATTCGAGAATATGGTTGGGCAGTAGTTTTAGCGCTTCGTTCGTGATTCCGTCGATGCCTGAGGCTTTTTTCTTGGGGAAGGTGTCAATTATTGCTTTGATTTCTCCAATGTTAGTGGGTTCCAGAGCTGTTTTGTTGTTTGTTTGGAGGTGTGCGGTGATTCTTTTGTTCAGATAATTGTTCGAATATGAGGAGGTAGGAGGATTTGGGCTGAGCTGCTTTTCATAGGAGTCAGCAAGTGCTTCAGCTGCCTCCTCGGCTGTTAGTGTCAGATTGTTATTGGTTTTCACGATAATTTCTTCTTTCTTTGGGGCTGTGAGGCGTCTAATGGCCTTCCATACTGTCTGATCGGATACGTCAAGGTTTTCTATGTAGGTGTCCCAGCTGGTGTTGTCGTGTTCTCTAGTAAGCTTTTGTGATTCTCTTCGTGCTGAAATGTACGCTTTTTTGTCGTTGGGGTCGCAGGTCTTTTTCATTTTTTTTCTTAGTCTGTTAGTTTTTCGTAATTTTTCTTTGATGTGGGCTGGATACTTTCTATCGAGGTCTAGTTCTTTATATTTTGTGGACTTTTGTAGATTTTGAATGATTTGGTCCTCAATGGAAGCTATGGAGTCTATTATTTCTTGCGGGGTTTCTGCGGTGTGCGCTGGGGGTTGGGTGTTTTCCATTTGGTACTTAAAGAGGGCCCAGTCGATGATTTTGATTGTTGTGTCAGAGCGGGTTATATTATAGTCTTGTAATATTAGAAGGACTGGGAGGTGATCAGACGTCATCTCGTGGAGGACTTTTGAGTGAACGGTCTGACTCAGATTTTTGTGGATTGCGATGTCCAAGATGTCGGGTGGTGAGTCATGTGTCGGTTCATCTGGGTAGCTTAAATCCAGGTTGAGGCATTCGACAACCTTTTGTAGGATCTTGCCATTAGGATTGGTGGAGAATGAACCCCAGGTTGGGTTTTTGCAGTTGAGGTCTCCGGCTAGGATTGTTGGAGTGTTGGTTTTGAAAATATTGTAGATGTCCTTTGGGTCAAGAGGCGTGTTTGGGGGCTTGTAGCAGGAGTATATGTTCAATGTTGTTCCATTTTTGTCTTTGATTGTTATTCCTGTGGTTTCCAAATTCAGGCAAGTGCTTTGGATGGGAACACAGTAATATTTCCTATGGATGAAAATTGCTGTGCCTCCGCCCTGTCCAGACATTCTGTCATTCCGAACGGTGTTGTAGTTGGGGATGTTCATCCTGTGACAGGGTTTGGGCCAGGTTTCGGAGATTAGAGCTATGTCTATGTCGTGGTCGTTTAGAAATTCAGTGAATTGTTGCCTTTTATTCCGAAGGCTACATGCGTTCCAATGAATGATTCGGAGTTTATTCTTTTTGTCTTTTGCGTTCATTGAGGACCGATGGTGGCGAGAACGTTCCTCACTATGGTGGCAATGATCTTTGGATCGCTGAGAGCCTTTTCGATGGCGCTCTCGATGGGGCTTTGCTTGGAGGTTTTCAGGGGAATACTTTTAGGTTGGTTTGCGCAGGTTTTTTCCTTATTTCCTGTGGTTTGAGGGATTTTTGCATTGATGGGTACCTTGGAGGGTTCTTTTAGTGCATTAGGGCGTGGGTTCTTTTGACTGGGTATATCCTTATTTATTTTTTTGTAGAGTGGACAACCACGCCAGTTTGCCGTGTGCTGACCCTGGCAGTTAGCGCATTTTGGTAGAACTTCTTTTTGTTTAGAGCATTCGGAGGTGAAATGGTTCTCTCCGCACTTGACACATTTGGGGGTTTCTCTGCATTCAAACTTTGAGTGTCCAAAGCTTTGACATCTGTGACATTGGCCTGGACCTTTGGGGGCCTTATAGGCCTCGACTCGGCACTTCATGTCGCAGATATCCGTTATGTTGTAGATATCTTTGTTCTTAGGCGTTTTGGGGAGAGTAACCTGGATTAGTGGGAGCTCTTCCTTTGTTCCCGCCCTGCGTAGTCTGACAATTTTTGTCATATGAAATCCCTTGTTGTCTAAGTCCTCTTGGATTTCGGGAATCGTGATGCAGCAGTCGAGGCCTCTGACTACAATTCTGAGGTTTTTTTCTTCGTCAAGTATTTTAAAATGGAATGTGTAGTGACGTTCTTCTAGCCACCTGGTTGCTGTGCGGTAGTCCGTCACCGAATGAGTCTGGACGTTTATGTGGCGCCCAGATGTGGAGAATTCAGGTTTTTTCTGCGTGCAGTTTATGAGTCCTTCTCTAAGTCCAGACCATTCAGTTACCCCACTAATTTTGATCGGTGGTATTCTTATTTTGGGGTTAGGGGTAGGGTTGTTAGGTCCTTTATCTGGGTTTTCCGTATCTTTGTTGGGCGGGTTCGATTTTTTGGGGTTCTGTTCAGGATTTGAGTTCCTATTTGGAGTGACTTCGATTTCCATATCGGTGTTTTCTTTAGCTTGTGGTTTTTCTGGCTGTTTATTTTTTGATGTTGGTTTAGAGTTTGTGGGAACTATTGAAGTCTGTTTGGGACACCAGGCAATATTTTGCGTGGCATGTGATTCTTTTATGGCTTCTGGGGATGTTACTCTCGGGCGCTTCAAAGGAGCTTTGCTTGTATTTTCAACATATTCTGAACGAATTTGTTTTAGTTCTCTGTCATAGAAGTCGAGGAAATGTATTAGCTCAGCGAAGGTGCTTTCAACAGAGCTACAGAAATTTTTCATAGCTTTGGAGTCTTCTTCGTTCTTCATTTTCGGGCATTCTGGCAATGTCCAGATAGAATAGTTTCGTGTGCCTACCGGGTATCTGGAGTTGGTAAAATTGGTTTTGGGGGCTTCTGGTGCTGGGGGGTCTTCCATGATTCGGGATTTTCGCGTGGGACTTTCCATCATCCACCTATCCCGGCCGGAAGGGCGTGAGAACGCCAATCGATGTAAAAAATAGTACAAAAGTGAATTTGTACTTGGATCAGGTAGATAAATTAAGAAAAAAGGCATTTCCAGCTTGCACCACGCTGACGAGGGCCAACATCCCGAAACGCGTACGTGGTTAGCTTTTCCTGATCAATAAGAAAGGGTATTTGGCCAATTATGGAATAATTAAAAATCAACGATTAGTTGATACTTATTCCGATAGATGGCGCAAACCATGAGCAACTTTCAGTTGCACGATCAGGAAGTGCCTTTTTTTTTTCTTAATTTATCTACCTGATCCAAGTACAAATTCACTTTTGTACTATTTTTCACATATATATATATTTTTAATATATATTTATATGTTTGTCGGCTATGCACGCCCTCCATATGTAACTAATCTCGCTGAAATTTGAACAGGACAGAGAGTTAAATCTGAAAGTTTTTGTCTCACTTTTGACCAAGAAAAATTATAATTAACCAAGTACTGAGCAACAATATTTGTTCAGTCAGAAATGATGAAGACAATATTGCTGTATCATGCTTGATTGACATCAAAAAAATTCTTTAGAGGAATATTTACTAAAGCAGACCACGGGCGAAGCCAGATAATAATTTTTAGTAGGCAGGAACAAAATTCTACCAGAGAAACATTCACTCGAGCAGAAGACAAAAGAAGCCAGGTCATCTCTCTATATAAAATATAGTTTCTCGGCCTTTTGGATAAGATCATTTAGTATATCTCTAGATATTTTAATTTATATACATCTTTTTAAAAATCTATTCAGTAGTGAGAGTGTATATGTTTGCTCGAAAAATATATTTTATATATTATATAAATATATAATAATGTAAGGAATATTATTATCATTACGGAATATTACTATCAATAATATTCGTTAGGCAAACTTTCACTGGGATAAAACCCGGGCGAAGCCGGGTACACGTCTGCTAGTAAACTATATATGACTTTTCTCACTAGCATTGTAACTATCGTTTGAAGAATATCTGCACTAATGACGGTAGCAGTTTTACTCCCGGAATGTACATAGTTAGACGCTACATAGTAAACCCGCCTTTAAAAAAAAACGGAATTTGCCATTGCCAAAGACTTTACAGGATCGCTTTAACACATAAATGAGATTCCAAAAGAAAAATACAAATATTATCTGAAATTTCTAAAAAATGTCTATATCAGGACATGTCTATTTCAGCTCGTAATTTAAGAAACGTTTTAGATTAAATTTTAACGGAGTTAATTTATTTCCTGTAGATATTTGTGCTAGAAATTAATTTTATAAACCCTACGACTGTCCTCTCTGTTGAAGGATCAACAGTTTCCATAAAAAAAAAATTAATTCAAAGAAGGAATGTTCTGAAGACACGCGACCTTGGAGCAAGCCAACTAAAGGAATTTTGACCCAAAAATATTTCATTTTTCAGCCTGCTAGGGACGAACGTAAATCTTGGGGTCCTCCCTGAAGATTTACGGGATACGGAAAATCATCGGCCAGTGGTAATGTCCCAGATGTCGCCGCCCAACGCAGCGATGACATCAAGGTCGCTCAAGGCCGCCCATCAAATTCTAGAAGGAAGTGATGAAGGGCAGGTGTGCTAACAAGTCTCGACTGGCTCTGAACACATGCGCTCAGTGGGTGAATTCTCATCAATTTGAACATAATGTGCGACTAGTTGTAAAACGCGAAGAGCGTTCAATTTTGCAATTATGTTAAACTTTTTCCATTATTCGGGTAATTTTCCTGTTAAGATCGCTATCAACGGGTAATTTTTTGGTGAAAAGGAAAACCTAAATTTTATTTTTAGCCTTCTTTTACAAAGGCCGTTTTTTTTTTCTGCAAATTATTCAAACTAAACGTTGAGTTTATCCTTTGGAGAGATATTCATTTCTCAGCGGATCATCGGCGATTATATTATTCCGCGCTAAGCCTAATCAAAACAAAAATAGCTCAATTAAAAAAAATAAACCTAATTTAATTACACCTATCTAAACCTAACCTGCCTTAACTAGCGTATTGATATTCTTGCCGGCCCCTTTCTACCTGTGGTTCACAGAAATGAGAGTATCTCCACTATCTTTTTTTCAAATTATTATTTCCCGGTGTAGAACAAGTCAATGTCACATTATACACCAATCTAGGTAAACCAAACTAGGTAACTTTTTATATAGTTGAATTTAGGGAGAGTTGTGAATCAGAAACTTTTCAAATTTCAGGGTTGAACACAAAAAAAAAAAAGAAGTATTAAATTAATTACAAATTGCAAAATATATATATATATATATAATAGTAAATTAAAGTCCCATGCGTGTGTGCAAAACATTTCTTTATTTATTCTAAAATTTAATCTTTATTAAGGTTTTGTAAATTAAACGTTTTTGCATGGAATCATTAAGTTTGCATATAAAACAGTGTTAACTCCTCTTATAACTAATATATACAAATGACACATTTCAAATTTTAACAGTAATTAAGAGAAAATAGAAGTATTGAATATATAGCCTATATATTGCCTGGATTTTATTCATTTTAAATTAAAAAATACTCTTTGCGCGCTAAATAAATAAATAAATAATAGTATAGATGATTCGACTTTCATTTTTACAATTATATCGTTTCATTTAAATTTTAAAATATAGTGTTTCATTTAAATATATATATATTTCACAATAAAGGATAAATGTCACCTTACTTTTAGCGATGAATAACTTTCGAATTTTGCCTTATAAATAAATTACCGCTAGAAGTGGCAATTTTTGTAAGATAATCAAGATTGGCGAAAATAATACAAGGATTAGATAATCATAGATAACGCCCAAATTCACAGATATAAACTTAATCGAAGAATCTAACAACGAGAACTTCATTTTCTCTTTATAAATTATTTTATGGATCAAAAGAGGCACTTCTCTCCTATTTAAAATGTATTATAAAAATACATTTTGATCTTCGGATGGCATTTTGGTTCATCATTCCAGTACAGGACTTTATGGTGACGATGAAGAATGTACGACAACACCAAAAGCCAACCTGTATAAAATGATTTCGGGTTATGATCTTTAGATGCCCATGTACTGATAAGGGTCATAGTCCGTAAACATGGTAAACAAGTTCGATTTTTTATTTGAATTTGCCGAAACTGGTATTATGGCACATTCCTTATCCTCACTATAACATTCTTTGCTGAAGTTATGAACCAAAATGCATTTTAAAATACATTTTTTAACGGGATAGGTGCCTCTTTTGGTACATGAATTCCATCCTCCTGCAACTTTTTGTTGTTCATTCTTTATGTTCTATCCGTGAAATCGCAAAAAAAAATAATAATAATAATAAGTAAAAACTGTCTACCAGAATCGTTTTTAGATTATAAGAAAGGAACTGGTGTCATCGGTGAAAAATATTATGTTTATGAGAATGATGGAAATATAATTTTTAGATGTTACAGAAGCTCTATTTTTATTCTATTTAAATAGTTTTGTTTAGTTAGAAGAGTTATTCTAGTTGATTTTAAAAAAATCATATATATAATTGAATTTGAAAATTTATTATTAAAATATAAATAGTCTATTATCAGGATTGAAAAAGGTCTTATTAAAGTTTGAAAAATTATTTTCATTTTTTCAATGCAACACAACAGAGATAATTTTCAAAAGACCTGACATATACAATATATTGAAAGGAATTTGGGTCACTAATATATTCTAAAAATGTTGAGAAAAACGACTCTAGACTTGAGAGAAACTACTTTGTTCCTTCAAAATAGAATCTCTTCCCATCACATTTTAGAATTTGTCACAGTTAACATGATAACATTTTCAGCTATCCAAATCTGTGGAATGGCAGAGACGGTTGAAAGTTGGTGCATAAATGTTATTTTAAAGGAAGAAGTGTATTTATAGAGAATAAATTGCTTTCACGTTTATTTCTTATATTTGTGCAGTTATATTTATGTCACCTAATCTGAAGGTATGAAAGTATTTATTGATGACGTCACGGCGACTAGTCGACAATTATTAACAAAACTACCAAACTATCTACAGCTAGAGAATATCGAGCAAGCAAGCTAGGCAACTAAATGATGATTTAGAAAATGTAAAATTTTAAATCTGTTTCCAAATATTTTCATTGAATAATTAAATTAAATTAAATAATAAATTATTTCTTCGCCACATAGCCTCCTCCTATAAAGAGCATCGACCCGATGCTCAGCAGGAGACTTGCATCCTCAATCTCCAGAACTATTAATAGGGCCAGGGATATTTTTTCAGGTGTCTGCGGTGGATGTCTTCTTCAGTTGAGATATCTTCTTCATGAGGGCTTGGCAGGTCTATATTTACGTCAATGTAGTTTTTTTCTTATTTCTAATGTGGTCGGAAAGGGAGGATTTTATAACTTTGCGGCCTCATCTCCCATATGGTATATCATCTAGTTTTAATGGCGGGGCGTCATGCTAGATCTTCTAACAGGTGAGAAATGTTGTCTGTTCCGAACGAAATATGGGGTAGGGTTTCGATATCGACTGAAAATGTTCCTCGATGATTCGTCATTGGGCTCCTGAGATACGGCTCGAGAGTTGTAGAATACCATTGCGTCTGGCTTTCTTTGGAAATATTCGTTTCTTCTTTCCTCATTGTGTCTCTTCCTGTCGCGGCAATAGCGGACGACGTGACCTGGGCGTCCGCAGTAGAAACAGATTGGCTTTCTTTCAGTTGTCCGGCATTCATCGGTGTCGCGTCTTCTTCCTTGTTTCTGATATTAAGTTGTAGGATGGGGAGTTCTAGGTTGGGCCTCAAATTTAGGATTTGATACCGGCCTGGGTGCTTGAGGGGGACTTATTGTAGGTTTTGATCTAGGTGCCAAGGTCTTTAAAATCTCTTCCCTCACTAAATCTTCAATGGCAGCGATTTTAGGCTCCTCTTGAGGAGAGCCTAATGTTTGCTGTATCTCCTCGCGGACAATTTTTCGGATCAGCGATGACAGATCTTCTCCGTCATCCTGGTCACAGAGAGAGGCTACATTTGGTAGGCGCTCGTACCTGGTAGGGGTAACTCGCCTACGACGGAGCGCTGCGACACGGCGACATTCTGTAATGAAAACCTCGGCGCTCTGTACCTCCCTCGGTAGGAGTGCTTGATAAAGCTCCTCCGCTATCCCCTGCATGAGGTGGGAGAGTTTATCTTCCTCGCTCATTTGAGGATCAACCTCTTTGTACAAGCACAGGACATCCTGGATGTAAAATTCGGTACTTTCACCTTTTAATTGCGCCCGTGTTTTAAGTTTCTTCTTCGCTTGCAATTTTGAATTTTCTTTTTTTTTTCGAACACATTCTCTAATTGAGATGTGAATTCCTTCCAAGTCTGGATGCTTTCTTCGTTGTTCTCAAACCATTTTAGAGCAGTTCCAGACAGATAAAAATTAACTTTAGTAAGACAGAGGGCTTCATCTCAATGGTTGTACTTTGCCACACGTGCATACCCTTTTAACCATTTTTGGAGATCTTCACCATCCTCTCCGGAGAAAATGGAAGGGTTCCTTGGCAGATGTTGAACAACGTAGTTGCTTACCTAGGTACCTTCCTTCTTTACATTCATAGAAGTTTATTCTGGGTCAACAGAATCAATTTTTATTTTATTTCTTAATGGGTACCGGTCCAGCTTCTCCACCAGTTGTAGCGTAGAAATCAAGTCTTTGTATATCTGAAGGTATGAAAGAGTATTTATTGATGACGTCACGGCGACTAGTCGACAATTATTAACAAAACTACCAAACTATCTACAGCTAGAGAATATCGATCAAGCAAGCTAAGCAACTAAATGATGGTTTAGAAAATGTAAAATTTTAAATCTGTTTGCAAATATTTTCATTGAATAATTAAATTAAATCGG
Source organism: Cordylochernes scorpioides (assembly GCA_030710605.1). NCBI lineage: Eukaryota > Metazoa > Arthropoda > Arachnida > Pseudoscorpiones > Chernetidae > Cordylochernes > Cordylochernes scorpioides. The sequence goes on along the minus strand of CP092872.1, from coordinate 45,719,041 downwards.
TTTACAAATATTTTCATTGAATAATTAAATTAAATTAAATAATAAATTATTTCTTCGCCACAATATTGTTAGCCTCTCATTGGAATTTTTTGGTTGTGGCTTTGATAACTTTATTATTTACGGCTCGAGATGCAATCCAGTAGTAGATTATCAGTAAATTGAAGTTAATACCCCCAGTTAGAAGTGATTAGAACTCCATGTTGGAGTGAACGTCAGGATTAGCTATATGGATTGGAAGTCCGAATATATCCAGCAAAGGGTGTGTCAATAGAAACTGTACACGCGGCGGTTCAACTAATGAGATCCAGATGACCGCCGGAGTGAAGTGACCTTTTTCACTCATTCAATCACCACACAATGGTCATTCAGCGATTTGATGATTCTTACACCACTGCACAATAGGATTTATTGACCTCATCCGGTGATTTTTCTTCTATGAGAGTCTAGATTCAAACGGAATATAAATAATTTTTATTTAAAACATTCCTTTTCTCAAGTAATGGACGTGGCATTCAACGTAAGGATGTCGTATCAATAATCAAGGGGAGTTAAGGGTGATGTCAGAACATGGAAATTCAACAGATACGCTGAAAGCCCCTAACCTGAGTACGATTCATCCAGGCAAGAACCAGCCCACCTTTTACTTATACCTATGCTAGTGATTCGGAAATTTATATATGGAATCCGAAGGGGCTAGATAACGACGCCAACTACATTCTCGTGTCAACCAAGCACTTATCTACAAGTTTTTCCTAAGCCTCGAAGTGAGTGGATTTAAGGAAGACCTCCTGATTGTCTAGGGGAGGACTCTTCGTCGTTGGGAGAGCCTTCTCAACTGTGGATAATTTAACATAGTTTATTTGTGTTGTCCCCCATTGTTGTCTATAGATTTCAGTGTGCAGTTTTACTTTTACAGAATATGTGTGTTAATAAAATTGCTTAATTTCATAATTTAATCGATGTAATCCAAGTATATGCCGAAACTTGGAAGTCCATGGAAACGAAGTAAGATCAGACACAGACACACTCTTACAAAAATGTGGAATTAAATATTTTATGCTCTAAAGAGAAACGGATATTTAGTATATTTTGAAATAAATATTTAATTGGCACCAAAATGGTATAATATTCATTAAGGTTTAGTATTCACATATTTTTATAGAGTATCGTTTGTATCAATATATATTGCCATAAATTCTGTTACAAACAATTTTATAAATTAAATTATTAAGAACAAAAACTAATGGAATATAAATACCTATTTTATTAGCAAATAGAACATAGATTTTAAATATATACAATCATTCAAAATGTCCTCCCTTATTTTTGACACAGGATCTCAAACGTTCGGGCCACTGATCTATGGCGACACGCACCTTTTATAAGGGTATTTCTTTCATTGCTCTCACCAATGCTGATCTCAATTGATCCAAATTAAGATATCTTTTAGAGTCCACCTTCTCCTCTAAATATGCCCACAAACTGTAATCAAGGGGGTTTAAATCAGGGCTTCCAAAGGGCCATTCATTGGCCTTTATGAACTCCGGAACATTCGTCTCCAACCATTGTTGAGTTGACTTAGCTTTGTGAGCAGGAGCTGAATCTTGTTGAAATATCCAATGTTCTCCATTAAACATTTTTGTATTCAGAGGCTTTACTATTGTTCCAAAATATCTTCTTGGTAGTTTTATCTGTAGTTTTTACCCCTTTGGCACAGAGGTAAGATCTGTTATACCTTGGTAGCTAACTCCCCACCAAACCAGACAGAAGAAGGATGGTGACTTTTTTCAAGTCTTCTGACTTTCAAAGAAGCTTCTAGAGAGCTACGAGCATATATCCTATCATTCTGACGATTAATCTTTTCCTCGACAGTGAAATTTTCTCGCCTGTGAAAAGGATTCTCTCATGCCACCGACCATCATGCCGCGCCAACAACATTTTCTATCTAACCCTTCTAATATCTCTAAGAGCAGGGGTTATCAAATGACCTGTGCGTCGTTTGAAAGCTCTCAGTCCAAGGTCTTCGTTGATTTCATGTAAACGGTTCTTGGAGCTAAATTCATCTGCTTTGCTAAGATATTTTTTTTTGCGGTGTGGATTTCGACGATTTCTTTCGCGAATGGCTTTTATAGCTGCTTGCGTTCGTTGCACGCGCGGTCGACCAGATCTTTCAAGGTCATTGATAGTGCCAGCCTTGTTGAACCTTTCAATGGTTCGATAAACAAATTGACGCTTAATATTCAAATTTTGTAAAAGTTTAAAAATGGATGAAGGACTTTGGCCTACCTTGTGTAAGGCTATTACAGCTATACGGTTTTCTTTAACACCCCAATCCATTATCAAAAAACAAAAATATTCCGATTTTTTTCTAAACACGTGTGCACGAGATATTCAAATAACAACTACTTTATTTTGAATACTTCACACGGCCAAATTAAAATTTTTATCACTGATTCGGTTTTATAACAATATTTATGGCTAGACTGAGTATATATATATATATATTATAACAATAAATAGTTGTATAGTTTTATAGTTAAGTTTTCTATTAAAATTATCTTCATTATTTTGATTATTTAAATTCAAATTATAAAATTTGTAAATTGTTATTATTTAGTATAGATAGAGAGAAAAAAAAAAGTCCTTTACTTCTAAAACATCATCTAGTTAATTATATATTTATAATTAATAACAATAAAATTTAACAACGTAACGTCTTTTGCATCGGCTTTTACACGTCATTTAGACATACTCTATCCTATATATAGAATAATAGAAGTGAGAATATATATAATATTATAAATTTTAGTAGTTATAGAGAAAAAAGAGAAAAACAGAGCAATGCACTTTTAATCAAACTAATAATAAGAAAACAAAAAGTTTTGTAAAGAAGGTAGATAAGATTGTTAGTATATATATATATATTTTTATAATTTTATATTTTATCCTTTTTTTTTTATGATTTTTTAAGATTTTTTTATTTTAAAATATGAATATAAATAGTTGTATTTAGTAATATATCTATACTATGAATTAACTTTTGTTATAAGTTTGGTTATTATGTTTTGAAACCCTAATGGTAGACCAGACATATACAAAAAAAATTTAATTGGAGTAATTATTGGAAAAAGAGATCTGCTGAACCGGGACTTCTCAAATAGAAGTTCAGCGACATTTCATCCCTTCTCTATTATGATATAATGATATAATAGAGAAGGGATGAAATGTCGCTGAACTTCTATTTGAGAAGTCCCGGTTCAGCAGATCTCTTTTTCCAATAATTACTCCAATTTAATTTTTTTTTGTATATGTCTGGTCTACCATTAGGGTTTCAAAACATAATAACCAAACTTATAACAAAAGTTAATTCATAGTATAGATATATTACTAAATACAACTATTTATATTCATATTTTAAAATTAAAAAATCTTAAAAAATCATAAAAAAAAAAGGATAAAATATAAAATTATAAAATATATATATATATACTAACAATCTTATCTACCTTCTTTACAAAACTTTTTGTTTTCTTATTATTAGTTTGATTAAAAGTGCATGGCTCTGTCTTTCTCTCTTTTCTCTAACTACTAAAATTTATAATATTATATATATTCTCACTTCTATTATTCTATATATAGGATAGAGTATGTCTAAATGACGTGTAAAAGCCGATGCAAAAGACGTTACGTTGTTAAATTTTATTGTTATTAATTATAAATATATAATTAACTAGATGATGTTTTAGAATTAAAGGACTTTTTTTTTCTCTCTCTATCTATACTAAATAATAACAATTTACAAATTTTATAATTTGAATTTAAATAATCAAAATAATGAAGATAATTTTAATAGAAAACTTAACTATAAAACTATACAACTATTTATTGTTATAATTAATTTAGATTTAGCTTGCTAATCTAACCAAATCCACTTGATATGATTTATCATTTTTATCAGTTTGCTCCTTGAGTTTTAAATGTGGAATCACTGTTATATTTTTGTTATATAGTTTTTACACTATATATATATATATATATATATATATATATATATATTGTGTAGAAACTATATAACAAAATTATAACAGTGATTCTACTTTTAAAACTTAAGGAGCAAACTGATAATAATGATAACTTATATCAATTAGATTTGATTAGATTAGCAAGCTAAATCTAAATTAATTATAATAATAAATAGTTATTTAATTTTATAGTCCAGTTTTGTATTAAGATTATCTTCACTATTATGATCATTTAAATTCAAATTATAAAATTTGTAAAATGTTATTAATTTGTAGATAGAGAGAGAAAAAAAAAATTCCTTTACTTCTAATACATCATCAAGTTAATTATATATATATAATTAATAACAATAAAAATTAACAACGTAACGTCTTTTGCATCGGCTTTTACACGTCATTTAGACATACTCTAATCCTATATATAGAATAATCGAAGTGAGAATATATATAATAGTTAGAAAAAAGAGAGAAAGACAGAACCATGCACTTTTAATCAAACTAATAATAAGGAAAAAAAAAAATTTGTAAAGAAGGTAGATAAGATTGTTAGTATATATATATATATTTTTATAATTTTATATTTTATCCTTCTTTTTTTTTTTTAAAGATTTTTTAAGGTTTTTTTATTTTATAATATGATTATAAATAGTTGTATTTAGTAATATATCTATAGTATGAATTAACATTTGTTATAAGTTTGGATATTATGTTTTGAAACCCTAATGGTAGACCAGACATACACAAAAAACTTTAAATTGAAATAAATTGGAAAAAGAGATCTGCTGGACCGGGGATCTTCAGATAAAAGTCCAGCGACATTTCACCCCTTCTTTATTATGTCATAGATCTCTTTTAAACCGGATTTTATGTGTTAATATTAAGTTGTTTCAGTGAAATATTTAAATGAACATATATAACAGATACAAGTGTTAACAAATTCAAACTGTAAACCTACCTCGACCGCGGCGTACTCCATTGTGAATATCTATTTCTGGCTGACACATGTTGCGGGGGGGGACATTTCAAATTTAGACCATTTATTCAGAATTTTTTGAACAACAAGAAAATTAAAGAAGAAAGGAAAAATAGTTAATGGAAGAAAGCTGAATTTCATAATCTTTACAGCTAGTTATATCAAAATAACTGATTCAACACTTATTCATCTTTTAATATTCCTTTAAAAAGGCAAATTATAAGAGTTTAATAAAGCTATTAATTGTGCAAATTCACCTTTATTTAACTTCCATTTTCCTCCCCAGAAATTGGAGATTAAACAAAATGAACTATATACTATAACACTTTAAAAATCTTGTGAAAAAATCTTTTAATCAGTTATTTAATCAAAGTTTAATTAACTGTTAAAGATTATAAATTTGTATTAGTTATTATTAAGAGAAATTATAGAAAGTTGATTTCATAAATGGATATTTCCATTTTTTTTTTTTTATATTTTATAATTGATATACTGTTGAAATATTTTACTTGTCTGATACTAAATTTGTTTTTAATAAATTCCATGTTTAAATTTTTAACATCTTCTATGAAATTATCTAATATATTATTTATTCTATAAAATCTTAGAAACTGACCATAATATATACCCTTACAGCAATTTAATGATATATTAGAATTCATATTACAGTATTTTATAATATTGAAATTATAATTACTCTTTTTATTATAAACTCTAACAGCACTATTTGTAAGGTCTATATTCAAGTCTAAAAAGTTAACTTTTTTGTTTCTATAAATTTTTTCATTGTTCTTAAGTTTCAAGTATTTAGGATATATTTCAGGTATTAATTTTTTAAACTGTGGATTATTAAATATTATTATGTCATCTACATATCGGAATATTTGCCAATTAATATTATTTTGTAGAAAGTATTCTCTTTCGTACCAGAACAATATTAGATTGGCTAATAAAGGACTAGAAGAAGTTCCCATGGGAACGCCTTCTGATTGAATATATATTTTATTTTTAAATTCTATATAGTTAAAATTTAAAAATGTTTCCAGTAGAGTTTTTGCTGTTTTAAGATCTAATTTAATTGTTTTATATCTGTTATGAATAATTTTAATGTAGAAAGTTTTGTCATTAATGAATTCATTAAATAAATTGGTTATTTTATTATTTAGATCTCTTAAATTTATTTTAGAATATAGGTCCTCAAAGTCAAATGTGTGTACTGTTTCAATGTTTGTCCAATTGTTCATTAAATAATTAATGATTTTTTTATTTGAGTCGATAAATTTATAATTATATTTATTAGTTAATTTATTTATAATAAATTGTAGTGTTGAAGCTAATTGTATATCAATATTTTTTATGACTGAATTTATACCAGATGTGATTGTTCTGAAAGAAATAGGTTTTTTGTGTAGTTTAGGAATTATATAGAACTTTGGTATGTTTGTATTTTTGTGGTTATTATAAATTTTTAGTGAATTTTCAACGTTTTTGATGTCTTTTTTATTTTTGTGGCTGTAGTTCTAGCAAAAGTGTATTTATGATTATTATCAATTTCCTTTTTTAGTATATCGTGGTATAGATTTTTACAAATTAAAGATAAGTTATTGGAACATTTATCTATAGGAGTGATAATATAGTCCTTCTGTAAATTAATTATATTTTCTTTAAAAGAAGGAATGTCTGAATTAGGTTTTGTGTATTTAAGTGTATTATTATAATAATTTATAATTTCCTTTTTAATATTATGTTTCCATTCCAGAAAAGTAAATTCTGGAATACTGTATTTTATACTAGTTTTATTTATGAAAATATCTATATCTTTTAATATAGATTTAATTGTATTATTATAATTGTGTTTAATTTGAGGTATATATTTATACCCTTTATTTAAAATTTCCTGATATTCTGGATTTAAAAAAGAAAAATTGCTAGTTAATATATGACCTGAGAACTTATATTTATCAATATAGTTGTTGCAATTACATTTAATTTTTTTAAAATTTGCCAAATTATTAATAAATTGATTATAATTGCAAACTAAATTACCTATATTTTTGTTGTATCTCCAGATTGTTTTGAAATTTAAATTTTTTATAGGGAAAAGATTATTGATGATTTGGTTATTAAAAATATCATTAAATTTAATATGATTAAATAAATTGTTATTAAATTTAATGATAATATTAATGTTATTAGTAGCTTGTTTAATTTTTCTGTATTTAAAGATGTCGTGTGTGATATCTATTAATCTGTTAGTCAGATTATGAATTTTAATATATTCTATGAGTTTGATAAATTTATTATTATTTAGTTTAAATAATGTTTTAATAAATTTATCGACGAAGTTGTTAGTGTACATTTGTTTTGGGTCCAGTAATTCTTCAAATTCAATGTAACCTAATTTATTGGTAGTTTTACCTCTAGTTTTATTAGGTTTAGTTTTAAATTCATTTTTTTTTTGTATTTGCAGCTGATTTCATAGGTTGAAATTTGTTCTGTTTGTGGTTTGTATGTGTAGTTTAATTCGTCGTTAAGTCCATAAGGGTATAATGTGTTGTGTTTATAAATGTAGTTGTTTTCTAATAATAGTCGTTGTTTTTTGTTTTGACATATGTCTAGTATTTCTATCTTAAAGTTGTTAAAAGTATGTAATTGATTGTGTTCTTTCATATATATATTACCAATTGATTTTTTGGCGTGGTTTCTATGTAGGTTTATTCGTATATTTAATGGATTACAAGTTTGTCCTATATATGATAGTTGACAAATTTGGCATGTTAATTTATAAATAGTATTTACTAATTTACAACTAGTTGTTTGAAAAGTGTCATGGTTCTTAAGAGAGGGACAAGTTTGACAATTTTTTCTTAGGCAATTCTTAGCGAGTTTAAATTAACATAAAAGAGGTGCTAACACTAATATGTTTGTAGTTTTTTTTAGTTTTTTTAGTTTGTTATTCTTATGAATTTTTAAATATATTTTTCTTAATTGTTTTTGTGGTGATAAAATTTGTAATAAATTGAATAATTAATCTATAAATATATAGATATTACTGTTTGTTATCTGTTATATTTTTAAGAATAACTAATAAAAAAAAACATCTTTAAACTAACTAAACACTGAAAAAAAAAACAAAAGTTCTGAAGTTATTTTTTCTAAAATTACTTTATAATTTACTTTTTAATAATCAAACAATGAAAGATAATTGAAATTTGTATGAAGATTTATTTATATTAGAATATCTAATATAATTTAATTTGTATATTATGTTATATATAAAAAATATATCATAGAGCAAGCTCATATGAATTAATATTGTGTAGAAACTATATAACAAAATTATAACAGTGATTCTACTTTTAAAACTTAAGGAGCAAACTGATAATAATGATAACTTATATCAATTAGATTTGATTAGATTAGCAAGCTAAATCTAAATTAATTATAATAATAAATAGTTATTTAATTTTATAGTCCAGTTTTGTATTAAGATTATCTTCACTATTATGATCATTTGAATTCAAATTATAAAATTTGTAAAATGTTATTAATTTGTAGATAGAGAGAGAAAAAAAAATTCCTTTACTTCTAATACATCATCAAGTTAATTATATATTTATAATTAATAACAATAAAAATTAACAACGTAACGTCTTTTGCATCGGCTTTTACACGTCATTTAGACATACTCTAATCCTATATATAGAATAATCGAAGTGAGAATATATATAATAGTTAGAAAAAAGAGAGAAAGACAGAACCATGCACTTTTAATCAAACTAATAATAAGGAAAAAAAAAATTTTGTAAAGAAGGTAGATAAGATTGTTAGTATATATATATATATATTTATAATTTTATATTTTATCCTTTTTTTTTTTTAAAGATTTTTTAAGGTTTTTTTATTTTATAATATGATTATAAATAGTTGTATTTAGTAATATATCTATAGTATGAATTAACATTTGTTATAAGTTTGGATATTATGTTTTGAAACCCTAATGGTAGACCAGACATACACAAAAAACTTTAAATTGAAATAAATTGGAAAAAGAGATCTGCTGGACGGGGGATCTTCAGATAAAAGTCCAGCGACATTTCACCCCTTCTTTATTATGTCATAGATCTCTTTTAAACCGGATTTTATGTGTTAATATTAAGTTGTTTCAGTGAAATATTTAAATGAACATATATAACAGATACAAGTGTTAACAAATTCAAACTGTAAACCTACCTCGACCGCGGCGTACTCCATTGTGAATATCTATTTCTGGCTGACACATGTTGCGGGGGGGGACATTTCAAATTTAGACCATTTATTCAGAATTTTTTGAACAACAAGAAAATTAAAGAAGAAAGGAAAAATAGTTAATGGAAGAAAGCTGAATTTCATAATCTTTACAGCTAGTTATATCAAAATAACTGATTCAACACTTATTCATCTTTTAATATTCCTTTAAAAAGGCAAATTATAAGAGTTTAATAAAGCTATTAATTGTGCAAATTCACCTTTATTTAACTTCCATTTTCCTCCCCAGAAATTGGAGATTAAACAAAATGAACTATATACTATAACACTTTAAAAATCTTGTGAAAAAATCTTTTAATCAGTTATTTAATCAAAGTTTAATTAACTGTTAAAGATTATAAATTTGTATTAGTTATTATTAAGAGAAATTATAGAAAGTTGATTTCATAAATGGATATTTCCATTTTTTTTTTTAAATATTTTATAATTGATATACTGTTGAAATATTTTACTTGTCTGATACTAAATTTGTTTTTAATAAATTCCATGTTTAAATTTTTAACATCTTCTATGAAATTATCTAATATATTATTTATTCTATAAAATCTTAGAAACTGACCATAATATATACCCTTACAGCAATTTAATGATATATTAGAATTCATATTACAGTATTTTATAATATTGAAATTATAATTACTCTTTTTATTATAAACTCTAACAGCACTATTTGTAAGGTCTATATTCAAGTCAAAAAAGTTAACTTTTTTGTTTCTATAAATTTTTTCATTGTTCTTAAGTTTCAAGTATTTAGGATATATTTCAGGTATTAATTTTTTAAACTGTGGATTATTAAATATTATTATGTCATCTACATATCGGAATATTTGCCAATTAATATTATTTTGTAGAAAGTATTCTCTTTCGTACCAGAACAATATTAGATTGGCTAATAAAGGACTAGAAGAAGTTCCCATGGGAACGCCTTCTGATTGAATATATATTTTATTTTTAAATTCTATATAGTTAAAATTTAAAAATGTTTCCAGTAGAGTTTTTGCTGTTTTAAGATCTAATTTAATTGTTTTATATCTGTTATGAATAATTTTAATGTAGAAAGTTTTGTCATTAATGAATTCATTAAATAAATTGGTTATTTTATTATTTAGATCTCTTAAATTTATTTTAGAATATAGGTCCTCAAAGTCAAATGTGTGTACTGTTTCAATGTTTGTCCAATTGTTCATTAAATAATTAATGATTTTTTTATTTGAGTCGATAAATTTATAATTATATTCATTAGTTAATTTATTTATAATAAATTGTAGTGTTGAAGCTAATTGTATATCAATATTTTTTATGACTGAATTTATACCAGATGTGATTGTTCTGAAAGAAATAGGTTTTTTGTGTAGTTTAGGAATTATATAGAACTTTGGTATGTTTGTATTTTTGTGGTTATTATAAATTTTTAGTGAATTTTCAACGTTTTTGATGTCTTTTTTGATTTTTGTGGCTGTAGTTCTAGCAAAAGTGTATTTATGATTATTATCAATTTCCTTTTTTAGTATATCGTGGTATAGATTTTTACAAATTAAAGATAAGTTATTGGAACATTTATCTATAGGAGTGATAATATAGTCCTTCTGTAAATTAATTATATTTTCTTTAAAAGAAGGAATGTCTGAATTAGGTTTTGTGTATTTAAGTGTATTATTATAATAATTTATAATTTCCTTTTTAATATTATGTTTCCATTCCAGAAAAGTAAATTCTGGAATACTGTATTTTATACTAGTTTTATTTATGAAAATATCTATATCTTTTAATATATCTATATCTTTTAATTTGTTAACACTTGTATCTGTTATATATGTTCATTTAAATATTTCACTGAAACAACTTAATATTAACACATAAAATCCGGTTTAAAAGAGATCTATGACATAATAAAGAAGGGGTGAAATGTCGCTGGACTTTTATCTGAAGATCCCCGGTCCAGCAGATCTCTTTTTCCAATTTATTTCAATTTAAAGTTTTTTGTGTATGTCTGGTCTACCATTAGGGTTTCAAAACATAATATCCAAACTTATAACAAATGTTAATTCATACTATAGATATATTACTAAATACAACTATTTATAATCATATTATAAAATAAAAAAACCTTAAAAAATCTTTAAAAAAAAAAAGGATAAAATATAAAATTATAAAAATATATATATATATACTAACAATCTTATCTACCTTCTTTACACATTTTTTTTTCCTTATTATTAGTTTGATTAAAAGTGCATGGTTCTGTCTTTCTCTCTTTTTTCTAACTATTATATATATTCTCACTTCGATTATTCTATATATAGGATTAGAGTATGTCTAAATGACGTGTAAAAGCCGATGCAAAAGACGTTACGTTGTTAATTTTTATTGTTATCAATTATAAATATATAATTAACTTGATGATGTATTAGAAGTAAAGGAATTTTTTTTTCTCTCTCTATCTACAAATTAATAACATTTTACAAATTTTATAATTTGAATTTAAATGATCATAATAGTGAAGATAATCTTAATACAAAACTAGACTATAAAATTAAATAACTATTTATTATTATATATATATATATATATATATATATAATCTAAAAACTCAAATATTTCTATATTTCAAAAAATATATATTTTATTTTATTCATTGATAATTTTACTTTTGTTATCGTCGTTTTTTAGAAAGACTTCCAGTTTTGTTGTAAATATGCGTAGTTAACATATCTATTCTTTTAAATCACTAATATAGGATTAACTTCATAAATTCTATATAATGTGAAAATAACTAATGTGTAATATTTCCTCAAGTAATTGAAAATAAAAGCTACTTGGCGGTAAATAATTATCTTTTTCTTATCACGACTGCACCTCAACCCTTTATCTTATCGATCCTTTGTCTTATCAACCCTTTATCTAACAACAACAAAATATTCATTATATATATATGGGAGAGTAAAAGAGAAACAAAATTAGTAAAATAAGTTTATATTAGTATTTTTAAGTGAATATTCTCTGAATGTAATAAATATTAGAAGGTTTAACGGCAAGATTTTACAAAAGAACCAAGCTTATAAATCGCCTTTGACACACGTCCTTCGCTTGTCCAAAAAAAAACAATTGGGGTAACGAACCAGATATTCTTCAATCACACACACATACATATTATCAATATATATTATATTTATTTTTATTTTATTTCTACATTGACTAAAGTTCTGGTATTATTTCTCTTGATAATAACCCGATGTAAACCAATAAATATTTTTAAAATCTTGTTATTTTTTATATATCCCGCAACACTTTGGCATATTGTATACGTCGGCGTAACAGAATTTGAGTTTTAAATCAAAGTTCAAATATGTTTTCTATCAGACTCTCCAGGACGATAAAGGTATTGCTGGATGTATGTAGGTGTGTAAGGAAGACCAGGAAGAGAAAGGCCAAGAATGGAGTTATTGGTAGAAGACCTTTCGGTGCCATCAAAAGACTAGCCATAGAAAGAAGGCTTGATAGGAAAGATATACTGCTCGCCACTAACATGGGTTAAGGGTAAATAGATGCTCACATATATTCTACCTGATTCATTCACAATTTAAACTAGATTGATTTTTTTTTATTATCCCAAGGGTAAGATTACACCAGGTCATGAAGGTTGAAAGCAATAATTTTTTCTACTATAGTTTTGTGGTTCTTGTATAGATCTTCCTTCTTAACTCCAATACAGTCCAGGACATGTGCTGGAGTTGCAGCATAACTAGATTGATGAAGTTAGGAACTCTTCTGGAATAAGTATAAAGTATTTAGTATTCTCCCGTGTGAAAATTTTCAACTAAAAGAGGATGGAACAATCCACAGTCTGCTACATACGGGAGCTACCTCCTAAGTTTTGGACCTTGGACCCAGCGTACAGTGTCACCAAAACGGATCTGCTATCAGAGAGATGCGACATCCTGTAAATATTTCCAGAGAAGCAGCAAGTAAACAACCTTCCAATCCCTGTGCAGCTCTGTTTTCACCGTGAGAATTAATAGGAATTTTCTAATTATTTTATTTTATAAAGAAAATGAAAAAATCGATATTTCACATCATTATTTACAACTAAAGTTAACATATTTATTATGCACAAAAATAGATTATAATTTTATACAAAACAGAAAAATGGATTAAGAAACATGAATAAATTATTGATTCAATTCATTCTGTCTTTGAAATCAAAAAATACCGATTCCCTTGGGCCCCAGTGCCCCTAACAAAGTTCAGTTAGAAGAAGACAGGCGACCAACCGTGTCTAAGTATTGAAATATTTCAATAAAGAATCATATTTATATATTAAAAAAATAACACCTAAAATTAATATAACTTATTCCAACTTATTAACTAATACCATGTATTGCTAAATTAGAAATAATCTTTAATACTACTTTTATTATATTCATAATAAATATAATTAAAAGTTATTTTTATATTTATATACAGACGCCCCCTTACATGCAATGGATAAAAATACTCTAAATTTCGGGCTACTTAAAGTTCTTCCTCTCATCTCTTTCTATCTCATTTCCAAATTAATATCCCCAAAAGGAGTAAGGTATATCAAGAGAATAACTTTGATGGCAATATCAAGTATATATTAAGAGTTAATATCAAAATATTAATATTCACAACTTAAGAATATCTTAATGTATAAAGTAAACAGATTATGTCACAACGAATCGTATTCGTCAAAGTTATATTTCAAAAGATTCTATTATCTTACAAAGCTTCAACGTATATCTTATAAAAGTGAATACAAAAGACTCTTTAAGATAATCAAGTCATTTCACAAATGTATGTCACACAGAACCAAATATCTCTGGCGTTAAAACAGTTTGGTGAGAGAGACGTGGGGTTTTGGTGGCAGACCGGGTCAATATTTACTAGTCAAACTTACCTTTATGGGCGCGGAACTATTTCTGTGAACTGTGTTGAAGCTCCAGACCATTCATCATTGGCTTGCATAGCCTTGCCTTTAGTTGCGACTAATTGACCAACTGAATGTGGCCATATAGTCCTACTACATGACCGCACCAAGCAGACTGTTCAAATGCACTGTTGCAAGGAACCAAGCAACCAGTAAGCTACCAGAACTGCAACACAAGTGAGTATCCCCGGGTTCAGGGAGGAAGAGGGAGAGAGTTGAATAGAAGGAACATAAAAAAAAGGTTTCACAGAAGAAAGAGATTTCTAATATAGCATAGCTGATCCTCAAAATGGAAAGATTCTACAACTTAAAAGAAAACTAATTATTTAAATATTGTGGGAGCTCTTTGGAAAGGTACAATCTATATATTGTTATTTAAATTTATATATTTGTAATACATATACAAGGTTGGGTCAATATGTAATGCACAATCATCAATCTTTTTTTATTTGACAAACCATAAAGATGAAACTTTGAATATATGAATACCTAACTATTAGCTATATATATCAGCATCATTCAATATATCCACTTCCCTCTGTACACACTTGGTCGAGCGTTCTTTCCAACTCACAAAAGCACTATGATAAAATGATACATCTTGCTCTCTGAACCACTCTCTAACTACATGGAGTAACATTTCATCCTTTTCAAATTTTCTACCGCTTAGAGAATTCTTCAATTCACCAAACAGGTAGAAGTCAGAAAGATCTAGGTCAGGACTGTAAGCTGGGTAAGGCATTAAAGTCCACCTATATCTGAAAATTTGAGCCAATGTCTGCTGCGCGGTGTGAGCTCTTGCATTGTCCTGATGAAATTTGATTTGACAGTCTTTTAGGCCCGATCTTTTTGTTGAAATGGCTCTTTTAAGCTTTTATAATGATTTAAAATAACTTTCCTTGTTGATGGAAGTATATTTTCAAGCATATCCATGAATATGAGCCCATCTTAGTCTCAATTTGTCTTTGGAAAGGGAAAGCCTTGGTTTTTTCTTGACTGGCGACATTTTATGGGTTCATTGCATTGATTGACGCTCTGAAGAAGGGTCATAATGATAAACCCAAGTCTTATCACACGTTATGACTCTTTTAAAGGCCTCAGATGCTGATCCTGGGTAAGATTCGATGAGGTCTAAGCAATTTTTTTCGAGATTGCATTATTTCTCGTGTTAGAAGCTTTGGCATCCATTTTGAAAACAATTTTTGATAGCCAAGATCTGAAAGTAGTTTAAGAACACTTTATTTAGATATTTAAAGTTTTTTCATCAATTGATATGCCGTTATTGCCAGGTTATTCTTGACAATTTCCTCAACAAGGGCCAAATTTTGGTTGGTGTGACAGTTGAAGATTTACCTGGCCTCTCTTTGCCATGAAGATCAAAATCACCTTTCTGGAAGCGCTGAAGCCATCTCTGTATAGTGCTTCTATCCAATGATTCGTTTCCATATACTGACTGAAGTTTTGAGTGAATTGTTGTGGCTGAAAAGTCCCCCGACTTAAAGAGAAACTCGGTCACCGACCGTTGTCGGATTATTGTGTTCACATTAGGCTCCTTATCTGAAAATATACAAAAGATAAATCAATTCTAATTGCATTTGTGAAAAGCAGAGTATTTTATTTATTAGAAAACATGTTTTTATGATAATAAATTATTTATATATTTTGATAGGGGTGATTGTGCATTACTTATTAACCCTACCTTGTATATGTCGCTATCTTTCGTAAAGATAATTAACTTTTTACCTAATTACTTATTAAAATTTGTGATTGTAAAGTGGCTTTTTTTATAGCATGTGTAAATCAAACATGGATACAGTTCCAAATCACGAAATTTTAAACCAGCGATACCTTTTTTTAGTACGATAAAATTGAGACAGCTTTCAAGCTAACAAATCTTATTCATGGCCCTACGTGAGATCTAAGCAACTCCTAGAACTTGTTGTTATCGCACGTGCCGCCTTGATGAAGACCTGTTGCCTAGAAAGCTGCCCAATTTTATCTTTATAAAGTGTCACTGTTTTTATATAGATCCAGCCATTTTTATTTTAGCTGACATTTAGGTAATTTTATAATTAATACTAGCGGATGTACCCGGCTTCGCCCGGGGTTTTACCCGAGTAAAGGTTTGTCTAACGAACATTTGTAAAACAATTCTCTATAAACTTATAAAAAAATAATAATAGATATACTTTGAAAATTTGAAACTCGTAAATTTGAATCTCTCGATAAAGTGAACATTTTTTCCCGGTCCCTGTGTGCCGTTTCATCCTGAATTTTGTCTTTCCTAATTTTCTACATTACAAAATCATCGTTTTATCTAGTGAACATTTTTTCCCGGTCCCTTGAAAAATACTCGATAAGTTGAATAAAATCAATATTAATTGGTTCCCTCGGTAATTGGAAGTTAAAGGAATAGTATCTTCGCCTTGGAATTGTATCATTATTCTTGTCTCAAATAAATTGCCGTGTCGTCCTGAGATAATCTTACTTTTGATAAATAATCTTTAAGATAATAAATTTAGTGATAATAAAACTTATAGATAAAAAAATTGTTATCATCGTCGCAATAGTGGCGCTGCTTGCGAGTTAAATATACATATACAAATCTGCAAATAACTCTAAGGATATTCAAGATATTCAAGAAATTATTTTTCAAAAACCTTCCCGGGGATATACCTAATAATATCCCAAATTTTCACGGCGATTGGATGTATGGTTTTTGAATCTATAGAGTACAGACAGACAGACATTCAATTATATATATATACTAGCCGAATGACCCGGGCAACGCCCGTGTTTTACCCGATTGAATGTTTTGATTCAAATACTATTTGTTGCAATTATAAATTGGCGCCTTAAATAAATGCATATTTTAGTTAATAACTATAGCCTATGTGCTTTATCTGTCTATGTACTGTTGGCTTCCGTAGGCGTATCTTACTGGGAAAAAGAAATAGAGGATTCCATTTGGTTATTAACTAATATATGCATTTATTTAAGGAGCGACCCGCTCCAACACAATAGTTACAGAAATGGGGGGGGGGGCATGATGGTGGGGGGGGGGCAAAGGTGGCGTGATCGTAGCCGACCAATAGGAGGGCGCCATTCCAAAAAAAAAAAGCAAACCGTGACAGAGGCCACGCATTACGCTCGTAACTGTATATAGAATATCGCACCGTAATGGGAGGTTAGCTTCACGTCAATATGGTCTCTATCTAGAATGTAAGTGAGACCAGAACTCTCGAGAGTAATTATTTAATAAACAGATTTATTTCAACCAGTGATATTGAGAGAAAAATATACAAAGTATTCAAAAAACAAATAAAACATTAATGTACCGTCACATGATTGATAATGATTCACAGAGTAGACTATCGCAGAGTATCACGTGACAAAACTTTCACCCAATCATACAAAAATTACTCTGCCAATTTTACTCAGGGTGTTTAATTCAAAAAAAAAAAAAGTTCTACTGATTTGTAAAACTTTGTTTTAAACTTAATTCTGTGTGATTTTATAAAATAAACATACTATAAAAGGGATAGTGTATATATATATATATATAGTGTAAAAACTATATAATAAAAATATAATAGTGATTCTATATTTAAAATTTAATGAGTAAACTGATAATCATGATAATTTACATCAAGTAGATTTGATTAGATTAGCAAGCTAAATCTAAATTAATTATAAAAATAAATAGTTGTTTAGTTTTGTATTAAGATTATCTTTATTATTTTGATTATTTAAATTCAAATTATAATTTTTTTAATTTGTTATTATTTAGTAGAGAGAGAGAGAGAAAAAAAATCCTTTACTTCTTACACATCATCCAATTAATTATATATTTATAATTAATAACAATAAAATTTAACAACGTAACGTCTTTTGCATCGGCTTTTACACGTCATTTAGACATACTCTAATTTGTATATAGAATAATAGAAGTGAGAATATATTTAATATTATAAATTTTAGTAGTTAAAGAGAAAAGAGAGAAAGACAGAACCATACACTTATAATCAAACTAATAATAAGAAAAAATAAAAAAAAATGTAAAGAAGGAAGAGAACGGACAGAGCACGATGGCGTTGTTATATGGAGTAAAAATAAGTTGCACCGTATTTTAACCAATACCATCCGAGTGTGACACTAAAATATGGATTCAAAACATTCTAATGCATATTTGTCAACATAATATATAGTGATGTTCAAAACAGATTTCCCATTAAGTGAAAAAGGTTCCACAAACAGGAAAATCTGTGTGGAACCATGTTTTTGCAGCTATTTAAAAGACCCATTGTTTCGAATAGACAAACTAGAAGCAATTAGGTTGACAAAGAGCATTTGAAAGGAATAATTATCTAGAAAAAAGGTGCTAAAAGCTTGCTTAGCATATGTGCTAATCTTTGATTGGAGTCATATAAAAACTATGATTACTCAATTTTATAACAATGGGGATTCTCAAGAGATATAAAAGGGAAATTTCAAAACAAAAATTTGAAGATAACAATTGGATTTCTCTAAAAAAAAAAAACCGAAGATCCGCCTGATGGATCAATCATAAACTTTTTCCATTCCCTAATGGCAAGGAGGGATAAGGAAGCTACAAACTTATTGTGTTTTCTGGTTTTATGGATTCTAAAAATTTTTGATTTTGCAGAATCATATTTCTTCATCAATGATTCAGCTCAAACGGATTGAGGCTTCCATGATATGGCTTCTCTTATCCTTACTTCTTATTTTGACTTGTGCCAGCTATCTGAAGAATATGATCCGAGATATATTTTTTATTTTTGTAATCCTTTTTTATATAGGACGTTCTCTGTATTTACTGTTTTTCCCAACTGGAGTAGATCACAAGTTTAAGACATTTTATTCTTCTATTTCTCCCTTACTTAGGCGGATTTGAGCCCACTCCTGATGCATTTTAATTCTTTCTAGAGCAGACAGAGCTTTTGTTTGTAATTCTAGAGAGTTATGTCTTGCTGACTGTGATTCACATTTTTTATAGTTATGTAGTGTAGGTATTGTTTCCATCTTTGAAGAGAAATGCTTCGAAGTAACTTTTTTTTAATCGTGAGAGCATGGGGTCTCTCAGATAAAAAACAATGATTTCTCCAGGTTTTGTATTAGTAGCCTTCCATGGATTTTTTCACCTTCGTTAATATTTGTTGCTTTAAATTTTAATAAGTGGCCAGGAAATCTTGATTGATTCATCCTTTGAACATGTCAGTACCATTGGGGTTGTTATTTGACTAGATATTTTTTGTGGATTAACTAGCTCTCGTTTACAGCAAACAGATTATTTGATAGGGACCTTTATATTCGATAATTATCGAATTACATTAATTACAAAATTACAAAATAAACATTAATTATAATTAATGTAAATCAAATTTTATATATATGCTCATATATTGAATATATAATATAAATAATTATCTCATCTATAGTTTAGTTCTTAAAGGTCCCGAAATCACGGTGCCATCAGAATGTTTTTTTTTATGCTGCAGTCTCCGTAAAGTAAGGTACTCAGCTTTGTATAAATATTTCAGAATGCTACTTAATAATTTTTATGTTTAATATCTTGGAACCTTTTGACGTTTCAACTTGGCCACATATATCATGTAAACTGATTTAACTTATTTAGCTGATACATTTATGAAATCAAAGATAGAGAAAAACAAACATCGAGATATTAAAAGTTCGAAACTAATAGTTAGTACCAGGTATATATATTAACTTTGAAAAATTTCTGAAACCGTTTACAGGGACGTTGGTAAATGTCCCCAAAGTTGATTTATCCCTAAGGGTCGCACTGTGGACCCATAGAACCGTGCCGTGCGTCAACTGGAGCGGAATGGTTAGAGAAATTGTTTTCTAAGAACGTGACGAGTGTTTTTATGGTGTCTGGCTAGGTCTGCGACATTTGACTCCACCGAGATGTTTCCATCCCTCCTCTTTTTTCTCTTAATGTTTATCACTTTTTTTAACAAAATGAAATTTGTTGGATTAAGTAATTCAATAGTAATAATAATTAATAATTGTAGTGCCCTAGCTCATAAAATTTTCCAGTTTCTGTAGATTGAAAAATACGTTGCAATGACCATCTTGCCGCATAATTACTGCGACTTGCTTTTCATCGACTTTAGTGCTCCATTGGAACCCATCACCCACTATGGTGATGTAAAAGTTGAAGAGCTCATTTCTCATGGAATATCCAAAGCCACCTAGAAGCTCCTAAAATTCGATTATATATATATATATTGAGATTAGAATTATTTTTGTGTTTTGTTGTTGAAAAGAGGTGCAGTCGTAAAAAGTAAAGCTAATTATTTACCTTTCAAGTAGATTTTATTTTGAATTACTTGAAGTAAATTACACATAAAATTATTTATCATTGCAATATAGAATTTATACAATGAATTCTATAATCGTGATTTTAAAAAATAGGTAGGGTTAACTTTACATATTTACAACAATAATAATTAAAAGTGGTATGTTTTGAATCTATGGTCAAAAATATGTAAAACAGTCAATGAATGAAAATAAAATATATGTCTTTTAAAAAAATAAAATATTTGCATTTGAGAGTATATAATATATATATACACCAAACCCACCCTAGACTACCTATTTATCAATACACAAAGCAGCAGGGATCGAATGAAATGTGACCGGTGCGGAATAACCAATTCCCTCTCCATATTAACCCACATCTAGCTGGCGGAAGCCGCACCGAGGAAGCCACGACGTTATAAATGTGTGAAGGAAGTCACGAGCGTTAGTTAGAATTGCCCTCTCTTCTGATGACTCTGGGCTAGCTTTTTCCGACTATGGCTTATCACATCCCAGCTCTGGTTCAAATAAACCTAATTTTGTTCTAGCTTTGGGCAATCTCACTCCAGACCTGGTATGGGTTTTGCCCCCGCTAATCTGACTCAGTCAAACTAGTCCTAAGCCTAGCTCTGATTTAGCTTTTATTTGAGTCGGACTCAGTTAGACTAGAGATCCAGTTAGACCAGAATTTGACCAGAGTTTAGCCATTTGGATTAAACTAGACTATAAATTCTAACTATTGCTTTGTTAATCTTATAACTGATTCTATCTTTAGTCTAAATAGGCACAAACTGCATATGTAAGTGATACGTTTCTATTAATTGTTAAATATTAATGGTGAAAATTATTTTGTAAGAAATTGCACTTTATATATATATATATAGATAAATGAAAGATACACTATTTTTAAGCTACTATAATTATTTTATTCTTTTTACAATTCGATTATACGTATATTGTTGTTTACAAGATGATGATCCATAATACAGAGTAGAGTAATAATATATCACAGATCATTCCTCCTTCCTTATATTGTTCATAGTTGGAGAAAACCGGCAAGGAGGGCATCGAGGTCGGGTAGATCTCCTAGGTGGAGGTGACGTGGAAATTTGAGGGTCTTGTTCCAGTCGGTGAGGTCCTGCTCCAGCGTTGTCCAAGGTCCAATCAGAATCTTCAGCATATTTGGTATCTGAACCTGTCCTCATCTGATTGACATGCACTTTAAATGTGCCTTTTAGGTTCTTTACTAGATAAACATTGTAACCTAGTCGTCGTATCACCTGGGCCTTGAACCATTTGCGCCTATTTTGTATTACTCTTGTAAACAGCACTTTATCTCCAACTTGAAAATGTCGCCTTCCACACTCATTTCTCCCAAAAGTCTTCTGGATAAATTCAGAGTTCAAGCAATTTACAAATGTTCTAGGCACATAACTTAGGAGACGTTCTACAGGAGGCTTATCTAAAGAGGTAGGCGTATTTCTATAATTAAACAGAACATTTTGTAAAATACAGTCCATATTTGAGTTTGGAGATTCTTCCAACGACTTTTCCAGAGATTTTTTAATTATTCTTACCGAAACTTCAGCAATTCCGTTAGACGAGGGATTATATGCTGGCGAGGTTAAGTGGTATACATTATTTTTCCGTAAGAACTCCTTAAATTCAATCGAATTGAAGGGGGGGCCATTGTCAGACACTAAGCATTGCGGTAATCCATACCTGGCTAAACACTCCCGTAGAAGCTTAATATTTTCTTGCGAAGTAGTACCTCTAACTGGAAATACTTCAATCCAATTTGAATTTGCATCTACTACTAATAAATAACAATCACCTCTGAAATAGAAATGGTCAACATGAACTCGCTGCCACGGTTGGTTAGTCCTGGGCCAAGGTGTGTTCTCAGCGGGAGGAGCTGTCTGATGATGCATACAGGGAGAACATTCCTTCACAAACTCTTCAATTTGACTATCCATTTTTGGCCACCAAACCGAAGATCTGGCTAGAGATTTCATGCGATTGATTCCTATATGACTTTGATGAAGTAACTTCAACATTTGATCTTGACAGGTTCTTGGAATCACTGCCCTAGAATCAACAAAAATGCATCCCTGCAGTACAGAAAAATTTTCCAATTTTGAAAGGAATGGTTTCATTGTTTCATCCTTTTTTGCTAACTGAGGGTCTTCTAATAAATATTCCTTGAGCTTATTTAAAACCGGATCTTTATTGGTTTCTTCTTCAATAATGAGGTGGTCCAATGGAGTTACATTTAAAAATGATATATCATGTGTCACCAAATCAATGTTGTCTTCCCTTGAATTTATTTCCTCAAGTGGAAGTCTTGAAAATGCATCCGCACAGAGCATGGTATCTTTATTTGTATATCTAATATCGAAATCGAAATTTGACAACTCTAAAGCCCACCTATGCAAGCGATTTGCAATTAAAGGCGGAAGAAGTCTTTTGTTTCCAAAAACAGTCGTTAAAGCTTTATGATCACTCTTTAACACAAATTTTCTCCCAAACAAGTATTGTCTCAGTTTGGAAGTTGCAAACACAATAGCAAGTGCTTCTTTCTCAGTCTGAGAGTATTTGACTTCTGCACTTGACAATGTTCTGGAAACAAAGGTGATTGGCTTCTCTTCCCCTTCCACAATATGACACAAGACCCCACTTATGCCATAGGCAGATGCATCACAGGTTAAAGTTAATGGAAGCTTCATTGAATAGTGAATAAGCGCCTGGGAATTTAATAGAGTTAACTTCAAATTCAGAAATGCCTTTTCGCATTGGCTAGACCATTTCCAACGATTGTCCTTCTTTAGGAGTTGATAAAGAGGACCAGCCAAGGTTGACATATTAGGTATGTATTTTGAATAGAAGCTCAACATCCCTAGAAAACTCTTCAATGATGTTTTGTCGAAAGGCTTTTTACACCTTTCTAATGCTTCCAATTTCTTTGAATCTGGTCTAACACCATCTTCATTTATAATATGACCTAGAAAACAAATGTCTTTTTTTAAAAATAAGCATTTTTCTTTATTAAGGGTGAAATTTAGCTCTTTCAATTTATCGAAGATCATTTTTAAAATTCTGTAATGTTCTTGTTCATCTTTAGAACCAATGAAAATATCATCTAAGTATATCACCGTGTTGGGAACATCATGAAAAAGGCTGTCCATACACCTCTGGAAAATGGCTGAAGCTGGACTGATGCCAAAAGGCAATCTATTATATCGGTAAAGTCCTCTATGGGTAGATACCACTAGCAGATTTTTTTATGCTTCATCCATTTCAATTTGATGATATGCGGAGGAGAGATCCAATTTGGTAAAAATCTTGTTTCCTCCTAGATTTCCCAACATAGTTTCTATAGTAGGTAATGGATATTTCTCATCTTCAATGCAATTATTCAAAGTATTTTTAAAATCACCACACAAACGTAGTTCTCCATTTGACTTTATTACCGTTACTAAAGGCGTAGACCAATCACTAGCATTAACCTTTTCAATTATTTGACTTTTTTCAAGTCTGTCTAGTTCTTTGTCTATCTTCTCTTTAATGGAAAAGGGTACTGGTCTAAATTTAAAAAATTTGGGCTTTGCATTTGGCCTCAATGATATTGAACCTTTAATGCCCTGAATTGGTAAATCTTTATTTTCAAATACTCTCTTATATACTTCTAAAAACAGTTCTAAATTTGAAATTACATTTATATTATTACAGATATCAAAAACGCAATTGGGCCAATCAGCTTTTAAAATTCTTATCCAATTTCTGCCCAGTAACGGCGTTTGGTTATTAAACTGGCCTGTCACAATTAGGGGTAGTTTTTCCTGATAGTTTTTGTAACTAACATTTACCAAGCATTTTCCAAAAACTGGTATCATATTTCCTGAAAAACTTTTCAAATGTCCACTGTATTTCTCTAGAGTGACATTTTTGAGATTTGTAAGAAAAAATTTCTTTGAAACTACAGACACGTCTGCACCAGTGTCAACCTCCATTATAGTGTCTGCATCTTCAATTTTAACGTTTACCATTATTTTTGGTGCGTTTTCTAATGTGTTGCACTGAATAGTATTCAATTTATTCTGATTGGGTTTATTCATTCCAGAATTTTGGGCCGATTTTTTATTCCAACATACTGGAGCAATGTGCCCTTTCTTATTGCAAATATAACATTGAGCATTTTTGAATTTGCATAACTTCGTATCGTGGTTAGACTTTCCACAAATTTTGCAAGGATTATTGTATTTACATGGGAATTTAAAATTTTTAGATCTGGCTTTCAACTTATCAATATCATGACCAGGATTTTTCATCAAATTTACTTGTGACTTCGCTGCCTCTACAGAATTTGCAATATTTATTGCACTATCAAACGTTAAAAAAGGTTCACTTAGCAGCCTTTTAAGCGTAGCTTCATCGAAGCAACCACTTACAAATTGATCACACAAATTTTCATTTATGTCAGTAAATTTGCACTTGTCTGCCTGAGATTTAAGCCTCAAAACAAATTTTCCCACAGGCTCACTTTCTTTTTGTACAATCTTGTGAAATAAATATCTTTCATAGTGCTTATTTTTTATTGGATATAAATGGTTGGTTGAAACCTCTACTAAATCTTTATATTTAAGGTCACTTGGCCTTCTGGGTACCAACAAATCGCGCAAAGTCTTATAAACATTAACATCAATAGACGTTAATAACACAGATACTTTGTCTGCTTCTAATGTTTTGTTCAATTTAAAACATTCTTCTAATTGTTCCAAATGACAATTTAGATCTTCACCTTCACGAAACCTTGGATAATTTAAATTAGTGGTGGCCATACTTACGTTAATTCTTCGTCGCCATTTGATACGTTTCTATTAATTGTTAAATATTAATGGTGAAAATTATTTTGTAATAAATTGCACTTTATATATATATATATAGATAAATGAAAGATACACTATTTTTAAGCTACTATAATTATTTTATTCTTTTTACAATTCGATTATACGTATATTGTTGTTTACAAGATGATGATCCATAATACAGAGTAGAGTAATAATATATCACAGATCAGTAAGGATTGCGACCAAAGTACAATAAATTATTATTTTATTACGATAAAAACCAATTCTGTAGCTCCTTTGTGGTGAACCTGTGTTCGTAGATAAAGACTATTATTATAAAAATCAAGTTAAGATGTGACTCTCAATGTCACCAAAGAGTATTGAAGTATTCCCAGTCCAAAACTCCAAGGCATCCATATACAAGTTTTCCTGAGGTGGGGGACGAAGACCCCATGTTTTCCTGAAGGAGTACTCAGTCGTTGAGCCTCCTCGACTGTATACAGTTGTACATAGTTTATTTGTTTTCCTCCTTTACATTCTTCAGACATTTGACAATTTATTCCATGTCCTGGGGTCACGATGGTGCCCAAAATAATGATTTTTTCCGTGCTCCAGGAAATGCCCAATGGGGAGTCGGTGAGGTTCCCCCACACCACACCAGAGGTACTGAATTTTTCCGAATGTTGACTCTTATTCCTGGCACACGCCTGAAGTCCTCGAAGATCTTAATCAGCTCCAACTGCCCATCTCCTTCGCGGATAAGCAGATTGATGTCGTCGACGTATGACAGAACGTTTCCTCGGCCGAGTAACTGCTCTAGGTGAAGAAGAAGAGGCCCCATGCAGAAGAGAACAGCGCTGGACGCGAAAAAAAAATGAGTACGTCCAGCTCCGTTGTACCCACGTATAGAATAGCTGAACCACCCACGCTACGAAGGCTGGTCAACACCGATGGAGATCAGGAGGGATATCATGAAGCCCCAGTCGAGAATGTCAAACGCAGACGCCAAGTGGGTGGCAACGACCGTAAGGGGTTCATTATTTTTGTGGGCCGTTGCAACCGCGTCAGAAACGCTAGCTGCGTTTCAAGATTGCGTTCTTCCTGAAATGGCGTAGGTTTGGCATTCTGGAACTATGTCGAGAAGGTGACGTCGCAATATCCCGTGGAGAATGCGCTGAGGACTCTGTAGTCTGTAGATTTGGGCCGCTGGTTTGGGAACGAGGCATATCTCATTGCTCTGCGTGGATGAAGACAGAGCCCTGGAAATTTGGGAAGCCTTGAGATCCGTTGAAGCACTAGTGCGAAGAGGTATTCAAATCCCCGGATCAGTTCGCAGGGTAGGGCGTCCCATCCGGCTGATTTTCCCATGGACAAGCTGTCGATGGCAGATTTCAGCTTGGGAAATCTGTTCTTCTAAGATTATAATTAAGCTGGCGCTCGCAAGGAAGTCTTCGATGTCTTCTGGAGTACATGCCTCGTCGTAGGCCTGGTCCAGCAAGGCTGATCCCATGATGACTTGTACTGCGCTAGTTCAGATGGTGAGTGATGTGCGGCGAGTCCGAAACGCGCGCCCGATAAAGATGGATAGTCTGCGTCAATCGACGCTGCTTCGAGCCTCGTTTGTAAGAACCTTATCGCTCTCTTGGTGTAATCATCCTCTGCAATGCGAGGGATACTTTCTTTAGATTAGCGGTTGTTAAAAAAAATTCTTTATCTAATCTACAGCAAGTTGTTATTAAGAGGTGCGACGTAATTTCAACGCGTGTCACATTGTGTGAAATATGTTTACAATCCACATCCTTATGGCATTATCCTGTTTGAACTAAGAAGGTACGGGATATCCTGAAGTAGATTTTCCGGCGTTTTCCACGTAGAAAGTTTGGATTGGTTAAACAACGAACTCATTCCTTCTAAATTTGATCCGGGCAAGAATGACGATGACACATTTCTGGAATAGTTCTTTCAGCGAGGGCCGTTGTAATATTTGATTGCACCTATTGGAATATATATATATTAAGGAATGAGTTCGTCGTATATATATATATGGTAATTTAAACCAACAACCCTATATTGTATACTACTTATAACAAGATTGTCATGTTGTATATAGAAACACATCTATAAATAATTATACGCATGATTGACATGTGCCATTGCATCACATATGTAATGTACTTTGCACAAACTGAGGATGAATAAATGAAACTATGTAATAGATTAAGAGCTGAGCTAAGAAAGAGATCTAGATAGAAATACAACAACCCTAAAAAGGAATTTGGTAGCCCGTTGCCATCAGGTCTTAAGGGTGTGGAGGATGCCGCAGCCACCCCACGCACTTTGCACCCGTTCAAAGTCCAAATTCTCGCCTGTCCCCGCCCTCGGCAAAGATATAAAACATCTGCCCTAGCCGAAATGTTACAGAGACTTCACCATCGGCGTGAGCCCTTGTCGGTTGTACCCAGATCCACCTCATCGACCATGTAAAACAGTAAGAACTTTTCTAACTCCATCTTGCTCTTAGCTCGACTCCTATCTGTTCACGGAACTTTCCTACTACAGCTGTGTCTCTTCGTTTTTTGTGTGTGAACATTCCCAAGCTTTCCACTCTACCTCGACCACGACTGCCTGTACTCTGTGAAAACTGTTAAAGGTCTTCCAAAGTGCAGAGAGGTACTGGAAAACTCTCCACGCCCTGACTGTCCCTCTCGGTTACTACAGGATTGACCCTCGGTTACCACAGCTATAGCGAGAGTCGACAGGATACCTCATCATAGATAAGTCGACAGGACCTCATCACATCTATATAGATAATACCGTAACAGAGTTTTCCATTGTAAAGTCCTGAGCTATCTCCTCCGAAGATTCTGAACTACACATAACGATCTATATACCAAAATTTTCGTTATTTTTTTCTTCGTATGATAGGCCTGTTTTTATTTTCCTAATGTTAACAGTTATTTTTATTTTTTAATTTAATCTATTTTACAATCGTAGATTTTTTGCATTTATCATCATCAACTCCTTTGTTTTAAAATGCGTTCTTTTGTCTTATTACTACAACCAATCGTGATGAAACTTTGGGAAGATGTTTAGTATACTACCGGGATGGTTTCTGGCTAATTACTCTTTAGAAATAACCTTTCGTTGCATTTTTATTTACGATAAAACGTAGATTCACTCGCAATTAGCGCCCCCTCGCGGCAGAAGTATGGCCTTAAATAGCCTCGAATGAGCTTATTTGTAACGTCAAGTTTAGCCTATAGGTTAGGTACACAGCTTCGTACCCCCGCAACCTAGGTTCGAGGCTCAGCGTGGGTGTTTTTTTTTTCATTTCTTTTATATTATTGTAGCAAATTATTAAAAATATTATTTTATTTAAAATGTAGGCTTTTTAAAATAAAAATTAACATACACAATTTTTTAATAATATTTGTTACAAACCTAGGTTCGAGGCTCAGCGTGGGTGTCTTTTTTTATTTTCGTTTCTTTTATATTATTGTAGAAAGGTCTGTTTTTACAGCATTATTATATTTTGATTGGTTTATTTTAAATATGTTTGTTATGAAGGCTCTATGAAATACTATTTGGAGCACATTTTACATTTCAAACACCTAAGCCCCCCTCTTTTTAATATTGTAGCAAAGTATTAAAAGTATTATTTTATTTTAGATGTTTGCCATGAAACTTTGGGAAGTTGTTTAGTATACTATCAGGACGATTTCTGGCGAATTTTTTTAGAATAATATTTATAACAATAATTATAGCGAAATTACGACATAGTGATTATATTCTGTGTTTGTGCATATATTAATATTTAACAGAAAATGTTAGAACGTTCTATTAGAATATCTCGAAAACAAAAAACAATACATATAAACGAGTTCACTGACATTTATTAATGCAGTGATTATAATCAACTAGCCGAGTGACCCGGGCAACGCCCCGGGTTTACCCGAAGGACCCGCAGGTGAGAAACTATAGAAGAAAAATTTTAACAAATCAGAAAATGAAATTGCAAACAACAGAACTACGCTACTTTAAGGACATGAGAGCACATGCACTGTATCACCATACGTGTACCATTTTCAAAGACCCTGCTTAGGATTAAAACTTCTCAGAAGCATAACAATAGTACCAACCTAGAGGTTAACTGGTGTGGATGCATTCCTCTGGGAGTGAGACTATTGAGAAATTCAGTAGGGAGTTATTTTGCTTCTCCGCATTCTAACACTCCAACTGTTAACACTGTGGAAACACTGACTCATGTTTGGTAAGCAATTTCAGGGAAGAAACTATAGACATTGGATTAAATAAATTATTAATTAAATTGCATTAAATAAAAATTATTAGATTTAAATAAATATTATTAGAGTGAAAAAAAAGAAAGAAATTAACAAATTAGAAAATAAAATTTCGAAAAATACAACTATATTGCAGATAAGATAAGAGGACCTTATTAAAAAATACATAAACAAACTGTAATTCGACACTCGATAATTCGACACTTTCGATAATTCGACACTTTCGATAATTCGACCATTTTAAAAATCAAATTTACAAGGTTGATTGTTGTTTAAATACAACTTTGCTTTTGCATGCATAAACACAGGCTCTTGTAGCAAGAACCCAAATATTATTTATAGTCATAGCAAAAGCCAACTTTAGTGAAAACTGATGCCTCTTCAGAATGAATGGAAGACTGATATCTGAAGGAGCAGAAGATATGGGTCATCTTTACATGTATGCTATCCAATGTTCGCACACTTGAAAAAGCCACATATAAAGTTGTCCGTGAGTAAACACAGGCTCTTGTAGCCAAGGTTTGGCCTTGAGCCTTATTTATAGTCATAGCAAAAGCCAACCTTAGTGAAAACTAACGCCTCTCTAGAATGAAGCGAAGGTTGGTATCCGAAGGGGCCAAAGATATTTCAGACACTATACAGTGTGTTCAACTTTGGGCACTGTCAGTATATGTGCTTCAAGGACATGAGAGCACATGCGCTGAAACACCATACGCGTTCCATCGCAAAGATCCTAAAGGCATTGGTGAAAGTATAAATAAATATTTTGGAAATGAAAAAAAAATACATATATATATAAGAAAATAAATTGGAATAAAAATTTACAAACTATATTTCAGAGTGGATACATATTTGAAAGGAAAAAAAAAAGAAAATTGCAAACAACAAAACTATATTACAAATATTACATGAAAACTAACGCCTCTCTAGAATGAAGCGAAGGTTGGTATCCGAAGGGGCCAAAGATATTTCAGACACTATACAGTGTGTTCAACTTTGGGCACTGTCAGTATATGTGCTTCAAGGACATGAGAGCACATGCGCTGAAACACCATACGCGTTCCATCGCAAAGATCCTAAAGGCATTGGTGAAAGTATAAATGACCCATATCTTCTGCTCCTTCAGATTTCAGTCTTCCATTCATTCTGAAGAGGCATCAGTTTTCACTAAAGTTGGCTTTTGTTATGACTATAAATAATATTTGGGTTCTTGCTACAAGAGCCTGTGTTTATGCATGCAAAAGCAAAGTTGTATTTAAACAACAATCAACCTTGTAAATTTGATTTTTAAAATGGTCGAATTATCGAAAGTGTCGAATTATCGAAAGTGTCGAATTATCGAGTGTCGAATTACAGTTTGTTTATGTATTTTTTAATAAGGTCCTCTTATCTTATCTGCAATATAGTTGTATTTTTCGAAATTTTATTTTCTAATTTGTTAATTTCTTTCTTTTTTTTCACTCTAATAATATTTATTTAAATCTAATAATTTTTATTTAATGCAATTTAATTAATAATTTATTTAATCCAATGTCTATAGTTTCTTCCCTGAAATTGCTTACCAAACATGAGTCAGTGTTTCCACAGTGTTAACAGTTGGAGTGTTAGAATGCGGAGAAGCAAAATAACTCCCTACTGAATTTCTCAATAGTCTCACTCCCAGAGGAATGCATCCACACCAGTTAACCTCTAGGTTGGTACTATTGTTATGCTTCTGAGAAGTTTTAATCCTAAGCAGGGTCTTTGAAAATGGTACACGTATGGTGATACAGTGCATGTGCTCTCATGTCCTTAAAGTAGTGTAGTTCTGTTGTTTGCAATATCATTTTCTGATTTGTTAAAATTTTTCTTCTATAGTTTCTCACCTGTGGGTCCTTCGGGTAAACCCGGGGCGTTGCCCGGGTCACTCGGCTAGTATGTATATAAAAAAGCAAAGCCCAATTCTAAACCCAAATATTTTTTTATGAGAAGAACATCAACATATTGCATGATTACGGCAGTCCATAGCTTCCCTGACAAAAATTCACCAAGAAAGTTAAATATTCCAAAATTTTTCTGTGTGTAAATTGCTAAATATGTAAAAAACATGTATACAAAAAAGCAAAGCCCAATTCCAAACCCAAATATTTTTTTTATGAGAAGAACATCAACATAAGGCATGATTACGGCAGTCCATAGCTTCCCTGACAAAAATTCACCAAAAAAGTTAAATATTCCAAAAATATTTCTGTGTATATATTGCTAAATGTGTAAATAACATGTATATAAAAAAGCAAAGCTTAATTTTAAATTTCATTATCCTTTCCACAGGAAAAGCATCAAAATACTGCATAAGTACGGCACTTTTGCAGCCGCATGATTACGGCAGTCCATAGCTTCCCTGACAAAAATTCACCAAGAAAGTTAAATATTCCAAAATTTTTCTGTGTGTAAATTGCTAAATATGTAAAAAACATGTATACAAAAAAGCAAAGCCCAATTCCAAACCCAAATATTTTTTTTATGAGAAGAACATCAACATAATGCATGATTATGGCAGTCCATAGCTTCCCTGACAAAAATTCACCAAAAAAGTTAAATATTCCAAAAATATTTCTGTGTATATATTGCTAAATGTGTAAATAACATGTATATAAAAAAGCAAAGCTTAATTTTAAATTTCATTATCCTTTTCACAGGAAAAGCATCAAAATACTGCATAAGTACGGCACTTTTGCAGCCCCCCTGACAAAAATTCACTAAAAGAGGTAAGTATTCAAAAAAATATTTTGGTATATATATTGCTAAATGTGTAACAAACATGTATATAAAAAAAGCAAAGCTTAATTCTAAGTTCTAATATTTTTTTTATAAGAAAAGCTACAAAAGCAAATAGGGAGAAGTGAAGCCATTTAGCCATTTTCAAAATCTGATTGTGAAAGAGTAAAAAAATGAGTAAATAAGAGCAAATATAAAGAAAAAGTATTGCTAAATGTGTAATAAACATGTATATAAAAAAGCAAAGCTTAATTCTAAGTTTTAATATAAAGAAGAAATAAGACACAAAAATGGAGCTAAATTCAAATTAAAAACTATAACAAATTAATAAAAAAAATAACACCTAATCCAAATGCCACCATCATCAGACAAAAGAAAAAATGAGATTTTATTCTTTAGTTCATTTATTCTTCTGTCTGATGCTGTCGCTGAAACGTCACACACTATTAAATTATTTGGATTAGGTCTTATTAATGAGAAAAAAAAAGATGCCAAAGAGAGATGAAAAGATGCCAAAAAAGATAACCAGATACAAAAATTGTGCTAAATTCAAATGAAAAACTAAAACAAACACTTATAAAAGATAATTATTATAGAATAAAAGTAATAATTCAATCTACAATTCGAAAAATTTATATATTTAAATGAAAAACTATAACAAAGTACTTACATAATCAAATGAATCAGAAATATATATTATTTCAAAACACATTTTTACGCATTTCAAAACAAATGAATTGATGATGATAAATGCAAAAATCTACGATTGTAAAATAGATTAAATTAAAAAATAAAAATAACTGTTAACATTAGGAAAATAAAAACAGGCCTATCATACGAAGAAAAAAATAACGAAAATTTTGGTATATAGATTGTTATGTGTAGTTCAGAATCTTCGGAGGAGATAGCTCAGGACTTTACAATGGAAAACTCTGTTACGGTATTATCTATATAGATGAAGAAGATGATTACAATGAAGGGCTATATTATAGATATATATAAAAAATCACTTTCAAATTTTAACGTAACGTTCCATTCTCAATCCCGTAGGGCTTTAGATCGGCTAAAACATTTTTATCTTTATAAGTGAATATTAACTTTACTGTACTGAATAGTTTAGTATAATGTTAATTTAACATATTACAATTTAGCCACAGCAACGCGTGGCCGGGTTCGCTATTTATAATATATATTTCTGATTCATTTGATTATGATTATAATTTGTAAGTACTTTGTTATAGTTTTTCATTTAAATAGAGCTCAATTTTTGTGTATGTTTTCTATTTGCAGTATCTTTCCTAATGTCTTTGGCAACGTTTTTTTTTCTCATAAATAGGCTGAGGTTATATCATTTTTCGAATTGTAGATTGAATTATTACTTTTATTCTATAATAATTATCTTTTATAAGTGTTTGTTATAGTTTTTCATTTGAATTTAGCACAATTTTTGTATCTGGTTATCTTTTTTGGCATCTTTTCATCTCTCTTTGGCATCTTTTTTTTTTCTCATTAATAAGACCTAATCCAAATAATTTAATAGTGTGTGACGTTTCAGTAACAGCATCAGACAAAAGAATAAATGAACTAAAGAATAAAATCTCATTTTTTCTTTTGTCTGATGATGGTGACATTTGGATTAGGTCTTTTTTTTTTTTATTAATTTGTTATAGTTTTTCATTTGAATTTAGCTCCATTTTTGTGTCTTATTTAATAAATGAACTAAAGAATAAAATCTCATTTATTCTTTTGTCTGATTTTTGTGTCTGATTTTCTTTTTTACAGTATCTTTCATAATGCCTGATTTGATTACTTGATCTGTTATAGTTTTTCATTTAAATTTAGCTCCATTTTTGTGTCTGTCGTTTTTTTTTCTTCTCATAAATAGGCTGATGCTGTATTTGTGTACTCAATTGTTGCTTTTTGTGTCTGGTTTCTTTTTTGCAGTATTTTTTGGAATCCTTTTTTTTTTTTCATCAATTGTTTCCTCACATGCTTGGAATTTTCTTTTTATGCCTGTCCTGGCTTTCATTTTTATAGTTTTCCTCTGCTTGGTTCTTAATTTACCTTTTTTTTCAGCGTCTTCTGTCATGCCTCGAAAAGGCCGTGGAAGACTCACTCCCCTAACAGCTAGGCGTGCTAATATGACTCGCCGCAGACACAAAACCCCAATTGCTATTTCTCTTGTTTACTTTTTTACCAATGCCTATAATTTTTCACCTGAAAGATTTTTTATTTTATTTGTTATTCAATAAATTATTATCACTTATTTTTGGTCTTCTTTTTACTTACTTATTTTACTGGGGGTTGGTGGAAGGATGGTCTAAGCTGTTGGTTTTCGACCGCTACGACCCGGGTTCGATTCCCGCATTGGGCACTTTTTTCTGAAAATTAAAAAAAAAATGCTCCAATGGCTTCCGATTCTTGCAAAAGTCCAACCCCACCAGCAAGCGCAAGTAATCAAACGGGGCTCTG
The DNA here is from genome assembly GCA_030710605.1 of Cordylochernes scorpioides. Lineage (NCBI taxonomy): Eukaryota > Metazoa > Arthropoda > Arachnida > Pseudoscorpiones > Chernetidae > Cordylochernes > Cordylochernes scorpioides. The sequence continues at coordinate 45,684,068 of CP092872.1, read as the reverse complement.
GCACATTTGTAAATGCAAAGTCGAACTGCTTTTCACATGTTTAGACATGTGGTGTACTTACAGTTAAAGCAGTCGCCTACTCTACCCACCATGATTATCAAGGCCTGTACCACGTGTACTAGGGATAAGCAAAAAAAAAATATTTTACTCATTGATCTATACATACAATTATTTGCATACAATTATTTACATACAAATATATGCATACAATTATATACATACACTTTTCTACATTTTTGCACTCTGCAGTCTAATATGTTGTTAATAATAGGGGTTTTAGACAAATATCAACTGTTGAAATTTGATTTTCCAAAATAGTTGAATTATCGAAAGTGTCGAATTAGTTTGTCATATGATAGGCCGTAGGTCGAGACATCCAAAAAATGGTCGAATTATCGTGTGTTGAATTAATTAGATTATATTGTATATATAAAAATATATAATTGTTGTTTTTAATGAGGTCTTTTAAATGAATTTATTCCTTTAATATGTTGTCATATCTGCAATTTTTTTCCATTTCCAAAATATTTATTTACACTTTCACCAATGCCTATAGGATCTTTGCGATGGAACAGGTATGGTGTTCTAGCGCATGTGCTCTCATGTCCTTGAAGCACATATACTGACAGTACCCCAAGTTGAACACACTGTATAATGTCTGAAATATATGACTATAAAGAGGGCTCAAGGCCAAACCTTTGCTACAAGAGCCTGTGTTTACGCACAGACGACTTTATGTGACTTTTTCAAGTGTGCGAAATTTGGATAGCATACATGTAAAGTTGAACCCAAGTATATATAAAATGTAGTTTTTAATGAGGTCATTTAAATGAATTCCTATTATAAATCGTCTCCTCTGAAATATAGTTTGTAAATTTATATTCTGATTTATTTTATCCTTTTTTTTCATTTCCAGAATATATATTTACACTTTTCACCAATGCCTAAAGTTTCTCACCTGAAAGAAAAAAAACTCCGCCTTTGCCGGTCCCAAGCCAGGATGAAAAAGGAGGAGGGGGAGCAGTAACAAGCTCACTAAAAAAACCTGGGCTTAGCTGGCCCGGCTGATAGTACCTTGTAAGGGCTCCTAATCCAGGGATACATTCTTTTGGAGCTAAGTCAGTGGCCTGCCACTGAGTAGTGCTCCCAGTCTTGATGACAAAGGCAGACGCATTCTACTTCACCCAATCGTGATGGTTGTTAATTTCAAGCTTTACAAGCTTGACACTCTAATATGATTGAGTGAAGATAAGAAAGGAGAAAAAAATATTTTTTGTATTTTTTTTTGGCAATAATCTATTTATTATCAATTAATTTTATTTTGCTCTTTATTTATTATTCCCCTGCTCTATACATACATTTTGTACATTTACAATGTCAGCCATTTTCTCTGTAATACCTTTTTAGCAGTGAAGTTATATTTGAGCAACAAACAATTGTTGAAATTTAAAATGGTCGAATTATCGATAGTGTTGAATTACACTTTGTTATATGATAGGCTGTAGGTCAAGACAACAAAACATGGTCGAATTATCGAGGTTATATTGTATATATAAAACTAGAAATGTAGTTTTAATGAGGTCCTTGAAATATTTTCATTCCTTTTATATGTTGTCTTATCTGCGATATAGTAGCATTTTTTGCAATTTTATTTGCTGATTTGTGTCATTTTTTCACTCTAAATATATTTATTTAAACTCTTCAACTAATGCCTATAGTTTCTTTCCTGAAATTGCTTAGCAAACATGAGTTGGTTGTATTGTTATGCTTCGGAGATATTTTAATCCTAAGCAGGGTCTTTACGAATGGTACACGTATGGTTACACAGTGCATGTGCTCTCATCTTCTTGAAGTAGTGTAGATGTGTTGTTTGCACTTTTATTTTCTGATTTGTTAGTATTTTTCTTCTTTTTTCATTTTAAATAATTTTTTAGGCATAGGAACCAATGCCTATAGTTTCTCACCTGCGGGCCCTTCGAGTAAACCCGGGGCGTTGCCCGGGTCACTCGGCTAGTATATATATATACCCCTCCCCTGAATATATTATAAAGTGTGTAGAACATCGTTTTATAATGCTATCCTGCTTATTGCGTAATTTTTTTACGCTCTTGATATCAAATTTCCTCTTTTGATTTCCCGATATAACGATATCTCACTTATAAATGCGTTGTTCTTGTTATTGTAGATATCGTGTCTCGCGTCAATTAGAGTAGTAAATTCACGTAAGTCTGTCTATTTATACTGAAACGCCGTTTTTGATAAAGCCACGCAACGTAGATCCACTTTCGAACATCAATAATACATTAAACTGTGTGCATTAAATGACCGTGTTAATGGTGTGCGTATGTGATGTGTGCGGTGTGTTATATGTGTAGTGTGATGTGGTATATGTATGTGATGTGTGGTGTGTATGTATTATGTGGTATGTATGAAGTGTATGATGTGGTGGTGTGCGTTGTGTATGTGAGTGTGTATGGTGTGTGCATGAGGTGTGTGTATGTAATGTGTGTGATGAGTATATGCGATGTGTGTTTTTTTATGTTAATGATATGTGGATTTCCCGGTAAAATCTATCTTTCTTACCTCTGAACAAAACATAAAGAGCCTGTAGGGCTAGAAAACCGTGAGGCGATGGTACAACTGAGGCTAGCGTGAGCACCAAAAAACCTGTTGTGCGATTAAAACTTATTAAATTGTATCTAGATTTGCATAACATTTTTATATGAGGAAAAAGGACAACGATACATGTTTTGAATAACCTCGGGGCCACCATAAGCAGATTTATTGAGATAATGTTTTGAAAGTACCAAAATTAAAGTGCGGTCTCTTATGTGCTACGTTGAAATACAAATTATAAAAGAAAGAGATCTCAAAGTAAGATTCCATGGTCTACCTCGGGCAAGGTATAGAGAAGCGGAGGAGGTGGCCTAGTTGTCCGAGCCGGTTTGTGGGCAGAAAGTGACTGGTCAGTCACTCTCCCGTCCAGCGGTCAACTCTCTCTCCCCGTTGGTCAGCTACCTCCGGTCTTACATGTCGAGTATAGTTAACTGCTCGATTGCTTTCTTTTCAAACATCATATCGCGTATTTTTTTATTTATAACTATTTAAAAATATTATTTAATTCTTTTTATATATATATATATTCAAATATTCTATATATGTGAATATAAAATTAGTTCAGAGATACATTGTATATACATAATTATGAACGCTAATATTTGATTCTCGCTTAAATTCTGGCTGCATTGGTTTATCAAATTAGATTCTGCGGTGTGTTGATGTTGACACCAAAAAAGAACTCGTAGATGCCCACATGATATCCATTCTGTAGAAGTAGACAATGCGATAAGTAATAGAACTGATTTTTATAGTCGTCTCGTTCTGAGCATTGTTGGTTCTTTGTACCAGAACACTGTGGGGTTTACAGCTGAAAGAACGTCTGGTAGACGTCATTTTCAGAAATATACTCTATACTGATAAGAGTATAAATGTGTTAGAGACGTCTACATATGTTCAATAATTACAGTATCTGAAAGTTCATCTTATCTTTTTTTTTATGAACCCTAAAAAATTAATCTCCTCGGGAACTATAGAAAACCGACCATGCATAACATATAGCTTCTAGAGGCGAACAAATCCTATTGGAACGTGATATAAATTAGATTCGCTCTAACAGAATGCTCCATTTTTCATTCAGTATTTCTGAGCCTTTGAGGTGAGGGGAGTTAACGACCTGATTGCCTGGAGGAGGACTCTTCGTCTTTGGGGGAGCTTCCTGGACTGTACGTAATAGTACATATGTTTCTTTGTGATTTCCCTTATTATCTTAATATTAGTGTGTAAATTAAACATAAGAGACAATAACGATCCATCTATATTTCTTATATTATTTGTTTATCATTGACAAATGTTAATAAAATTGCTTTAAATCTAAATTCTAGCACAAATGCAATCCCGCCTTCCTCCCTCGGCCCTAGGAACTCCCTCCCTGTCTGTCGCCCACGCTCGGTCAGTGGGCGGCTGGCTTGACCGCTGACTTAATTATAAAACTAGTTCCTTGCTTCTTTCCTTCCTATGCATCAATCATGGCTTTTATTGCTTAACGTCCTTCTATTCTGGATGAGGGCCGTGTCCTGGGTTTGTTAGGACTCTGCGTCCCGCATTCAACTGGCAGATATTTGTATGGACCATTCAGTCCTTAATCATAGCTGAATTATGAATTCGCATCATGGTTCGTGAAATTTCTGTTTGAAATATACGTAAATAACGACATTGCACAGAACCACGTCGAGTGGTTATTATTTTGCTTATTTTGCTATTTATATTTTGCTTTGAGTGGTTTTGACAAATGTCGAATATACCTATATATGATTCAAACATGTGTTATACCTGCATAATTTATTATCAAGTTACTAACCATCGTATTCAAATGGCTTCGGCACACTCTATAGTTTTAGAGATAATTTTAAAATAAACAAATATATTCTTCGGAACTATATTCATCAGGTTAAAGCGTTCATCAAAGATTTTCTAAGGTCTTTAATTATCTTAGAAATATTTTAGAAAATGTTGAATTATCATGAGCATGTATAGAGTTATTTTGCTCCCAAAGCTAAGGTAAAGTAACTAAATACCACTTTTGCCTTCAAGGAAGGCGGCCCAAAACATACTCTTGAGGTTTATTGGAGGTTGAAATTTTGTGAAATTATGTCTTTGCATATTTGTTCTTTGTTTTATCACAATTTACATAGTGTCAGTTTAACTTATTTGTGTTATAAATAGGACGTATGGATGAAGTTGAGGAGGCCAGTCCAGCATTAGGAGTAGAGTAGTATTGTTACTTTAAATGTATTTTTCTACTGTAGTTTTAGCTTGGCAAAAAATAATTATTGTTCAAGTATAAGATTTGTGTCGTGGCCCAGAGCGACACGACATGAACAAATCTCTCTTGATTTTACCAAAAGGTTCCAGAGAGAAAGTCGCTCAGCAAACTTCTAACTCCTGAGTGGTTTTAATAAATCCTTCTTCTCCGTAATGTGGTGGTGATATATCGGTGTGTTAGAGGTACTTCCTAGGAAAATTGACAGTTTTATTCGGCAGAGTCGCCTAAAGGAATCAGCCGAAAGCATAGCTAAATCATTTTTTCCTGGAGGGGATCTCTCATCAAGGATATTCTGATTAGGTTGAAAACTCTATATGGCTAGGTCTGACATTCTGAGAGAGACAGATTGTATCTACGTTTTAGGCTGTCTATCATGGGAGATTATACTCCTACCCAAAAATGAAAATATTCATTCTTACAAAAAAAAAAGAAGAAGAAGAATAAGAAATTAAATACGTGTTCATGGTTGAAGTTAATGTGTGTGAAAATTTTTCCTCTGACTTTATTCAAAATTTAATTTAAATTCGCATTCACACTCAATGTTTCTTTCTGCGCACATAGGCGGTATGTTAGAAAGAAGCTTTTTAAGAGCTAATTATGACTTTTGATGCTCGATTTTCAAATAAAGTTATCTCGTGTTAGAAAATGTTTTTATTTATTCACACAAACACGCACAAAATCAGGCTACACAATATCACAATGTGTTCGTTCACACCTAGCTCATGATGCTAACTTCACCACGGAAAGGAAAGATGAGGAAGTCGCCCGTGGGAGAGGGGCAAACCTATAGAAAGAATTCATAGAACTAGGTTTCCGTGCTAGCAATTAAGGGCAACATCGTTAGGGCCTTCAAAAAGCTTTCACATTTATTTAAAAAAAATTAAGTTTCTAAGGACACTTGTAAAAGAGAGTAAACGGGTAATATATCGATAAGAGGTGATATTGAATTAATATACAAGTTTGTTTATATATATTTGAAATCTTTAGATTTCTTTCTGAACCTATTGCAGATAATTATTATTGATATATTGAGTTCATATTGCATTTTTTAAATATTTGCATTTTCATTCATCACAATAAAAAAAATATGGCTTTACAAATATTTCATCTATGTCAGTAGAAGATGACTCTGTTCAAGTTTTGAAAGCGGTTGTGATATAATTGATGAGCATTTCCTCCACCAGGTCATCCATCTATGGACAATAAATTCAAAGATAGAAATCCAAATGGTTTTTTTTTGTCATTATGCGATCTATCTAGGAAGTGAGACCTCAATGATCTCTATTGATGACAGTGATTAACTACATATTTGTTGTTTCATACATTTGTTGCTTCATATTATATATATAAATCATCAAAACTACCTCTCTTCAGTTCTCTCTCTTACTACGAAGATAGAAAATATTATATGATATATAAATATTAGAGAAGAAAATATAGATTTCCATTGCAATTACAGACTATTCCAGAAACCAATCCCATACAATAGTATAGATAGGTCTGTAGATCAATCTACTATTGTATGGCCTTGTTTTATGAAATAGTCTGTAATTTCAATGGAAAACATATTAGGGATATTTAGGAAAGGTAAGGACATAAGTCTACACTTCGTGAGACCCCCATAAGCTTATATCTATAGATTCCCTATATTTTCTTAAATTCCACACCAAGACACAATATGTTCTAAATATGTTGACAGTCTTCAAGCTTTTTGCTACAGACATTCCAGAAATGTTCCTAGTCTATTAACTTACCAGAATACACTTGAAATATTCCTTAATAATATCAATCAGACGTCTTCAAATAAAAGCAACCATTTCGGTAATATTTTATATTTGCACAAACACACATTAATAATTAATAATAATACTTTATATACCTAACTGAGTGTGTGTACAAACAACGATTTTTATTTCAAATTATTCAAGATTTTGCATTCCGTAATTCAAAATAAACACCAAAGCCTAACAAAAAAAAAAGCCATAGACCAGAACAATGCAAAATACTAACCCACATCATAAAATATGAAGATATTTCTAACATAATTTTACTAATTAAAACTAATATAATAATATTTATTTTGATCTATTCCCAATATAGCTAATAGCAAATAGAAAATATACAAGTCTGTTAATGGCCTAATTGTACATATATTTGAAGATTTTATAAAAAGAGCCAGTTAACTCCCCTCTCTCAAGAACTATACGTGTTTTCATTCTTTGTTATTGAAAAGAATAATCTTAAAGTTTGAAATTCAGCAACAAATAGAGTCTGTATATTATTTTGTTGGTGGTTGGGAATTATATTTTCAGCTATTTCTTAATATAGAAGACCAATTTATGCATTCAGTGAACTGAATATTGAAAGATTTGGGAAGGCCTGGCTCATCAGTGGTGAAACTTTGTAGCGAATCTGCCACTTGATTCACCATAACGTCAGTATGTTTTTTGTTGATGTTGACCATATCTTCGTGAGTTCCAACAATAGAAGCGGGAGTTCAAGGTGATGGCGCCTTGTCCACCTTGACCAGTGCAGTCTTCAAGCTTTGTTCCAGACATTCCAGAAATGTTCCTAGTCTATAAACTTACCAGAACACACTTGATATATTCCTTAATAGTATTAATCAGATGTCTTAAAAAAACGCAACCATTTCGTAAATATTTTATATTTACCCACACACATTAATAATAATAATTTATATGCCTAACTGAGTGTGTGTACAAAATTTACCGGTTTTGTTTATAAGCAATCTAGATAATGCTAGGTGCAAGGTTCATGGTGTGTAGCTGTTTTACACATTTTGGCATGATTTTAATCATACTTCTCAATGATAGCATTTACACATCAGGTTTGGCACCGGCCCAATGTTTGTGATTTAAATATTATTATATTCTATTAGCGAGAATGCAAAATTGACACTGCAGGGAATAACCTCATTATCAATTTTTTAAAATTATTTATTTATTTAAAAGGTGTACATATTCCGTAATCCTTATTGAAGATGCATTTTTAGCTTTATTAAATTGAAGCCTATTTTATTTGGATGTTTAAAAATATATTTTTTTAAATCGAAGTTCTCCTCAAATCTATATTGTAATATCCATATAGATAATACACAAACAGTTTCTAGATGTAAAGTTTTAAGCAATCTCTCAATTTCTCAATAGCCTTACTCCTCACAGGAATACTTTCAAAACGGGTAAACCTTAAAGTTGGTGCTATTGCTATGCTTCTGAGAAATTTCAATCCTAATCAGAGTCTTTGCAATGGCACACGTTAGTTTATCCAGCGCTTGCGCTCTCATGTCCTTGAAGCACAAATACTGACAGGGACCAAAGTTTGATGCACTGTATTGATACCAAAAATATATTTGGCTCCCTCAGATACCAAGAGCCTGTGCTATAAGAGCCTGTGTTTACGCATGGACAGCTCTATGTAGCTTTTTCACGTGTGCGAACTTTAAATAGCATACGCCTAAAGTTGAAACCACGTATATATAAAACTGAAAATGTATTTTTTCATGAGGTCCTTTATAAATGAATATATCCCATTTATATGTGGTCTTAGCTGTAATATATTTTCTATTGTTTGCTATTTTCATTTATAATTTTATATAATTATTTTTTTAAATATATTTATTCTAACATTTTTACCAATACACCTATGTTTATATACTAATAAAGTCAATTATTACTAATATCCTCTTACAAAGGTAACTGCGACTGAAAATATATAGAGGTCCGAATACAGATAGGTACCCTATATATTTCTTAGTTTGTAGGTATTTTTTATCTGGAAGTATTCATTTGTATTAATTGTTCGCTAATAAAATATTTATTAATTTTTAATTTGTGTTTTTGCATTCCATTTATATTCTTATTTCCCCGCAGCTCTATACATTAATTTTTCACATTTTTCACTGTGCTGTCTCGTATTTTGTTAATGTAGGTTTATTGTGAATTCTATTATCACATTGCCATTTTTATATAGAGAAATTTGACAATACTGACTACCCTCTGAAAAATGCTTATAATCAGAATTACTTATCTGTTGAAATATTCCTTAGGAATCTACTATGGATGTCTAGGATTTATTCGTGTGCGTATCTGCCCAAATGCGTATGCTTATAAAGTTATTTTAATTAATTTTAGTAGAAATATATATGCTGCTTCTTGGAAATCAGAATATACCCATCGCAATTTTTAAGCCACTATCTATACTCATAATGTGTCTTCACAGGCCCTTCGGGTAAACACAGAGCGTTTCCCGAGTCACTCGGCTAGCATTTATATATTAAGAATTTAAAATACTTTATAAGTACCATTACTCCCATGTACGAGTGGCGTGACTAGATGCCCCGAGAAATTCCTTAATGCTACCAATAAGTAAATAGCACGCTTACAACACGGATGGAAGAAATTGGTTCAGTTGGGGTAGCGTCCAATTGAAAAAATTATCGGGACGTTGGTCACGTACCCATCTTGGGAAAGAGGTAGAGATAGACATATACGAGGTGTGTTCAAAAAGTATCGCGACTTTTGTGTTTTTTCAAAAATTATTTATTTATTCATGAATACCTATTTTGTCCCCTTCAAAGTAATCCCCATGAGATATTATATACTTGTGCCAACGGTTTTTATAATCTTCGAAGCACTTCAAAAAATCATTTTTTAAAATCTTTTTCAGCTCCTCCTTCGATGCCGTCTTTATCTCGTCAAGCGTAGCGTAACGTCTTCCTTTCATGGGCCTCTTCAGTTTAGGGAACAAGAAAAAGTCACAGGGGGCCAGATCTAGGGAATACGGTGGCTGCGGCCTCATTAGTGTGTTGTTTTTGGCCAAAAAGTCGTGCACAAGCAACGATGTGTGAGCAGGGGCGTTATCGTGGTGCAAAAGCCAATTTTTGTTCTTCCACAAATCCGGGCGTTTCTGGCGGATTGCTTCGCGCAAATGGCGCATAAATTGCAGGTAATATTCCTTATTGACCGTTCTACCCTGTGGCAAGAACTCATGATGCACCACGCCCCTGCAATCGAAGAAAACTGTCAGCAAAACTTTCACATTCGACCGAACTTGGCGCGCTTTTTTCGGTCTTGGTTCGTGCGGCAGCTTTCATTGAGATGATTGAGCTTTGGTTTCCACGTCATAACCATAAACTCACGCTTTGTCACCAGTTATGACCCTCTGGAGCAAATTTGGGTCGTCGCGGACAGAGTCCAACATCTCATTAGCAATGTTCATGCGATGCTGTTTTTGGTCGCAATTGAGCAATTTTGGTACGAATTTCGCGGCGACCCGTCTCATGCCCAAATCATTGATAAAAATCGAATGGCACGAGCCAATCGATATGTTTAGGTCCTCAGCAACTTCTCTAACGGTGATTCGACAATTGGCCAATATCATTTTCTCCACTTCATTAATTTTTTCGTCTGTTGTTGAAGTGCTCGGGCGTCCGGCACGCTCTTCGTCGTTCACATCTTCTCGGCCTTCTGAGAACATTTTTTACCATCGATTACGTTGCTTCGGTCCAAGGTAGCTTCTCCGTATTCTACAGTCAACATTCGGAATGCATCCGCGCACTTAATTTCGTTTTTCACACAAAATTTGATACAGGTTCTTTGATCCATTTTTTTAATAGGTAAAAATCGAAGACGATCCAAAACACCTGCAAGCAAAGCAGCTGTCAACAATTAAGTGAACATTCAAAATGGCTGAGCTTGTCGTCATAAGTGAGAGACATGAGTACTGACATAAAGCCACAAAAAGATCGAAATTCGAATATACGTAACCCGCGAAAATTCAAAAGTCGCTATACCTTTTGAACACACCTCGTATAAACCACATCTTTCGTCAAAATGAACGCAAAAATTGTGCGTCATCTATTGACCATCTCTGCAATTTATCATACAAAGGTTGGTGACAAAGCAACAACAACAGATTTGGCAAATTCAGAACGTCTATCTGGAGACCATAGTTTTTGTATATATCAATTTACTCCAAGCATATATACAGGGTGATCCAAAAGTCTTGCACAACTTTAAAAATTAATTACACCGCGAATATTTGCTCTAGAGCAATGCGGTAAACACCATTGTGTTCAGGATACAATGAGATTTTTAGGGCAAATAATGAAAATTTCTAAACTGATTTTAGTTACAATTTTATTCGCTAGATGGCTCTCTACCAGAATCAGAGATTCAGCGGCCAAATCGTTTGATAAATTCAAAAATATAACTGATCGACACGTAATTTTCCTTTTTGAATACCAGGAAAAAACGCTAATAATATCGAATGATAAATTAATAAAACACCACTTCGCCAAATTTAGAAGAATTGGATGACATTTTTTAAATGCAATCCGAGATATGTAAAATAGATAAATGCAAATTAAAACATGTAGCAAAAAAAAATAATATTTTAGATGTGGTTTGCTGGAATCCTCTCAGCGATTTAAATTTCGAAGATAATAAATTTCTAAATTTCAATTCAACTCTCTCTCTCTGTACCGATTATATTTATTTTAATTCATTTGAAAAATATTTATCTATCTCTGATAATTTATTTTACTCTGGAATGTCACTACAGGATAAAGCACTCTTGGTGAATTATTTTCTATTGCAATTCAGAATCTGCCACTGAAGCTTTACGAGCGTTTCGTACCTTTAAAGGTATTCGAAGCGGTAAAGGACCCATGAATTGCTACTCTCTAAGGCGAATGATAAAAATTTTTGAGAAGACTGGATCTCTGGAAGCAAAACCTCGGAGTGGAAGACCATCGACATGCAAGTCGGTGGCTGTTACGGTTTCGCAGAATGTTGAAGCTTTGTAACGTTATCCACGTATGGAGAAGTAAGTGCTTGACTAGTTTCTCGACAAACGGGGATTTCCTGTGGAACAGTTTTAGAGCACAAATAATTTTTCTTAAAAAATACCTGTATAAAATTCAAATCGGCGATTTTGAGAAGCGTCAAGAAATCGCTGTATGGGTTTTCCGGCAAATTGATATTGATGAAAACTGGCTGTCGAATGTTCTGTGGACAGATGAAGCTCACTTTCTCTAAACGGAGAAGTTAACACTCAAAGCAGCCGCATTTGGGCAACAGAAATCCCTAGAATTTTTAAATAAATGCCACTTCATCAGCCCAGAATTACAGTTTGGTGTGGGTTCACTTCTTCTTTTATTATTGGGTCATTTTTATTTGATTAAATCGATGGAAAAACTTTTAAAACCGTTCCTGTAACTGGTGAACGTTATGTTCAACTTTTGAGAGAAAAGGTTATTCCTATATTGCAGGACAGACAAGCACTAAGCGAAATAACATTCATGCAAGATGGAGGACCTCCTCCTATCTCCCGCGGTGCCAAACAATTACTGAAGGATACGTTCGGTAAAGATCGTGTGATAAGTTGCCACTTTTTATACACTAGTGGCCTCCATGATCACCAGATTTGACGCCTTGCGATTTTTGGCTATGGGGGTACATTAAGTCGCGTGTTTATCGATGCCGGCCTACCGGATTGGCCATGTTGAAGGCTTCTATCAGGCGGCACATTTAATCAATTTCAACAGATATGTCATTTAATGTTGTTCAATCTGTCATCTATCGTCTGCAGGCGGTGTTTGAGAATGAAGGGCGCCACATTTAGTAAGGATTGTAACCTAATACAAAAGAGAAGGCAGTTACCTTATGTGTTATATAAGCTGCCATGTATTATATTATATACCAATATTTTGCAGCTCTTTGTGTTGGGTTATGGGGATAATAAATGCTGTCCTCACATCTTGATTTTTTTTTTTTTGAAAAGTAATTTTTTGTTTATCCTTTACTCACATTTTATATTATGTCGAGTAGACCAAAGTGTTAAAACTTCTCGAATAACACTGGTACACACAATTTTACCCCTTATGTTTAGTTTATAGTTTTTCGCTCATTAGAAGAAATAGCATAAGGAATATTCTCTGTACACCCCTAACTTTAGGAATCTTGATGAAAAAAAAATACAAAATGATTTTACTACCTTGTTATTCAACGCAAAAGGTCGAACTAAAAATGGTTTTTATTTGAGGGGACACATCTTTAAAATTTTGTACAGTGTAATAAGCAATGATAACATTTGACAAGCCCATAGGATATTTGGAATAATGTACGACAAATATATTTTGTCTCCTCCCTCTTTATTTCATTTGTTGGATCATGACAAATTTTCAGTTAAATAGTCAAGGTCGCCAATTTTTCAAGAAACTATACATTCCTTATAAAGCTGGACAACACGTGAAGTAAGATAAGTTTCTTTTAATAAACGAAATTCAAGCTTTCGGGCAAAAGCCCTTCGACAGGCAAAAATATAACTATATTAAGAAAAATAACAATTTATATATGTTAATCTCAAAAGAAGACCATTTTTTGAAAAATAAATAATAAATCTGCAGTCTGAAACTACGAGACGGCGCGTGGTTTGGGCTATTGAAATAAACTAAGATGTTACAGGTGTTTCAGCCAAGAAAACACCATATATATCAGGAATTTCTATCTTTCTATTTATGCTATTGTGTTTGTGTGAGACTATGGATTCCAACACCAATCGTTGGTGTTGGTTGTGGATATGTCTATAGTGGATTACTGGATGGTTAACATCGAATGTGTGTCCTGTAGATGCTATGTGTTGGTGGATGAGGGATTTGGGGTCTTTGTTAGTTATATTGCGGGAATGCTCTGTATTCTGATGGCTACAGTTCTACCTGTCTCACCCACATATGTGGCAGAGCACTGCTCACATGAGACAGAGTAGACTGCTCCTGTACTTTGAAGGGGGCAGGGAGGAATGTCTGCTTTAGTTATGGGATGTCTGAGGTGTGTGGATATGTTATTGGTGTTGCTGAAAAAGGTCTGGATGCCATGGGTTTTAAGAAGTCTGGCTATGTTGACTGTGTAGGGTGAATAAGGTAAAGTACAAGTGGATCTATGAGCTGTTGGGGGTTTGTAAGGACTGGGTACGTAAGTGTGTCTGTTAATAAAGGTAAGAGGAAAAGCTGAGGCAGTAAGATGGGAAATTACTAATTCTTTTTTTATGGTTTTGAATATGGGGAGGGAACAATGGGTATGTATTCGTTTTGTTAAAGTTTTAACTATGTTAATTTTATGGACTATGGGGCAGTATGAATTGAAGTGGGTATGTGTCTCATGTGAGCAGTGCTCTGCCACATATGTGGGTGAGACAGGTAGAACTGTAGCCATCAGAATGACAGAGCATTCCCGCAATATAACTAACAAAGACCCCAAATCCCTCATCCACCAACACATAGCATCTACAGGACACACATTCGATGTTAACCATCCAGTAATCCACTATAGACATATCCACAACCAACACCAACGATTGGTGTTGGAATCCATAGTCTCACACAAACACAATAGCATAAATAGAAAGATAGAAATTCCTGATATATATGGTGTTTTCTTGGCTGAAACACCTGTAACATCTTAGTTTATTTCAATAGCCCAAACCACGCGCCGTCTCGTAGTTTCAGACTGCAGATTTATTATTTATTTTTCAAAAAATGGTCTTCTTTTGAGATTAACATATATAAATTGTTATTTTTCTTAATATAGTTATATTTTTGCCTGTCGAAGGGCTTTTGCCCGAAAGCTTGAATTTCGTTTATTAAAAGAAACTTATCTTACTTCACGTGTTGTCCAGCTTTATAATTTACTAGTAAGAGTCCCTGCAATTTTTGTGATATACATTCCTTATAGCAAGAAATCCTATTAGTAGTGCCATCATAATTTTTGATATTATATTAAAATTTTAAAAAATCCTGTTTTGATTTCATCAGTGTTTTTCAAACATTCAATCTATTTCACAAAACCGCATATAAAATATATATTTTTTTACTACATGTTTTAATTTCATTTACCCATTTTACATATCTCGGATTGCATTTAAAAAATGCCATCCAATTCTTCTACTTTTGGCGAAATGGTGTTTTATTAATTTATAATTTGATATTATTAGGGTTCTTTTCTGGTATTCAAACAGGAAAAATACGTGTCGATCAGTTATATTTTTCAATTTATCAAACAATTTGGAGGCTGAATCTCTGATTCTGGTAGAGCGCCATCTAGCAAATAAAATTGTAACTAAAATCAACTTAGAATTGTTCATTATTTGCCCTATAAATTCCCATTGCATCCTGAACACAATGGTGTTTACCACATTGCTCTAGCGCAAATATTCGCGGGGTTATTAATTTTTAAAGTTGTGCAAGACTTTTGGATCACCCTGTATATATTATATAATCTAAAAATGCAAATATATATATATTTTTTTAACATATATTTTATTTCCATTCATTGACTGTTCTACATTTTTTACCATAGTTTTAGAAAATAGCACTTTGAATATTGTTGTAAATATGTATAATTAACCTACTAGTTATAATAACCTACTACTGTGTATTATTATTTGTTTTAGTTCACTAATATATAGGATTAATTTTATAAATTCTATATAATTGTAATAAATATTTAATATGTATAATTTGCTTTAAGTAATTGAAAATAAAAACTACTTGATAAGTAAATAACTATCTTTACTATTTTCACGACTGCACCTTCAATTCCTTATCTTTTCACCAACAAATCATTATATTCGTAATATATATATATGAAAAAACAATAGAAAAAATAAAAGATAAGTGGGTCAGGTGTTGATATTAAAAATAAAAAAGGCATTTCCTGACCACGAGCACATGTGCTTTTTAGATGGCAGAACACGGAGCAAGCTAAAAAGCACATATGCTCGTGGTCAGGAAATGCTTTTTTTATTTTTAATATATATATACGAGGGGTGTCCCATAAGTCCGTGGCCCGACATATAAAGAAAATGACTAATAAAATGATTATTATTTATCCTTCAACATGATCCCCTTTAAGGTCTATACATTTTTTCCAGCGATGTTATAATGCTTTTATACCCTCCAAAAAGAAATATGTTTCAAGTGACAAAAAATGAGGTTACAGCATCAATGACCTCTTCATCTGACCTAAAATGAATGCCAGAAAGTGATTTTTTTCAAATGAGGAAATAGGTTGAAGTCAGACGGAGCTAGATCTGGTGAATAGAGTGCATGTGGTAAAAGTTCAAAGCCAGAATCATAAATATTAGCCATGGCTTGCAGCGATCGATGACTCGGAGCATTGTCTTGATGGTAAACAATCTTCCTGGACAGCTTTCCTCTTCTTTTTTCTTTAATAGCTTCTCGTAGTTGCTTCACAAGATTTGCATAATAATCGCCAGTGATGGTTTGACCCTTAATAAGAAAGTCTAGAAGAAGTACACCCTCGGAATCACAAAAGGCAGACACCATAACCTTCCCTGCTGATGGAACTGTCTTGGCTTTCTTGGGGGGAGGGGAACCGGAGTGTCTCCATTGCATGAATTGTTGCTTGGACTCTGGTGTAAAGTGATGGGTCCAGGTCTCCACCATGGTAACAAATCTATTAACAAATTCCTCTGGATTGGCTTCAAATAACGCAAGATTGTCCGAAGATTACTTTCTCCTTACAGCCTTTTGATCAGGTGTCAAAAGTTTGGGAACCCAACGGGCAGAAAGCTTCCTGAGGCCCAAGTGTTCTCTCATGATCCGACCCACTATTGTTTTTGGAATACCCAAGGTCTCTTCTATCTGACGAACTGTCATTCTTCTATCCAGCATAACCAAATCATGTATCTTGTCGATGCTTTCTTGAGTAACTGACTCAACAGGTCTTCCTGGTCGATGTTCGTCTTCGGTGCTGATCCTCCCTAATTTAAACGCAGCTACCCATTTTTTACTGTGCTATAGGAAGGAGCATCTTTCCTCAATGTATCCACCATATCC
The DNA here is from genome assembly GCA_030710605.1 of Cordylochernes scorpioides. Classification (NCBI taxonomy): domain Eukaryota; kingdom Metazoa; phylum Arthropoda; class Arachnida; order Pseudoscorpiones; family Chernetidae; genus Cordylochernes; species Cordylochernes scorpioides. The sequence continues at coordinate 45,667,308 of CP092872.1, read as the reverse complement.
TCATATATTTCCTTCGGCGACATCCCTTTCTTACAAAGATATTTTATTACAGCACGAATCTCGTTTGTCTCCATTTTAGATGATTTCTGTTTCTTGTCCTCTTTCAGAACCTATAACAAAAAAAAAACGGTTAGTTGTAGAACCTTAAAAATGTATATATCTTTATACAAGGCCTTAAGGTATATATGGTAAAATTTATTAGTTTCTAAGATTTCGTTCTCATGGTCGGGCCACGGACTTATGGGACACCCCTCGTATAAATATATACTAGCCGAATGACCCGGGCAACGCCCGGGTTTTACCCGATTAAATGCTTTTATTCAAATACTATTCGTTACAATTATAAATTGGCGCCGTGGATGTCATTCTTGTGAAACGTCCCGCTCCAAACTTTGTGTCTGAGAAGCGATATTTTTATAAAGAGATGATCTGGCTTTGTGTCTTCTGCTCGAATGAATGTTTTTCTGTTAGAATTTTGTTCCTGCATACTAAAAATGAACTGGCTTCACCCGTGGTCTCTGCTTTTTGGAATTTTTCCGGATATAATTTTGTATCTGATAATCAAATATGATACAGCAATATTGTCATAATCATTTTCTGAATAAAAAACAACTATTTTTTTCCCAGAACCTGTCAATTTATTTTTTTTGACTAAAAATCCGAAAAATATCTCTTCCAGATTTTTCTCTATGTCCTGTTAAAACACGTTTTACATGTCCATTAGGTCAGCTGATATTACCTCCCATCTTCACCGCTAGAGGCGCTGCTTGCGAGCGAAAGGGCAAATTTGCAACGCAATTTGCAAATAACTTGTATACATACTTGTATACTTGTGTACATAGACCATAAATCTGTACATAGAAAGGAAAAGCACATATATTTTAATAATGTAAATTAGTTTTAAAAATTGTAAAAAAAAAAATGCATCGGCCGGGAATCGAACCCGGGGCGCCCGCGTGGCAGGCGAGCATTCTACCACTGAACCAAAAGCAAACGGTGACAGAATTGTTGATGACTCTGATACTTGTATATTTTAATATAAGTAGAATTAATTATTTAAAAATATATATATGAAAGATAGTTGTAAATTAATGATGATTAAAACAAATTATTAAATATTATTATTTGGGTATCAAAAAAAAAGGTTTTAATTAATTATGTAACAATATAGGGTTACAAGAGTGAACTTGTCATAACCCTATATTGTTACATACTTATTCAGTTTTTGTTGTATAGTTTTGTTGTAAATATGCGTAGTTAACATATCTATCCTTTAAATCACTAATATAGGATTAACTTTATAAATTCTATATAATGTGAAACTAACTAATGTGTAATCTTTGCTCAAGTAATTGAAAATAAAAGCTACTTGACGGTAAATAATTATCTTTTTCTTATCACGACTGCACCTCAACCCTTTATCTTATCGATCCTTTGTCTTATCAGCCCTTTATCTAACAACAACAACAACAAAAATATTCATAACATATATATATATATATTATATTAAAAAAGATATTCTGCTAATTTTTGATTATCCTGAGTTATAGAATTTATATCTGTTGCTTGATTTTGGTATGCAGTCGTGGAAGAGATTATAATCTTGAAAATATAAAGTCTTGATTAGAGATTTCTTTATTGAGCTAAGGAATGAATTACAAAATTATGTTTTTCATATGTAATTCATTCCTCAGCTCAATAAAGAAATCTCTAATCAAGAGACTTTATATTTTCAAGATTATAATCTCTTCCACGACTGCATACCAAAATCAAGCAACAGATATAAATTCTATAACTCAGGATAATCAAAAATTAGCAGAATATCTTTTTTAATATAATATATATCATTCATTATCACACTATTTAGACAACAAAATATACGAAAGAAGTTTTAAACCTAACGTATAATCCCTTAGATCTGGAGAAGGCATATAACTGTAAGAATCAGAATCATCTACGTTGGTGAAGATGCTTTAATTGTTGGGCCAATGCCCAATACAGCTTTCTTCAAAGCTATATACTAGTAACTATAGAGTGACTATTGATTTAAACATTAAAATCATATGATAAGCCAATATTCTGGTTATTTGAGGACGGCGGATCACTTGTCGTGCAGCTTTCTTCAAGACAAAGAAGAAAGAGAGACGTACAAAAACTGTCCTCAATGTCGCAACGGCTAAGTTTGGACCAAAGCGTGCGTTCTATTCCATTAATTTAGAGGAAAGTAGAATGCTAAAATAGAAATCTGAACTTTCCCCAAGTTCAAGAGACAGCAAAAAGACTTTGGGTAGAAGAGTTTAGGGTATTGTAGGCATTCCTAGTTCACCAACGTTTGCCATCTATAGTATAAATTCCGAAAATTGGTGTCTAAATAGCTATGGACATATTTTTCTAGGTCTGTTTTTAATATATGCCTTAATTAAAGATATAATAAATCGTGCAAGGCTCCTCCAAAAATCACAAACATGCCTGTTAAGTAAAATGCAAAATATAATTTTTATCTTATCGCGCCATTAATTATTGAAAAGTAGAATTAATTAGTATTAATTAGTAAAAAAAGTGTTCAATGAAATATATCAAGCTGATGATATATAATATATATATTTATATATTTTATAATATTTGTAAAAAGATATACTTCGAATTCAATGACTAAATACAGTCATGGACAAAACTTAAGGAAGTTGTACCTTTTAAAGTTCCTTAAGTTTCATCCTTGAGTATAGTTTGAAATATTCTGATAAAATGGAATACATATCTGAGAAAATTAATCAGTTTCTATATTTGTGGTGGTAGGGGCGTTTATTCTAGACCACGAAGACAGACTTGCCCTTGCTCCAGCGTAAACTGTGATACACACAAGCAGAAATATTAGATCGTTTTTATATATGCTTACTATATATCGCTCTACCATGGTAGCATATGATATGAAATGTGATATAAAACTAGTTCTACATCGTCTCATGTAGCGGAGGAGAAATCCTCGGGAGTGAAGAAAATGCGTTTAGTATTTGAGGAATTGAACAAGGAAGAAAATACAAATAAACCAAGTTATGAAACATTGAATTTCCTGATGTAAATTTTGCAGAGAGGAAATATTGATTCCAAAAAAAAAAAAAAAAGGAAAGGCACCTCTACCTTTAAAATAGGCACAAAATATCTGTATCATATGGGCCATAGAACTTACCCGTCTACCTTATCAGCTGGTAAACATAACTTGGCCAGATTCGGACGACTTCGTGAACTCTTTGGGGAAATAGCAAAGAACATCCCTTACTGACCGGAAGCCAGGCCCAAACCCATGATCTCAAGGCGGGCGTTCAGAAAACTGATGTTGTGTCTGATTGATAGCAGAGACGGTAAATAGATAGCGCATACTTTTTGCGTTCAAATTTGAAGGGAGAGGTGACTTTTTCAGTAAAATTCTGGTTGATTTATATAGGTGGTTGTGTTTTTAAGACTTTTTTTTTTATTTTTTATTTCAGCTGCGCGCGCGAGCTACTTTGTGTGTAGGTGTGTCTGTGTACGAGTACGCTAGGTTGTTCATATATGTACAATAGTTATATGTATTCGTGTACATTATATATGTATGTAAATGTAACCTGAAGTCGTGGAAGGATGGTATTCATGTTACAAACGAGGCACCTCTCCCTTTATCAAAATAAATCGCTATCAAACGGCCGAAGATAAAAATACCAACGATTTTATCTGAAAAAACAATCAATCATGTTTTTTAAAATCTATTTTATTAAATTATAAGTTAGGGGAAGAAAGTCTATATTAATCATGGTTTTTAAAAAATAAAGGCGCGTAAAGGACAAAAAAAGAAATGTCAATAGGGCTTACTACAAATTTGGGAGAAGCTTTGGGGATCATAAGCAAGCAGTTGGTAAAACGCTCACCCATTTACTAAAGCACTGTGGACACTCTAATCTGGTTTCTGATACAATTGATTTCCTGTGTCGATTCTGCTTTTAAAATTCTTATAATTATCGTTTTTGTTTCATATTTTTGTGTGAAATTCAGCAAAACCAAATGGTTATCAACATTTGTTTTTCTTTTTTAAACTGGGCAAAAATAAATGTAAGAGCACTGCTGGGTGCAAATGGATATTCTACATTTTCAAATTTTATATAAAACCTTCTTCTAATCCCTTTTTAAAAATAACCTGTTAAGAGAGAACGCCCTAGTCTCTCCTGGAGGTGGTCGTTTGTCAGAGATTATATTAGAACAAGTAATTTCTGATGCTACAAAAGTAGTAGGAGTTTGATTCTCGTACACATGTCACCGCTGGTAAAAACATCGATGAACTGACAAAAGTTACTACTTTTGCGGTTTAACACACAAAAAAGGAATAAGCTAGGGCCTAAATTAAATGTACCTTAATACACAGAAAAGCGTATACTCAAGAGTACAACACCAACAACAAAAAAGGGGGAAAAACACGATTTGTTAAATAAAATAAAAACATTACTTATCTTTTATTTGCAGCGTTGATAAGGAGCGGACCGGTGTTTCACAGATATGCGAGGAGAATCACCAGACAAGCGCACAGAGAACGCATTAAGCGTCTCCACTCGAACGCCACTCCACGACTCCTCGTATTCCGTTTCAACCCTCTTTTATGTACAAACATGGCCACATTCGTCCAATGAGAAGGCGTGGGAGATCAGTTCACTTAACAAATAAACAACATACTTTCCGCATAACTGAGATTAAAACTGCTATGTTTGTCAAATAATTTGACAGAACCCTTAAAAAAAAATGAAACATCACAAACTTGACCCCTTCCATTTTGCCTTCAATATATATATTTTTTAAAATTCGCCCTTCCAGAAATATATGTTAGAAAACTACACTAGGACGTTGAAATCAAAGGATATTTCCAGTTCCAAGTTGAAATACTTTTTCGAACGCTTTTGCTTCCTTGATGAGACTAGATCTTCTTTGAAGTAGGTAATAACTGTTTATAATTTAGTAGAACTTTCCATAAGAATAGAATAAAACAAACTTTTATTAGGGCCGTCAACCTCCTATAGGATACTCCTAAACAAGGAGGAGAGGAATATCATAATGAAATTAAATAGAATAAAGAGAGAATGAAGGCTTTCACGGGATTCAACTAATCTGTCATTTTAAATTAATTCTATATAAATTTAAGGTGTGGTAAGTCTGCCAAACTCGATAACAAGGAATACAACGAGAAATGTGGAAGGGACGATCAAAAACATAGCTAATCCGAGTCTCCCTGGAGGTGGTCGTTCAACAGGAGTTGACTTAAATCAAGACCAATCAGTTTGAATGATAAAAAGTGTTTGTTCACCAGATAAGTCGTTCATGGGAGGTTATAATATATGCCAAGTTTTTGAAGATATACGAAAGAATACAAGGGTACTAACTCGGTATCAAGTCCGGTGTTTCTAAAATATTCGCAATTCAATATTAGCTCAAAAATTACAAGTTTCATAAAGCAGAAAACCAAACAATTTATGTTGAAAGACGTTAACTAACTACAGGTAGAGTTCATAATTTTCCAGCAGAGACAATCTCCAATTTGAGTTTTGTTCTCAACAATGAGTAGATTATTAGTGGTAGATATTGGGTCCTCGACTCACGCATTGGTATGAGTAATTTTAAATGGGTCGTTTGAAAATTGTGGGTGTTGATCTGGTGTCTGAGAGATGGGCCAGACCTGCCAGGCTTGTAAGGAAAAAGAACCTTTCCAGGATAAGCCCCTGGATATTAAATTGGATAGTGAGGCCAGCAGGGAACAATTTGCGGAGAGTGGTGATCAGGAAGATGAGGAAAATTCTGAAGAAGAATATGAAATAAACGAAATATTGTGCCCTCCACACGACGATTGTACCTGGGCCGCCTATCCATACCATCCTCCACCGGCTCCTGCACTCCCGAGCTGCATATGTACTGGCCACATCTGCCGTATCCACCACACGGGGCAGTGCAGCTGCCCTGAAATATTCTTGGACTGCTGCGGCAAGGTTCGCCTCAAGTACACTAGCTTATTTCCCTACCGTCGCAAGAATTATTTCTGTTGCACAGGAGTTTCATCCAAGTCCCGATGGGATTTCTGCAAATCTCCTCGTGGTGGGAATGATGCTAACGACCAGGACGATCTTCTTGAAGAATGTCAATTTCCAGAATGTATGTGCTCAAACGGAGGTCCTAAAGGTCCAGGTTCTGAATGCGTGTGTCCGTGTGTTTTCAAGGAAAAAATACCAGATGACTGCTACTGCAAATGCATTTTTCCTAATATTGTCGGAACCAGAATACATAAGAAAACTGGTATTAAATCTAGCGATAATGAGTTGGAACGAAAAGATATTATAAACGAAAAAGACTTGAACGATTTCTTGTGTGGAACACATCTTGAAAAAAGAGATATTTTAAACGAAAAACAATTAAAAGATTACTTGTGTCCACACCTTGAATGTTTGGGCTTGGAATAGAAGAATATATCAGTTTATAGCAAATACCACAGTGCAGCTTGGCTCCGCTTAGAATTGTATTGGAATCACAATTGATTCTGGAGGCGCAGTAGACCAACTGATTTAGCCTTAAAATTGCTTGAGACATTGAATGAAGCTTCCAATTCCTTGATCTCATGTATCCTGACCTGACAATGCTTCTCCAAAAGACAAGCGCCCCAGTTGAAGAAAGGACACTACTCAATAATAAAATGAATCGAGCAACTCATAAAACCGAAATTTTATTTTTACCCTATACAAATCACTAATCAATTTTGGATAAGCAAAAATTAGTGGATGATGGAATTCAGTAATGTTAAGAATTTCTCTCTTTTATCTCTTCACAGTTTTCAATTTCTTAGGGGATTTTTTTATTATATCCTAATTTTAAAGATGTATTTGAAATATCTCGTAAATGTGAGTTTAATATCTCAGGAGCATTTTTATAACTTTTTTTGATTTTACAATAATTTATAAATTAGATTACCTTCTCTCTCTCTCAAAAAGAGTTATATAGATTTTCTTTTTCTCAAATATATATCTCAACACACAAAAAAAAAGTATGTATCGTGTAGTTATAGATGAGAATTATTGCAACCACACAATCAGTGAATAATTGAAATCTATTGATTCATGAAGATATTCAATGGAAAATTTGAAAGAGGTATTACCCGTTTTTCTATGTTGTTTAGAATATTTGCGATGTGGTTGTTACAATAGAGAAAGTACTAGCCAAGTCATAGAAGTTACAGCAGCTAGGAAAGGATTTCCCTGGTCTAACAACAATGGAATCCTGCTTGCTCCACTTAGGCTGCACAAACCTGAACGGACGATGTTAAAAAAATGTCGCTCTCCAGTAAAAAAAAAAGTCATTGTCTCGGTGGGATCACTCTGGGAGGTCAAGGGCTGTTTCCTTTCCTGGGAGGACAGATGAGAGACTCTCATGAGAGATCCTAGTCCAAAAGCATGGCTACTTCTGGATACACCTTCAGTGGGAGGTTCACCGGGGGTGGTAGATTACATAATTAAGACATGTTTAAGTGGTCGTCAATCATAGGAGTTGCTTTTCATTTATTTCAATCAGTTTGTTTATCGATTTATTTTTGTTTATTCAACGAGTATACCTATGTGTGTGTGTGTGTGTGTGTGTGTGTGTGTGTGTGTGTGTGTGTGTGTGTGTGTGTGTGTGTGTGTGACAATTGACAATTAAAATTGACTTTATTGACAATCTAGTCAACAATTACACTCCATCAAGAGTAAGAAATATTTACAATCTTCTTGATTCTGTCAGGAGCCCAGAGCCAGCCTGACCTCGGACAATCCCTTTTGAATAATTGGGTGGCAGTCGCGAGCATGCTCAGCGACAGTGCCGAGAAACTCGGCAAGAATGGGTTTATGCCTGCGTGAGACATACGGGAGGAGTTGCTCCCTACACTCGGGCCAAATTACCGCAAATGGGACGTCATTTTCTTCCATCCCATCCTCGAACAGGGGCTCCAGGGCCTGTTCCCAATTCAGTTTCTCTAGCAAGTCACACAATTGAGCCTCGCACTGAAACTCCAGCGCTTCCTGCTCCTCCTTGGTCAACGGGGGAGGAAGTGGAGGCGTATATGTAACGAAGTCTGGGGTTGACTCCTCCCTGTGGGGAGTAGGCGGCGTCGACTCAGCAGGCTGAGGCGCAGTGTGGGCCGTGGGGCTATTATTAGGCTTCTCCCGAGATGGGGCGGGGGGCACTGGTACAGGAGTTGATATATCCATAGGTAGAGCCATGGGTGCCGGTGGAGGTTGTCCAAGCACAGCAGGCTGATGAGGCGCAGCTGGGGCCGCAGGAAGAACGCCAGAAACCTCCATGGTTGGAACTGGAGGCGGTGGTGCAGGAGACGCGGCTGATGCCTGTCGAGGCAGCTCAGGCGCGGTTGGTTGTGGGACATTGGTGGTAGAGGGTGGCGAAGCCCGTCTGGGGCCGGTGGACTGCCCAGTAAGCATGGGGCAGTTGGCTCTTCTGTGTCCCTGGCCACGGCATCTAGAGCACCTGATCCCGGAGGTCAGGTACATAGGCCAGGCCTCGCCTTTTATTCTTATATCGAGGCGGGCAGGGATGGACTCGATGTTCATGCCGTCATGTGGGACAATAAACGCCTCTCGCCGGCCGTCGGTGTAGACGTATTTACCAGCTTTTAGCTGTTTAGGGACGATGGAAGTGACCCGCCCATAAGGTAGAAGGGCGTCGATGACGGAAGCATCCTTCACAAAGAAGGGGAGGTTCCCTATGGTTATTTTAGCGGCTCTTCTGTAGAAGGGGAAGGTCTTGAGGAGCATGCCCTCAACCTCGAGCCCTTCATTGATCAGGCGCTCCGCCAGGGCCTTGTTTGCCAGTCCCAACAGGCAGTGGCCATTCATCGTCGTGACCTGGACGACGTCACTGGTCCCTCCGACCATTTCATCAATTGCCCTGAGATAATGGTATGGCTCGAGTTCAGAGTAGTGCTCAATATAGAGACACTGCTCCTCAGTAGAGGACGCCTGCCGCGCCCTGGCCTCCACGATGTGTGCTCTCGTGGTCTTAATTTCTTGTGCCCGAGGCACCCGTTCCGTCGATGATCGTTGACGGCGATTGGATCCAAAGCGTCTGGCGTTGCTGGAATGTGCGGCTGTTGCAGGCGATTCCGCCGAGCCGCGGCGTCTCTTTTTGCCTTGGACGATGGTGAAGCCGTCCTCGGATGCAGGATTCACATCCTTTGAAGAATCCGCCCAGCTTCGTTGGGCCTTGATGGCGCCATTGAAAGGCGTATTAATCGCAAAGTCGGACGACGTCGGCGAATTTGCATCTTTACCGCCAGCCGGCGAATTTGCATGATTCTCAATTGTTCTTAGATTAATAGAACATTTGCTCTGCAAATCGAAATTTGCAGATTTCTCCGCACAGGAATGAGCTTTTTGGCCGTGCCTACCAGGCATTTGTTCGGCGTTGAATGGGCTATCCGCCCATACTAAATTTGTCGCTGTCCGCGACATTTTTCTCTCGCCAGAGGCGAAAATTACGGAGCCCGCAAAAGCGTGGCCGCACGCTCGAGTGTGTGCGTGTGTGTGACAATTGACAATTGAAAATAGTTTATTGTCTTCTAGACAATGTTACATCTCAACCAGGAGGGTGAAAAAGAAATATTTACATTTGACAGTTGTCAGGAATCAAGGCATCGCCGCCTAAGACTGGCCAAATCGGAGCTAACATCGGGATGTTTGCCCCGAGCCGGTTCTATGGCCGCGCTGAGGAACTCAGCGAGGACTCCCCTCATCGCAGGTGTCAGTCTCGCCATGAGGGACTCTCTTTCATCGATGAAGAGAATGGCATCCTTGAGGTCATTCGGTTGGATCCCTGATTGATATAAGGGCCTTAGGCAGGTTAAGTGCTTCAGTTTCTTGAGGATTTCAATAACCATACACTCCTCCCTCATGATCGGCGTCATCTCCTCCTCGTCGGGAGCAGGTGGTATCGGCCCGGCAGGCTGAGGCGCAGGCAGTGGGAGTGTTGAAATCACTGCGGCTGGTGAGGATGCAGAGGTCTCCTCTGTGGTGATCGTGTCGTCATCTGGTGTATGGGTTGCAGGCCCGAGGGTCCCTTGCGCAGGCAGAGGGCCACACGGGGTAGTGAAGTCCGGCCGGGCGGGAGGCGTCGGCTCAGGCGCCGCCGAGCGAGGGCTCGCGGGGTGCTCGGGTGCAGGGGCCTCTGGTGGAGGGTCAGGAGCCGCCACATGCACAGATGAGGCCGGAGGCGCTGGTGTAGTCGGCCGGGGCACCGTAGAAGGTGGGGAGACAGCTCGGGCATCTGGTTGAGCGCCGGAGAGCCTGATAGCTGGGCTGGTAGGCGCCGGCGGAGTTGGCGCGGCCGGAGACGGTCCAGGCAGCCCAGGTGCGGTCGATGGTGGAAGGCCGGTGGTAGAGGGCGGTGAGGCTCGTCTGGCGGTGGTGGACTGCCCATGGAGGAGGGGGCAGCTGGCTCTCCTATGTCCCTGTCCGTGGCATCTTGAGCATTTGATGCCATAGGTGATATAAGCCGGCCAGGCCTCACCCATGATTTTGATATCGAAGCGGGTGGGCAGCTTCTCGACGGTTATGCCGTCATGGAGGAGGATAAAGGCCTCCCGGCGGCCGTCTGTAAAGTCGAATTCGCCCACTTTAAGTTGTTTGGGGGCGATGGAGGTCACACGCCCAAAGCGTGCAAGGGCGTCAATCACAACGGCGTCCCGCACGAAGAAGGGCAGGTTCCCAATTGTGATTCTGGTAGCGCTTCTCCTGAAGGGGAAGGTCCTTAGGAGGGTTCCCTCAACCTCGAGGCCTTCCCGGATTAGTTGTTCCGCCATGGATCTGCTGGTGAGGCCCACCAGGTACTGGCCGTTCACTTTGGAGAATTGAATGATGTTTTTTGTTCCTCCAACAATACCTCCAATAGCCCTGAGGTATTGGTAAGTCTCGTAGCCAGGGCAGTACTCCAAGAAGAAGCACTGCTCCTCGGTACAGGTCGCCTGGCGAGCCCTGGCCTCCGCGATGTGCGTCCTCGTGGTCCTGATCTCCTGGACTCGAGGAATGAGTGCAGGCGAGGATCTTTGTCTCCTGGCTGCCGTTCCAGCACTGTTGGGCTGTGCGGTCGTGACGCGCGGTGCTGCTGTGTCGCGGCGTTTTCTTTTATTTTGAACGATGGTATAATCGTCTTCAGTTACAGGATTTTGATCCATAGGTAAGGTTTTCCGTTTCTGTTGACCTAGAATTACGCCAGAAGAAGGCAACGCAGTTGCAGAATCGCGCGTAGTGGCGGAATTTGCATGTCTTTCGCCAGTAGGCAAATTTGCATAACTGGCCATTTCTTGCATTTCTTCCGAGTTTTGTAACTGGAAATAGTTTTCCGCAGATAACTCTGCTGAGGTTTGTGGTATCAGGCCGTACCTTGCAGGTAATTCATCGGCGTTGAATGGGCTATCCGCCCATACCAAATTTGTCGCTTCCAGCGACAATTTTCCGCTTTTTAAAGGCGAAAACGGCGGAGCTCGAAAAAGCGCGGCCGCACGCCCGAGTGTGTGTGTGTGTGTGTGTGAAAAGGGTATCACTTCTGTTTAGAAATGTATTAATGCATTCTGTTAACCAACACTCTGAACAAATTCAACTGAAATAATATTCTACGATACCAGCTCCAACCTTTAAACCACGGTTTAGGCTATGGCCTTCATCAGTACCCTCACAGTTTGGAATTTCATCACATGCTACGGGAGAGCTATGAAATCGGTCTAAACTTCTAGGAAGGCGTTTTATCCTGTGAATTTGTAGGGCCTATTTTAAGTCGGAATTCATTTTAGTGTCGCGGGAGTAAATATTATTTGACGAAATTGTCTCTCCTTCAAAACTGCATATTTATTCCAATAGAATTCAAATAAAGAAAGTTTTACTGTACTTTGAACTACGGGGAAGAAGTTTTTCCCGTCCTCTACAATCACTCTAGAGGAGTGAGTGGAGAGGCGTCTCTGCGTGTTGTCCTCCGTAGGGGTGCCACTGACTGATGTCCAGTGAAGCTGTAAGCTGGCCGTCTGTCCTTGGTTGTCTGAGGCGAGGCGCACGTGTCTTGAAACTCTTGGGTCTTCGCTCTGTGTGTGCGCCATTGGGAGCGTCCTTGCCGTGCGCGAAAATTGCACCAGGGCTAGGCCTGGTGTTGAAAAACCAAGGGGTGCACACAGCAGTACCACCCCCCCGCCTTCACGTTGGTTCCCCGTGCAAACCTCGTGCCTCAGAGGTCCTTGACTCGACGGCAGATTCAGGGAGTACTGGATAAGGGTACGAGGGCTAAAGGGGGGGGAGTCCTATTGGAGCGTAGGACGGGTCTTTCTAAGTCCGAACGAGAGGGCTCGGTCAGCAACCTTGCCAATGAACTCTCGGTGACGCCTGTGGGTGAATGGTCAACCCCATGGAGCCAGACCATAATGGCGGGCGCGAGGGGCCTACCAATGGCCGCTCGGTGCATGGAGAATGCATCATTCCTTCTGGCTGTGTGGATCTAGATTTCAGCGAAAGCCTGGGATGCAAGGGCCGCTGTTGAGCCTATATCATCCCTGGCTCAGTCTGTGATTGAGCCGAATTTCTATTCTGTACTTTGAACTACAATCACTCTAGAGGGGAGTGAGTGGAGAGGCGTCTCTGCGTGTTGTCCTCCGTCGGAGGGCCACTGGCTGATGTCCAGTGAAGCTGTAAGCTGGCCGTCTGCCCTTGGTTGTCTGAGGCGAGGCGCACGTGTCTTGAAACTCTTGGGTCTTCGCTCTGTGTGTGCGTCATTGGGAGCGTCCTTGCCGTGCGCACCATGAAAAACCAAGGGGTGCACACAGTAGTACCACCCCCCCGCGTTCACGACGTTCCCTGCATAAACCTCAGTACCTCAGAGGTCCTTGATTCGACGGCAGATTCAGGGAGTACTGGATAAGGATTCGAGGGCTAAAGGGGGGGAATCCTATTGGAGCGTAGGACGGGTTTAACTAAGTCCGAACGGGAGGGCTCGGTCAGCAACCTTGCCAATGAACTCTCGGAGACGCCTGTGGGTGAATGGTCAACCCCATGGAGCCAGACCTTAATGGCGAGCGCGAGGGGCCTACCAATGGCCGCTCGGTGCATGGAGAATGCATCATCCCTTCTGGCTGTGTGACGTGGTTTTTCAGCGAAAAACAGGGGATGCAAGGGCCGTTGAGCCTATATCGTCCCTGGCTTTGCCGAATTTCTATTCTGTACTTTGAACTCAAAGACGAATCCAAGGGATTTTGGGAAGATTCGGATAAAAATAAGTAAACATAAATTGTTTGTTTTATTTCCTAATAAGTCAAAATAAATTATAAAAAATATTTCATTATATATATTACCAAAAGTTTGAAATTGTTTTAATGATAGCTCCAAATATTCAGTCTGTTGGTTTGAACATAATCAAGAAGATGGTGAGGACCGTTACTGTTGTTTCTGCACTTGGTGCATCTTGGGAGAATTAAGGCCTTGAATCTGGTATTTATTTCTACTTTTACCTCCAAGTCATATTCTGTGGGAGGGTCAACAAATAAGGTGAAAGTATATTGCATACAAATTAATACACTTAGTATAAATTGCTAGGAAGTTCCAGAATTTTTTGGATAATTCCAGCTCTGTGTTTTCTTCTTAAACAAGTAGTCTACTCTCAATAATCATCTTTTAATTTCAGAAATATTTTTATAATTTTAATGTATCGAGAAATCCATATATATGAATAAATAAAAAATAAATAGTCAAAAGTTACTTTTTGGGCTGATTACACCAACACACAAAAAAACTTAGAGCCTAAATTAAAAGTAACTAAACATAGAGAAAACGCGTACACTCAGAAATACAACAAAAATAGAACAAAAATGAAATGACTTTAATAAAACTACTCGATTAGTAAAAAACAAAACAAAACAATACTTATATTTTATTGCAGCGATGATAAGGAGCGGACCGGGGTTACACAGGTATGCGAGATCACCAGACATGGATCAAGCACACAGAGAACGCTTCAAACACAATCACAATCCACTAACTGTCAACCCTCGAACTCTCGTTTTAACCCTCTTTTATGTACAAACATGGCCACATTGGTTCGATGAGAAGGCGTGGGAGATCAGTTTACTTAACGAATAAACAACATTCTTCCCCCGCATAACTAAGAAGCTTGAAACTGCTTATGTTTTGTCAAGTAATTTGACAAAATGACATATTATATTTATAGTATATATAATAATATCAACAAAAAGCCTTATTAAGACATTTTAGTTTTATACAGATTCTCCGAGCCGAATTATAGGGTACATCCAGGAATAACAGTAAGAGTACCTGTAATAAGAAATGTTGTGTATATATATATTGGATTAAATAAATATATATACAACATTTCTTATTACAGGTACTCATATATACAGTATAAATATAATTTGTCATTAGGTATAATAATCCCGTAAATCTTAAAATATTATTTTTTCTAAATAGTTCTTAAAACAAACATACTAAGTTGATAATGCAAATTTTCGAGCTAATGTCTCATCTATGGACCTGATAAAAAAATAAAACTCTATAACAATAATTTATATATATATGCTTTAATCGTTCTTGTGATCTTTTAATCTCAAAAAGTGATCAGAGAGAAATCAAACTGGAGCCATCAAGTTGTGATGGACAGACTGGTCGGCCGACCCGCGCCCTGACAATCCCCTATTTGTCTCGGCATTGTTTGTTTATTTTGGGAGGCGGGAAGTTGCCGACTTCCGCTTCTTGAGCCCCACTTGCAACTTGTGAATATTTAATCCCTTTGTGTTGGAGCTATAAGTGCGGTTCCTGGCACTTCGAAGTTGTACAGTTGTAGCTTCGTGGAGTATTTCTAAGTCTCTTTATAGTTGGTGCGCATAAAATTATATTAAATTCTATATATCATATTATAGTGTGGGTAAAGCGCTATGCACCGACACGTTTTAATAGAAAAATAATTTAGTGTTGTGGTATAGGAAGTACAGTTTCTTCCTATAATAGTTCAAGACGTCAAAAGAGTGACAAGGACTGTAATTGACGAAAGCTTTGAAAGGTCGCTAGCTCATCTTGCGTCATGTCGGGCGACCTTATAGGGCCTTGGAGTGGGAGGTTTGCAATCTTCCTCGTTAAATTACTGTCCGTCATAATTCCGCCGCTCTATCATAAATGGAGCAGCTCGTCACCCTACGAGGCCGTGTATCTTCATCCACATGATTTGGTACGTAGGTCGTTGGTAATGTTTTTGCCTTGTTATATATATAGGAAAAGGTCGCGACTCTTGCATGATTATTTCCTTTAGCTCTCAGGTTCTATTTATCGGTGTTGAAAAATATATCCATGTGATAATTTGTATATAACAATATGTAATCCCACCACAATCTATGCAATGTGTATTATCAAAAGTTTTAAAATAAAAGTTAGGCTTCGCGAAAAGAGAGAACAGCAATTACCAGGATTGCATCATCCAGGAATTAAAGGTCACTACCCAGGAACCATAAAACTAAAGTTCAAAGACCTTCTTCTTCCTGGAAGATGGCAATCATGGCGACAATGGAGGTACCAACATCCAATCACAGTTAAGCATGAATAACTAAGAACCAATGAGAGGTAACTCTCAGGACGATCCCAACCAATGAGAAGCCGAGAGAGTTAACGAGGAAGATCTCGGACTCAAAGTTAGACAGTAGGCAGGCGACCCGGCTAGAAGCAAGACGTGCTCAACTCCGACTCCACCAAGGTAAAATCCTCTTCGATCATGTGAAAGGCAAGGTACCTCCATCAATCTCAACTTTCTCTCTTTCCCTTTATCGCGAAGTCTAGATTCAACCTCATCCTGGTTTTGTCTCGTTATTTCCCCTGTGGAACCCTACCATTCAACCAACGGCTGCATCATCAATCATCAACCACCACAAGTCACCAATCCTACAGTAAGTCAACAGGATCTTACATAGGACCAACAACATTCGAAGTAATATTACATCCATATATTCAAAGATATTTTTAAATTAACATATCTTTAATTATTTAATCATACATTTGTTCATATATGTATAGGCAGGTGTTGACGAGTTCGATTCTATAAAATGAAAATTCTAAATGCATATGAATGGGAACCATATCGTCTAGTCGAGGTTGGTAAACCAAGTTATTATATCCATTCTTCTGATTATTATTCTGTAATATTATCACTTTTTGTATCGATTTATGTATTTATTTTTGAATTTATTGTGTCAATTATTGTATACAAGTATATTCCTTTAGTATAATACTATAATAGACTTGTTTATTTATAGGAGTCCCAATGATGAAGCAGCGCCTTGACAGGAACTGATCCTTTGTGCTTTCGTTACAGTCGTTAGCTAATTAGGTTTGTTGAAGGTATGTTCTAATTTCTATTTTCTAATTCTAATATGAGTAGGTTTTGGGCACTATATTATGCCCTAACAAAAGAACCAATATTCTTGTTAAGTCTTAAGTAAAATGGAAGATTTTAGAGTGTGTTATGAATGCCAATTCAAAATTTTAATAATTGACTATTATACCTACTGAAACACACAGGAAAAAATAATGAGAGAATATTTCAGATAAATCGCATGACATGACTTTATGACTTACATTATTGATCAAATTGAAATTTTAATTTATAGCGCTTATTTTTAAGGACATTGTTTTATCTACCTATTAAAATGGCCTAGATCATCGGTGCCCAACTTTCAGCGAGGTTTGGCAAGTTTATTATGAAAGTCATTCACCTTCTCAATATAGTTTTCTAACCAAAACTGTAGAAAATCGCTTTAAAATAAGCGCAAAAGAACATTTAGTTACCAGATGACCATTTGATATACTTCACCTGCACACGATTGTTCGGCGGTACATATACTAACGATGAACGATGCAGAGAAGATTAGCATGACCCCTGCGCAAGGATGACACGCAAAAACGTGAAGTGCTCCATATACTTCACCTGCATTAATGTCCAATGCACATTATCAATGCAAAATATTCTATAATATTGGGGATAAAGGACCGCCTTGAGGGCATCCTTTTGTCAGATTTTTTGTAACATTTGTATCTTCATATGAGAAATTTGCCCTTCTTTCACTAAATATTATGGAATATTTTTTTTTAAATTAAAAACAGTTTATTGACATCTAGTCAACAGTAGAGAGTAGAGAGAGGTTACAGTTAAAAATATTTACATGAAAAAGATCAGCCAGGTGTTCTTCCCCACCGCGATAGAGTCCTCCTCCAGGCGATGACAGTGTCCTCGATGGCCTGGCCCAGCCCGACCTGGGCGAAGTACCGGGCAGCTCCAGTACCGATGGCCCAGGGAGCCATCGGGGGATCCGCAAGCAGGGCAGAAAGGACCGGCAGATGCTGGATGGTCGGGGTGAGGCAAGGCATGGAGGGCTAGACGTTGGCTGATGTCAGCATTATGACCCGAGAAGGCCCGCACCGCAGCAAAGTCCAACTCACTCTTGCAGGCACGTCGACTATGGGCTGCCACCTCGCGATGAGCCGGGCGATCGGCAGGGCCGCCAGGCGGGGGCGTTCCAGGGCGCGGAAGCCCGAGCGGGTGGTGGTCTTGGTTAGGGCCCTTGTTGTCCCGCGTAGGACAACGGCCTCAGCCAGGCTGGACTCCTTGTAGCTCCCCTGGAGGTTCTTCGCCACGATGTTCCGGCAGAAGGCGGCGAGGGCCGCGGCGTCAGCGAGGGCGGAGCGCGTGGGGCGGACGATGGAGGGGTCGCCCAGGTCCCGGACTCGAGCGCCGACCCAGCGGGCGGGAGCCAGGAGGTTCGGTGGGCGGAAGAACCGGCAGCCGCCGATGATGGGGCGATCCAGCAGCTGGGTTGTCGGAGCCACCCGGTGGTTGAGGGTCAGGATGCCGGAGATGCCCTCCCAGATCCGAAGGAGCCGGGGCTGGAGTCGGGTGCCGTCGGGTGGAGGTCTCACCCAGGCGCCGCTGGTGACCAGCCAGGAGAAACCGTTCCTACCTCCTCGGAGCGCGACCTGGACCCCCTTCAGGCACGCGAGATGGAGCTTCGTGCCTATATCCATCAGGCCGATCCCGCCCGCAACCACGGGTCACGCCAGGATGCCAGCAGGAAGCCATGCCGTGTGGTCGGGTCCCCAGATGAAGCTCGACACGCGAGCTTGCAGCTTCGAGATGGTCGTGGCCTCTGGCAGGTACGCGTGGAGGTGGTACTGGATGGTGGAGATCACCAAGGAGTTGGCGGCCCTGGCTCGCCCGACGAGGGAGAGGCTGCGGGTGAAGGGCGTCGCCTTGCGGCAGGCAGCTTCCAGAAGGGCCAGAAGATGTTGTTCTCGGTGCGCGACGGAGCTCCTCGTGGCGATGCTCGTCCCCAGGACCCGGATGGAGGTGTTAGACCAGGAGGCACCGAGGGGAGAGTCTCCGCACTCACACCAAGTTCCGCACCAGAGACCCGCGCTCTTCCCGTAGTTCACGGCAATCCCAGAGGTTCGGTGGAATTCCTCGAAGACTGCCGCGATTCCGGCGAACATCTCGTCGCGATGGACGAGGAGGACGATGTCGTCGGCGTAAGCGATGACGTTGCCCGTACCGAGGATCGTCTCCAGGCGACGTAGCAGCGGCCCAGTAGCGATGCTGAAGAGCGCGGCGCTGACGGCGCAGCCCTGCCTCACGCCGTTCAGGAGATGGAAAGCGGCGGTCTGGAAGCTCCCGGCCTGTATCGTCGCGTCCGCCCCGGCGTAGAGCAGGAGGTTACAGCCCCCGGAGGCCGGTGGGAGGCGCAGGGACACCAGGAAGCCGCGGTCCAGGCAGTCGAAGGCGGACCGAAGGTCGATGGATACGACGGCGAGCGGCGAGCCCTCGGCAGTAGCCTCCTCGACGGCGTCTTTGACCTGGGCGATGTTCCAGGAGGGTAATCTCCCGGGCACGGCGTAGGTCTGGCACTCCGGCACTAGGGATGGCAGGTGGGGCTTAAGGCGACCAAGGAGGATGGAGGCGAGGACCCTGTAGTCGGCCAAGGGCAGCGAGATGGGCCTGTAGCTACCCAGGCCGCGGTCGCCGCGGGCCTTCGGGACCAAGCAGATCTCGCTCCGGCGCGTCGATGTAGGCAGGGCACCGCAGAGCTGGGAGGCCGCGAAGATTCGCTGGAGGACCCCAGCGAAGAAGTCCTCGAAGACGGCGAGGAGCTCGCAGGGCAGGCCGTCCCAGCCGGGAGCTCTTCCGCGAGGAAGGCGGCGGATGGCGGTGGCGATCTCGTGCGCGGAGATTTCGGCTCGGTGGAGAGGGTCCTCCTCGCCCAGCTCGATGGGGGTGGTCGTCCCATCAATGAAGGCGGCTCCTGCAGCTGGATCGCAGGTCGGGCGGGCGAAGCGGGGCCAGAAGATGGCATGGGCCTTCCGCCGCAGCTCGGGGCCCTCGATGACGCGGCCGTCGTCGTCCCTGACGACGCTGACAGGGCGTCGAAGATGAATCGCGCGCGCGAGGTCCGGCAGTGACGGAGAGTCGGCCTGGACGGAGGAGGCCTCAAGCTGCGCCGCGATGAATCTCCGGGCTCGGGTGACGTATCCGTCTCTGGCAGCGGAGCGCTGGTCGTGGAGAGATCTGGTTTCCGCTAGCAGCCCCGCCTTGATCGTGGTCCATCTGTCCCATAGGATCCTGTCGAGTGCTCGGCCGATGTCCTCCTCAATATCACGGATGTAGCCAGCCAAGTGTCCCTGTACAAGGCCCGAGCGAAGCATCGCGGCCAAGCGAGGCTGGGGGGAGCCGGCGGGCGGGCCCACCTGTAGCAGCACGAGGCGGTGGTCGGAGAGGTGGTAGTGGCTGGTCGCGTAGGTGGTCACGCGATCCAGGAGGCCAGCAGGGACGAGGATCAGGTCCAGGCGGCTGCTCTCTATATGGTCGCCGTGGCTAGCGACCCTGGTGGACAGGTGGGCAGCGTCGAACTGGGTGGCTACGTCCATCGGCGGGGGCATCCACGGAAGCCGATGAATTGTCCCTGATGTTGAGATCCCCGAGGACCCAGGCCCCCTCTTGGATCGCTGTTGCCGCCAGGAGCTCCAGTTGTTCTAGCCGCTCGCAGGGGTCGTGTGCCAGATGGGCGTTGATAAAGGTTATCTCCTCGCTGTGGACATCGATGACGGCCAAGGCAATGTGGCCCGGCCATAGGACACGCTGTCGTAGCACGGCGACGCCTGGCCCGAAGACGCAGGCGAGTCCAGATCCCGAGATGGCTACGGGTGGCGTGACAACAGCGTTGTAGCCAAGGCAGAAGTCTTGGCCTTTTTCGAGATTATAGCTGTTTGTTTCCTGGACAAACGCGATGTCCACCTGGTGTTGTCTGAGGAGATGACATAGCACAAGGCTCCTCCCGCGAGTGGCTAGCCCTCGCGCGTTGATGGTGGCGATTCGGAAGCTCATCTTGGCCTGCCGTTAAGGCGCTGCCTGGCCGCCATGGGGTTCTTGTAGACGTTGGTGATGGAGCCAGGTTTCAAAGCCAAAATACGGTCAACCAGCTTGGCGAGAGCGTTGCCCTGGGCGGCTGTGAGCGACGGTATCCGTTTTCCGACCGCAGTTTTAGAGGCGAGGAAGCGTAGGACCTCTTCCCGGTCGAGGCCAAGTTGTTCGGTCTCGGTGAATGAGGTGCCGGGCTTTCTCTCGAGGATTTTTTCGAGGTCGCGCTTGGTGTTGCCTCTCTGGGACGTCGTGGAAGATGTGGTGCTCTCTTCCTCCTCCGTCATCTTGATGTCGAGTAGAGAGGTCTTAGGCTCGAGGGTCCCTAAAGCAGGCAGAGGAGCAGGAGGGGCAACGAAGACCGGCTGGGCAGGAGGCGCCGGTCTGGCAGGCTGAGGCGCCAAGGGGCGAGGGCCCGCGGAAACCTCAATCGGCGTCTCCACAGGTAGAGTAGGGGGTGCTGGTGTTGCGGGCGCAGGTGCTGGCTGCCTTGGGTGCTGGGGTGCGGCGGGTGACTTGGCACCGGTGGATGAGGAGGGCGACGCTTGCCTGGCGAGCATTGGGCAGTTGGCCCTGCGGTGACCCTGCCTGTGACACTTCGAGCATTTAATGCCGAAGGTCAGGAAAGCCGGCAGGGTGTCCCCCTTGGTCTTGATGCCCAGGCGGGTGGGCAGTCTTTCCAACCTAACGCCGTCGTTAAGGAGGACGTAGGCCTCGCGGCGGCCGTCGGCATAGGTGTACTCGCCGAGTTTAAACTGCATGAGGGCGTTGATTGTTAACTTCCCATATGGCTGCAGCGCCTGGACGATGTTGTCGTCCTCGACGAAGAAGGGGAGATTGCCGATGATTATCCTCTCGGCCCTCTTGCGAAAAGGGAAGGTCTTGAGGAGTTTGCCCTCGATTTCAAGGTTTTCCTCCATGAAGCGCTCTGCGAGGGCCCTGCTGGTTAATCCCAAGAGGACGTGGCCATTCATCCTGGTCAGCTGGATGATGTTCTTCGGCCCGCCGACCACTTCAGCAACAGCCCGGAGGTACTGGTAGGGGGAGAAGTCCGGGCAATGTTCGATGAATACACAGTGTTCCTGGGTGGAGGAGGCCTGTCGCGCCCTGGCGTCCGCGATGTGCGCTCGTGTGGGCCTGATTTCCTGGACCTGCGGTTGCTGCATTCCAGTTGTGCGTCCTCGCGGAGCTGTGCTGGTGGCTTTGCGTGTCCCGGCGCTGCTGTGCTGTTCTGTTTATTTAAGGTCTTGGCAATATATATATATATATATACCTTTTTAGGTAAAAATAATTGAGATATATTTTGAAATATAGATACGAATCACAAGGAAGCAAGACCAAATCCAAATAAATAAATAATGTGTGGTTTCAGTAACAGCATTGTTACCATCTTCAGACAAAAGTACTGAATACATTCAGTAATTTTGTCTTAATAAGGTAACAATGCTGTTACTGAAACATCACACATAATTCGTTTATTTTTATTTGGTCTTGCTTTTTTTGGTATTTTTAAAACTGCCCTTGACTATTAGAAAATGATGCAAATTTCCTATTTATTTTATATACCATTTTAAAAAGTGTATTCTTTTGTGAAAATATCCAATTTCCCACACTTTTCTAAAACTGCCAACAATGACCTAATAAAAAATTCATCCAAGTCCGGGTATTTCAGTATTGCAGATATATCCCTATATATATAAAAGTCAGTGTATGTATGTATGCATGTATGTATGTGGGTATCTATGTCGGCTATACACGTCCACAATACATAACTAATCTGACTGAAATTTTAACAGTTTATAGAGTAGAATCTGGAAAAACTTATAGTGAAAATTTCAGGTCTCTATCCCGAATATTCTTCGAGTAATTTGCAAATTGCGTTGCAAATTTGCCTTTTCGCTCGCAAGCAGCGCCTCTAGCGGTGAAGATGGGAGGTAATATCAGCTGACCTAATGTACATGTAAAACGTGTTTTGACAGGACATAGAGAAAAATCTGGAAAAGATATTTATCGGGTTTTTAGCCAATATAAAAAATAAAATTGACAGGTTCTGGGCAAAAATAGTTGTCAGAAAATCAGTCAGAAAATGATGATGACAATATTGCTGTATCATGTTTGATTATCAGATACAAAATTATATCGGGAAAAATATTCCAAAAAGCTGAGACCACTGGTGAAGCCAGTTCATTTTTAGTGTGCAGGAACAAAATTCTAACAGAAAAACATTCATTCGAGCAGAAGACACAAAGTTAGATCATCTCTTTATAAAAATATCGCTTCTCTGACACAAAGTTTGGAGCAGGACGTTTCACAAGAGTGACATCCACGGCGCCAATTTATAACTGTAACGAATAGTATTTGAATAAAAACATTTAATCGGGTAAAACCTGGGCGTTGCCCGGGGCATTCGGCTAGTTACATTTATAAAAGTTGCTTAACTAGAGATGTAAGTGCCTGATTAGGTGCCCTTAAAAATGTTTAATCTGGCTGTTTCTTCTTGAATAGCCTAGAGTGAAGTGGAGAAAGTGAAAAGAGTTGGATATTTTCAAGAATCAGGGGCCATTGGGGCAATTTTTTTTTTCAGAACAAAGTGCCCAAAGCTGGATTCGATGATCCCGGGTCGTGATTTTTAAAAATCAACAGTTTAGACCACTCCTCCAAAACTTCACTCTATACCTTAGATATATTTGTGAAATTGATCTTATATTTCAGATTCTTTTTACCAGAATTTTCAATTTTGATATTTGCAGTTTATCTCCATTGTGCTGAAAGAAAAAATCATTACTATAAGTTTTAAAACAGTTAGGGGCTCCATTCATGAGTAAAACCCCACTCGAACAATACCCCGGCGACGCCGGGTCCAGTCGGCTAGCATATATACGAGGTGTGTTCAGAAAGTATCGCGACTTTTGTGTTTTTCCAAAAATTATTTATTTATTCATGAATAAATTGTCCCCTTCAAAGTAATCCCCATGAGATATTATACACTTGTGCTAACGGGTTTTCCTATCTTCGAAGCACTTCAAAAAATCATTTTTAAAAATCTTTTTCAGCTCCTCCTTCGATGCCGTCTCTATCTCGTCAAGCGTAGCGTAACGTCGTCCTTTCATGGGCCTCTTCAGTTTAGGGAACAAGAAAAAGTCACAGGGGGCCAAATCTGGGGAATACGGTGGCTGCGGCATCATTAGTGTGTTGTTTTTGGCCAAAAAGTCGTGCACAAGCAACGATGTGTGAGCAGGGGCGTTATCGTGGTGCAAAAGCCAATTTTTGTTCTTCCACAAATCCGGGCGTTTCTGGCGGATTGCTTCGCGCAAATTGCGCATAACTTGCAGGTAATATTCCTAATTGACCGTTCTACCCTGTGGCAAGAACTCATGATGCACCACGCCCCTGCAATCGAAGATAACTGTCAGCAAAACTTTCACATTCGACCGAACTTGGCGCGCTTTTTTCGGTCTTGGTTCGTGCGGCAGCTTCCATTGAGATGATTGAGCTTTGGTTTCCACGTCATAACCATAAACCCACGCTTCGTCACCAGTTATGACCCTCTGAAGCAAATTTGGGTCGTCGCGGACAGAGTCCAACATCTCATTAGCAATGTTCATGCGATGCTGTTTTTGGTCGCAATTGAGCAATTTTGGTACGAATTTCGCGGCGACCCGTCTCATGCCCAAATCATTGATAAAAATCGAATGGCACGAGCCAATCGATATGTTTAGGTCCTCAGCAACTTCTCTAACGGTGAGTCGACGATTGGCCAATATCATTTTCTCCATTTCATTAATTTTTTCGTCTGTTGTTGAAGTGCTCGGGCGTCCGGCACGCTCTTCGTCGTTCACATCTTCTCGGCCTTCTGAGAACATTTTATACCACCGATAAACGTTGCTTCGGTCCAAGGTAGCTTCTCCGTATGCCACAGTTAACATTCGGAATGCATCCACGCACTTAATTTCGTTTTTCACACAAAATTTGATACAGGTTCTTTGATCCATTTTTTTAATAGGTAAAAATCGAAGACGATCCAAAACACCTGCAAGCAAAGCGGCTGTCAACAATTAAGTGAACATTCAAAATGGCCGAGCTTGTCGGCATAAGTGAGAGACATGAGTACCAACATAAAGCCACAAAAAGATCGAAATTCGAATATACGTAACCCGCGAAAATTTAAAGGTCGCGATACTTTTTGAACACACCTCGTATATGTGATATCTTGGGACCTCTGGGACCAGTGTTACCTGATGCTAGACGAACCTCGATGTCAACTCTACCGTGCAGTCGTGGTGGAAGGCGACACAGCTGGGCCAAAAGTGAAATAAACAAACAGAGATTCCACTAAGAAGCGTCTGAACGTCAAGAAGGAATGGGACGAGGAGATTTCTGGCAGGAAAGGGTTTAGTTACCTCTATCGGAGCGTCCGGCGGACTGGGGCTGAAACAAAGACTAACTAAGGACTGCCTAACTGAGGCTCGGGGCCTCCTTTTATAGCTTAGCTGGGTCCGAACAGGTCACTGCCCTTTTCTGACGTAAACAGGGAGGGAAAGTTATATTATCCAAGAGGGCCACGACCTCGTAAAACTTGGACTGGGCTTGCTAGGCCTTCTCTCCTATTCTCACCTAAGCCTGGTTAGTTTTAACCTTAATTTTCTCCTGTTAGTCTCCATTCCTTCTATCTGTACAGTTGCTATACTTTATTAGATCCTTACGCGGTACAGATTGATGTTACTTGAGGCTTTCTAATTGCAGTAAATAACAAGTTATATACAGTCACGTGGTGGAACATGTGGTAGTAGATATCTGGACTATTTACAACAATTCCATGGTCTTAAATCATCACATATATATATGTGATGATTCAAGACCATGGAATTGTTGTAAATAACCCAGATATCTACAACCACATATGTTTCCATTGTGGAAGACCTGGTCACGTCGCCAGGTATTGTCGGGAGAGGAGGTAAGTTTTCGCGGATGCTCGCGCCAGGAGGGAACCAAGGAGACCAACAACATTGGGCGACTATATGCCAAATATTGACGAAATAGAGCCTAGGATTCCTCCAGCTCGCCAACCTAGGAGTGCCTCACCCTATCCGGGGAGGAGGATAAGTACAGGACGCAGGCCATCAAGATCACCTGCTAGAGTGAACAGCCGCTCATCGTCAAGAGAAAGGGAGGAAAACTAGAACTGGCGACCTGCTTAGGAGGTAAGGCCGCACGAATATTAAATCCTCCGTCGACGACTTCCACCAAATTGAAGAATAATTTTGTTAAGATCACTATAAAAGGGAGTGAGGTACTGGCTTTGGTGGACTCTGGAGCAGACTATTCAGTTATATCAGAAGATTTCCGTCGTCATATAAGAAATCCTTTGTTATCTAGTAAAGGACCAAAATTATATGAGTAACAAACTCCAAATCCGTCAGAGCCCTAGGACGATGTGTTCAAAAGATTAACGTAAATGAATTAACCCAACCATTCGAGTTTATTTCACTATCTGAGTGTAGTCATAAAGTTATCCTTGGTTGGGACTTTCTGAAATTAACTCAAGCCAAAATTAATTGTGGGGGAAAATGAGCTTTACTTAAAAGAAGCTCCTATGAAGGAAGAACTCTGTCCAGTAGACATCGTTTACACTTTAGAGGATAGCATTATTCTACCCAACTCAATCAAGCAAATAACTGTTGTCTGTAGCAACATTACGGGAGTTCAAGAAGTTCTGATTACATGCTCTAAAGCTCTTACTTTGGATAAAGAAATAATTATTCCGGCCTCCGTTGTCAGTCTCAGCCATGGAAGGAGCAAGGTTTGGATGGTAAATGGGAGTGACTTTGCAAAGATCATTCCTGCAGGGATGAAAGTTGCTGAAATATCTCTCATTGACACCAGTAATTTATGCTGCATAGATGGAGACAATGATGATTTTTGAGAAAAATGAAAATAGATGCCCTGAGGACTTGGATAAACTTGTAACCCTTATAGATACTGATATATCCAATGAAGATAGAGTGAGACTGTTTGATGTTCTTAGGAAGTACACAGATGTATTTGAATTTCAAAAAGCAAACCTTAAAACATCTTCATTGAAAGTTAAACATCGCATTGAAACAGGAGATCATGCCCCTATTAAACAACGCCCATATAGAGTGTCACCAAAAGAAAGAAGCATTATTCAGACAGAAGTGGACAAAACGCTTAAACAAGGAATAATTGAACCATCGGATAGTCCCTGGTCCTCTCCTGTCGTTTTAGTTAAAAAGAAAGATGGAACCTGGAGGTTCTGTGTGGACTACCGCCGATTAAAAAAAATAACCAGGAAAGACGTATACCCGCTACCCAGAATTGATGACACTCTGGACTAGTTGAGAGGAGCTTCCATATTCTCTACGATGGATTTGAAATCGGGGTATTGGCAGATCGAAGTTGAAGCTGATCGTGAGAAGACTGCTTTCGTAACCCCTGGTGGCCTTTTCGAATTTAGAGTGATGCCTTTCGGCCTTTGTAACGCCCCCGCGACCTTCGAGAGGATTATGGATAATCTCCTACGAGGACTGAAGTGGACCATCTGTCTCTGCTACTTAGATGGCATCACAGTATTTTCTAAAACTATGGACGAACATCTACAACGTCTGGAAATGGTGTTGAGCTGCTTTTCAAAAGCTGGTCTCAGACTTAATTCAGAGAAATGTAGTTTTGGTACTAGCCAAATGAAGGTATTGGGACACTTGATTGATGGATGTGGTATTTATCCCGATCCAGACAAAGTAGAAGCTGTGATGAAATTTCCAAGACCAAAGAATGTATCAGAAGTCAGGAGCTTTTTGGGTCTCTGCTCATACTATCGTCGATTCATTAAGAGCTTTGCTGCCATTGCAGGGCCGTTGAACGAACTACTAAGAAAGGAAGTAAGATTCATATGGACTGATAGTCAGGAAGCTTCGTTTAATCAGTTGAAGTCGGCTCTGATTTCTGAACCCGTTTTAGGTCACTTTGATGAGACTGCCCCAATCTACGTCCATACCGATGCGAGTGGCTATGGCGTCGGTGCTGTTTTAGTACAAATGAAGGATGGAGGTGAAAAACCAATTGCCTATGCATCCTGAACTCTATCTAAAGCAGAGAAAAACTATACTATAACGGAAAAGGAGTGTTTGGCCGTAATTTGGTCAATCAACAAATTTCGACCGTACCTGTTTGGCCATCCTTTTTCTATCGTGACTGACCATCATTCCTTGTGCTGGCTAGCGAATTTGAAAGACCCTTCTGGACGTCTCGCAAGATGGGCTCTGCGACTTCAGTAGTATGAAGTCACTGTTTGCTATAAAAACGGTCGCAAGCACAAGGACGCCGATTGCCTTTCCAGAAGCCCATTACCTGACACTTCGGAAGAAACAGAGGAAGATATACCTTCCCTGGCAATATTGACTGATGTTGAAAAGGAACAAAATCAAGATCCTTAATTAGCTAAGATACTGAAAACCTGTGAAGATCCGAATTTTAAAAGATTTTTCCATTATTGATAACATACTTTATAAGAAAAATTATGATCCCATAGGGCGACCTTGGTTGTTAGTGGTTCCAAAGTCCTTACGATTAGAGGTTCTTAGATCGCTTCATGACGCCCCTACAGCCGGACATCTAGGTTTTGCTAAAACGTATGACAGGATACGCAGAAGATTTTACTGGCCGGGTCTCTTCAGAAGTGTTCGCAATTATGTCGGACATTGCAGAGAATGCCATCTTAAACCCATAATTCCGTCCTCAGCTCCTTTCCAGAAAATAGGCGTGGACTTGTTGGGTAGATTCCCCTTGACTAGAGATGGCAACCGTTGGGTGATTGTTTGCACAGATTACTTCACTAAATATGCAATAACGAAAGCCATTCCAACCGGAGGAGCAGTTGAGGTCGCAAGGTTTATATTGAATGAGATCATACTCAAGCATGGAGCTCCTAGAGAAATGATTACGGATAGAGGGCGCTCATTTCAAGCAAAACTCATTAAAGAACTTACCAAAATGTGTCGAATGTCGCAGCACTTTACAACGGCCTATCACCCACAGACCAACGGCCTGACCGAGAGATTCAATAAGACCCTGGGAGACATGTTATCAATGTATGTTGACGTAGAACAAAAGAATTGGGACTCTATTTTGCCCTTTGTTACTTTCCTTATAATACGGCAAGACAGGAAACTACAGGCTTTTCACCCTTCTATTTAGTACATGCTCGAGAGGCGGAAACAATGCTAGACACTCTGTTACCTTACCAGCCAGGTTACGAAGAAGACGAGTACATAAATCAGCTAATGACAGATGCTGAAGACGCCCGCCAGCTAGCCCGCTTACACACCCTCAGAACTCAGGACATTGATAAAGCACGATACGATGCGAGACATAAGCCTGTACATTACAACGTTGGTGACCTCGTCTGGATCTTCACACCCGTACGGAAAGTTGCCCTATCAGAGAAGCTTTTAAAAAAATACTTCGGTCCATATAAAATAACAAGAAGATCTCGGATGTTAACTACGAGGTAATGGCGGTGGACGAATCTCGCAGAAGGAAGAGTTCCAAGGATGTAGTTCATGTGTTACGTATGAAGCCCTACCAAGATCCTGAACAACAGAACAATATCGTTTGAATATCTGGACTTTCTGTGTAATTATGTAAATAATAAACATCGGGACGCTGTTCTTCTGGGGAAGGAGGTGATGTCGCGAAATTTGTTTAGAGTGAAATCAAAATAATTGTTTAATTATTAAATATGTAAATTTTTTAATAGTTCGATGTTAGGTAAATTTTGTAACTGTATATATTTCCTTCTTTTTCTTTAGATAGAAGGTGAGAAAGATATCACTCAATTTTCGAGCCTTAATTTAATAATAAAACCTGCTGAAATAGCTCTGTGTACCTCTATTCATTTAATTGCGACAATATTTTCACTATAGGTTATATATTTTTAAACTTAAAAATAGGTAACATAACGCAGAACCTAAGATTCCATACCATAGATACACCCTTGCCTTTTGGCATATTATCCCTTAACTCCATAAAAATATTTCTACTAATTATAAACTGTCCTCAGCTACTCCTGTATCAAGATAATGTACCCCTACCAACTACATTGTACAAATTCACCTCGTGCAAGCAACACGTGTCCCATGGACAGGTTAATACAACTGTCCCATTTACTAAAACTTCCCCTCCTGGAACGGGTTGCTCACACGTGGTGAACTCCAACGCTCTTATTTGGCCTCATTATAATGTTCCTGATCCAATTTTCAACGCCTCTATGTCCCCCTCTTGCATAGCTTTGGGCACAAGTAACCTAGGTCACTGTCCCTATAATTTACAAAAGGTACTGCATCAATTTTCACCCGTTTTCGCCGCCAATAAATACGACGTCCCTAGGCTTAAAATACCTCCCGTCAAAATCAATACTACTTCGGACAAGGTAATTGCCTTACGTCCTTATCGCGTACCCCTAAATGACCAACTTGAAATACAAACTCAAATCGAGCAAATGCTTGAACACGGTATAATTAAAACCTCTGTATCTCCCTATGCCAGTCCCATCACGCTTGTCACCAAGAGTGACAAATCAAAATGCTTTTGTGTTGACTATCGTAGGATTAATGAAATCATTGCACCAGACGTCTATTCTCTCCCCTTGATAGAGAATATACTCGACAAACTCTCGCGCGCCAAGTATTTCTCCTCAGCCGACATATCTTCTGCCTACTGGCAGGTCGAGATAGATCCCAGTTCCCGTCACCTTTTAGCTTTCGTGACCTTAGACGGGCAATACGAATTTTGTAGGCTTCCTTTTGTGATGCGCGACTCACCACAGATTTTTGAACGCAAAATAAACCAAATATTCCAAAATTATAGGTTAAACTTCATAGCCCATTATTTCGATGATTTCATTATCTTTTGGATACCTTAGAAAAGCATATTCAAAATTTAGAACAATTCCTGGAGATCTGCCAACAGGAAAATATTAAACTAAACTATAAAAAATGTGAATTTTTGAAGACATCAATAGAATTTCTAGGATACACCGTTAAGAACGGAACCTACACACCGCAGACTCGTAACCTCGATATTATTAACGCTATCCAACCTCCCTTCAACCAAAAAACGTTACAGTCCTTTTTAGGAGCCGTCAACGTGTATAACAAGTTTATACCAGATTATACCCGTCTCAGAGCACCACTCAACAAATTGCTTAAAAAATACACTAAATGGCAATGGGACGACAAATGTCAACAGGCATTCACGACTCTCAAGGAGAGCTTAAAACGTAAGCCCGTATTACATCTGTATCAGGATGGCTTACCCTGCCTCTTGTACTGTGACGCCTCCACCCAGGAAATCGCAGGAATTCTCAAACAAGTACATCCGAACGGAAAAATTCATCCCACACAGTATTACAGTTGAGCACTGCACCCTCACGAACGCAATTATACCATTTCAGAGTTAGAATGTTTAGCGATCGTAGAAAGCATCGAAAAATTCCGCATCTATCTATCCGGTACCAAATTCACTGTCTACTCCGACCACCAAGCCCTACAATGGCTTAAAATTATTAAAAAATTCCTCAGGACGACTTTTTAGGTGGAGTTTAAGACTTATCCACTTACGACTATGAAATACTGTACCTCAAGGGTACACAACAACACGAGGCCGACTTACTTTCTCGCAATCCATTTTGTGGATTTTTCAGTGCTCGTACTATTAAGAAACACCAACCGAATCACGGATACCAGTGTCGCTGTAGACGTCAACGGTCTACACACCATACGGCGTAAAGGTGTAAATCGAATAATAATACCCGAAGCTCTTCAACACTCGCTTATGAACCAGGTTCACAGCGAATTCAACCACCTCGATATCTCTCAAATGGCTCGCCTAATCTCTACTCAGTATTACTGGAAAGGTATGGCCAAATCCATACTAATATTTGTAAATACCTGTCATACCTGCCAAATCATCAAAAGACCCAAAGGTAAACCTTATGGCACCTTAGGACAAATTCCCTCACCACAACAACCATTCGATTTAATATCAATAGATACAATATCCGGATTTTCGAAATGCGGACACTCCAAGACGTATCTCCATGTTATAGTGGATCACTTGACCAGATACGCTTAGGCATTCTTATCGAAATCTACCAGTACCTTAACGTACATCCAAACCCTGAAAAAGGTACTATAACAAGGGTCTCCAAAACGCCTACTTTCGGATAGAGCGCCCGCATTCCCCTCCGAAAAATACGCAAATTTCTGCTATCCCGCGGTATACAACCACTACTTACCACCAGTAACAATCCGCAAGCTAACGGATTGATAGAACGATTGAACGCCACAATCACTGGAAAATTAAGGTTACTATATCTCGAAAACCCAAAGACATCCTGGACCAAATTAATTAAACAAGTTGTCCAAATCTATAATCAATCTCCGCACACCGTTACAGGTTTCCCACCGATCTTTTTAATGCTTAATAGCATCCCACCAGAACTAAAAAACCATTATAACCCGTCCCCCGACGTACAGAAAGCTAGGCAACTTGCCTTCAGCAGAACACAGCTTGAGCATGAAAGGGACAAACAAAGATATGATAAAGGTCATCAAGCCCCGCATTTCGAGATTGGTGACCTAGTCCTCGTAAAAAAATTATAAACATCCCGATACGGGTAAACTGGCACCATACTTAACAGGTCCGTTTACAATTATAGAAATAATATCTCCGAACGTAGTCCGAATTAACAGACCCAATCGACCCCTAAATAAAGAAGATGATACAGTTCATGTGAACAAACTTAAATACTATACAGAAAACATCCTATTCCTCGCACACCCGCCACTAATTCAAACACCTCGCGTAACACCTGATGTACACTTAGTAGAATTTAACTATTTATGTCCCACGATATTTGACGCTCAGAAATCCCGTCTTATACCCCCGACTTGCTCAGCCCCTTTTCTTCATCTCACTGAAGAGATCTTCCAATAAGTTATAAGGAACCAGCTGTCCCCGGAAGGGGCCCCTGACTTAAATAAACATCGCTCGCTACCCCACGGAACTCGCTAAAAATAAAATTGAGGGGTGATGGAAAGATACATGCCGACATTTTGTTGTCACGACCCATCGCCACTGCCGGGTGTCAATGAATTTTCACCATCTATTAAATCAAATATTAGTGCGTGCCTCTTACTATATACCGTTCTAATCCCTAACCAATTAATCTACTCCGATATCCCATTTAGCTACAGAATAGAAATTCGGCTCAAAGCCAGGGACGATATAGGCAGCAAAGGCCCTTGCATCCCCTGTTTTCGCTGAAAACCATGTCACACAGCCAGAAGGGAATGATGCAATCTCATGCACCGAGCGGCTATTGGTAGGCCCCTCGCGCCCGCCAGTATGGTCTGGCTACAATGGGGTTGACCACTCACCCACAGGCGTCTCCGAGAGTTCATTGGCAAGGTTGCTGACCGAGCCCTCTCGTTCGGACTTAGTTAAACCCGTCCTACTCTCCAATAGGACTCACCCCCTTTGGCCCTCGAACCCTTATCCAGTACTCCCTGAATCTGCCGTCGAATCAAGGACCTCTGAGGTACTGAGGTTTACGCAGGGAACGCCGTGAACGCGGGGGGGTGGTACTACTGTGTGCACCCCTTGGTTTTTCATGGTGCGCACGGCAAGGACGCTCCCAATGGCGCACACACAGAGCGAAGACCCAAGAGTTTCAAGACTCGTGCGCCCCGCGACCAGCTAACCAAGGGCGGACCACCAGCTTACAGCTTCACTGAGGATCAACCAGTGGTACTCCGGCGCAAGGAAAACACGCAGAGACGCCTCTCCACTCCACTCCCCTCTAGAGTGAGTGTAGAGGGTGGGAAAAACTTCTTCCCCACTCCCATTTAGCTACAGAATAGAAATTCGGCTCAAAGCTAGGGACGATATAGGCTCAACGGCCCTTGCATCCCCTGTTTTTCGCTGAAAAAATCACGTCACACAGCCAGAAGGGATGATGCATTCTCCATGCACCGAGCGGCCATTGGTAGTCCCCTCGCGCCCGCCATTAAGGTCTGGCTCCATGGGGTTGACCATTCACCCACAGGCGTCTCCGAGAGTTCATTGGCAAGGTTGCTGACCGAGCCCTCCCGTTCGGACTTAGTTAAACCCGTCCTACGCTCCAATAGGACTCCCCCCCCCTTTAGCCCTCGAACCCTTATCCAGTACTCCCTGAATCTGCCGTCGAATCAAGGACCTCTGAGGTACTGAGGTTTACGCAGGGAACGTCGTGAACGCGGGGGGGTGGTACTACTGTGTGCACCCCATGGTTTTTCATGGTGCGCACGGCAAGGACGCTCCCAATGACGCACACACAGAGCGAAGACCCAAGAGTTTCAAGACACGTGCGCCTCGCCTCAGACAACCAAGGGCAGACGGCCAGCTTACAGCTTCACTGGACATCAGCCAGTGGCACCCCGACGGAGGACAACACGCAGAGACGCCTCTCCACTCACTCCCCTCTAGAGTGATTGTAGAGGGCGGGAAAAACTCCTTCCCCGCCCCATTTAGCTACAGAATAAAAATTCGGCTCAATCACAGACTGAGCCAGGGATGATATAGGCTTCTATGGCCCTTGCATCCCAGGCTTTCGCTGAAATCTAGATCCACACAGCCAGAAGGAATGATGCATTCTCCATGCACCGAGCGGCCATTGGTAGGCCCCTCGCGCCCGCCATTATGGTCTGGCTCCATGGGGTTGACCATTCACCCACAGGCGTCACCGAGAGTTCATTGGCAAGGTTGCTGACCGAGCCCTCCCGTTCGGACTTAGTAAAACCCGTCCTACGCTCCAATAGGACTCCCCCCCTTTAGCCCTCGAACCCTTATCCAGTACTCCCTGAATCTGCCGTCGAATTAAGGACCTCTGAGGTACTGAGGTTGACGCGGGGAAACCAACGCGGAGGCGGGGGGGGTGGTACTACTGTGTGCACCCCTTGGTTTTAACACCAGGCCTAGCCCTGGTGCAATTTTCGCGCACGGCAAGGACGCTCCCAATGACGCACACACAGAGCGAAGACCCAAGAGTTTCAAGACACGTGCGCCTCGCCTCAGACAACCAAGGGCAGACGGCCAGCTTACAGCTTCACTGGACATCAGCCAGTGGCACCCCTACGGAGGACAACACGCAGAGACGCCTTTCCACTCACTCCCCTCTAGAGTGATTGTAGAGGGCGGGAAAAACTTCTTCCCCGCCCCATTTAGCTACAGAATAGAAATTCGGCAAAAGCCAGGAATGATATAGGCAACAAAAGCCCTTGCATCCCCTGTTTTTCGCTGAAAAACCACGTCACACAGCCAGAAGGAATGATGCATTCTCCATGCACCAAGCGGCCTTTGGTAGGCCCCTCGCGCCCGCCAGTATGGTCCGGCTACAATGGGGTTGACCACTCACCCACAGGCGTCTCCGAGAGTTCATTGGCAAGGTTGCTGACCGAGCCCTCTCGTTCGGACTTAGTTAAACCCGTCCTACGCTCCAATAGGACTCCCCCCCCTTTAGCCCTCGAACCCTTAACCAGTACTCCCTGAATCTGCCGTCGAATCAAGGACCTCTGAGGAACTGAGGTTTACGCGGGGAACGCCGTGAACGCGGGGGGGTGGTACTACTGTGTGCACCCCTTGGTTTCTCATGGTGCGCACGGCAAGGACGCTCCCAATGACGCACACACAGAGCGAAGACCCAAGAGTTTCAAGACACGTGCGCCTCGCCTCAGACAACCAAGGACAGACGGCCAGCTTACAGCTTCACTGGACATCAGTCAGTGGCACCCCGACGGAGGACAACACGCAGAGACGCCTCTCAACTCACTCCCCTCTACAGTGATTGTAGAGGGCGGGAAAAACTCCTTCCCCGCTCCCATTTAGCTACAAATCACTTGTATAACACGTTCATTCTACTTTCACTAACGCATCAGTCCACTAACAGAATAACTAATTAATTCAATAACTAATCCCGCCTACTGATCCCCAATGAATTAAAATATATATTCTTTCATTAATAACCCAAAACCAAGTCACCAGGTCTAGAGGAGGTGGAGACCATGTGTGGGGACATTTATTATCTAGGTGATATGACACAAAGAGTACACAGAGAGAGAGAAGGAGAAGATAGAGAGAGATATCACCAGGTCTAGATTCTCTCTCCCTCCGCCAATTAACTTGTCCACTTAACATCGACACTTAGGACCAAGGACAACATTTTACCTATAAAAATTACACACACTCACATATGTTTAAAAAAACAACCCTTGACCGGTTAGAATAGATCGCCGTGTTTCCTTAACACACAATATAAATGCCGCTTTAGGAAGAATCACGTTTTCACCTAAACGTGGCGCGGGGAACAAAAAATCGACAAGATTAGGACTCAGTGAGTTTCACAGTTAGAAACAATGTGACCCACGAGTCGCGTCAACATAAAACGAATTCAACGAGATAAGTTAGAACAACTTGTATCATCAACAAGACCAAAGCTATCGCAACCGAGGACAATTTAAAGCTCTCTCCACCCATCCTAAAAACAGGAACATCCATCTTGACCTACTTCTTAAAGGCCAGCTAAGAGCAAATTTCCATTCTTTTCCACATATATCACTTCTATATAATTTTACTTACTTTCTTTCTCGATGGACATTTTTATTTTTATTTCAATATCCTTTATATAATCATTAGCTAGCTCTTATAATATTTGTTTTCTAAAACCAATCAGTTTAGGAGATTATTGTCATGCCGTGTGTTTGGATATTTTTCATGACTGGCAATGCACTATGGACACTTTTGCCATCAACTATTATACTATTATTATTACTCTAACTCCTCCCAGCCTATTGTCATTTGATATTAGTTACTTTTTCCTCTTTACCAAATTGTTTTTACTTCTGCTTTATGACTATTATTTTATAATCAACTTTGTATTTTATCTTTCATCTCTAATTATCTCAAGTTTATGTTTCATGTTTATATCACTAATATGCATTTTTCATTTTATATTTTCTCTCACTTTATAAATTAGATGTTATGTACATTGTTTCATCTTCCGCTACCATGTTCAATGCTATCGAGTATATTATTGCTCATTTTTTCATTTAATATGTTCACTTTCTATTACACCTTATAAACTGCTATAGTGTGTTAATCTTTGTATTATGTCATCACTATTTTTACTTTAAAAAAAATATTACTTTTCAGTTAACTTCGCAATTCTATTTTCGATTTTTCAAATCCTTTAACGCTATATGCAAAGCCTTAATTTCGCAATTTCATATCTCAATTATAATTATCTATTATTTTATAATTAAACTTAAAAGCCTGATCTAAAAACAGGGCAATCTTCAATAACCTCTTAATAAACCACTTTAAAGGTTACTTCTTAATAAATACTAACATCCCTTTTCCGCAGGAACTTTTAAAAATCCTTCGCAGGCTAGACTTGACCTACTTTGATTTCGTAATTAACAATATTGACACACCGTCCCCCAGATTCACCTATCCCAACTTCTGGCTTGGACACGTGCAAATTGTATTTTATATATATATATATTCCAGGGCACTCTCATGCCACACGCTGACACATCTTTTTTTAATTATTTTTCTCTTTTTCTCGCTGAGCCCCTGACGACTCCAATTAAAAATTTGATTTCTGGTCACTGATCTACGCCCTCATTTATCCCGCATGCGTACGTCTTAACGACTAATTCATAAAACCCATAACAATCACCCTTATCTTACTATTCGATTGTGGTACTGTAACTTTATTCGGTCCTTAAATTTACATGTGAAACATGGCCTAGGTTTTCCGCGCCGTGTACATTAAATGGTTTGGGACTTGAGTCAAGGTGACATTGCCTCAACCTAATAATAACTAACCCCTCAACCCTTTCTAACGCCCCTCACGAAGAGATCATGATTGACCCATCCAATCATTTAAATTTTTACCTATTATCATTATATGTTCTCAATTAAATATTTTATTCCTATTTTATTTTCACTTGTATGATTAGTATTAGTTGTTTATAATTTATTATCTCTTATGGATACATAGAAATCAACCCCATGTTAATTACCAACTCATTTCAATTAATTTTTAAAAATTACTTTCTTAATAACAGTCTTTCTATTCCGCTCTCTTAAATCCCTCCATATAAACCCTCTCACATCCGGGGCCATCTGTGATAATTTAAGACCATGGAATTGTTGAAAATAACCCAGATATCTACTACCACATATTTCACCACGTGACTGTATATGATTTGTTATTTACTGCAAATAGAAAGTATCAAATTACATCAATCTGTACCGCGTAAGCCTCTAATAAAGTATAGCAACTGTACAGATAGAAGGAATGGAGAATAACAGGAGAAAATTGAGGCTAAAACTAATCAGGCCTAAGTGAGAATAAGAAAGTAGTCCTATCGAGCCCAGTCCAATTTTTACGAGGTCGTGGCCCTCCTGGATGATGTAACTTTTCCCCCCTGTTTACGTCAGAAAAGGGCAGTGACCTGCTTGGACCCAGGGAGGCTATAAAAGGAGGCCTCAAGCCTCAGTTAGTTAGAGTCTTTTGTTTCAGTCGTTGTTTCAGTCCCCAGTCCTCTCAGGCCGCACCTATAGACGTAAATCCTTTCCTGCCAGAAAACTCCTCGTCCCATTCCTTCTTGACGTTCAGACGCTTCTTAGTGGAATCTCTGTTTGTTTATTTCACCTTTGGCCCAGCTGTGTCGCCTTCCACCACGACTGCACGGTAGAGGTGACATCTAGGTTCGTCTAGCATCAGGTAACACTGGTCCCAGAGGTCCCAAGATATCACATATATATATTATATGCCTATTTTATTCCATTGGTATATATAAAACATGTTACTAGTATATAATGTAATACAGCACCGCCTGCTCCTCCTACCCTATTCCTTAGTCACTACACGTCGTCCTAGCCGCAACTTCTCTTTGTCGGCTTTCAAAAGCACCGCCAATAAGGAAGCAGTCATATGCTGACTGGTCCATAGTACCTATATATAACTAGATGGAAACCACTGGTTGAAACTTATGGCACTATTGTTCCTGTGACTGGAGAATGCTCAATAAAAGCACTCCGCAGCTAATAGAATCAGCCAAATATATCTTTATGAAGGTCTGAAATAGATCCAATCAGTGAAATTTGCTCCCCCCACTCTGTTATTCGCCTCCATTCCTCATTTTCCTATCGGCGTCACGCTTGCTAATACCACATGTAAAAAATAAGTTATTTATTTTTATTCCGCGCGAGTTATCAGAGCGTGATGACATCGCCCTGCTGCAAGTTACGTCAAGGGCTATGGGCCAACCTTTTTGCCGCAGTCCTGCTTTCTTCTTTAGATTGTCTAGATAGATATTCCACACCAATATATCGCTTTGGAATGAGATGAAACTCGGTCGATCTGATTTTAAACTTCTTTCTTTAATAACGCCAGTAGATCGTTGAAATGGATTTACAATGTGGACAGTGTTCATATACACAGCGTCCTCAATGTGTTTATCGTTATATATTACACTCTATAAAATAAATCGACGCACCAAGGATTTGTCCGATCAGGACAATTGGGGCGATTGGAATGTGAAGAAGATTTATATGGAAATTTTTCAAAAGAATTAATTGTTTTATTCCAGAGTTTGATTGTCACAAATTGCGAAAGTCAATATGTAATTGGACCCCACTGGCCTGGAGGCAGGCTGCCATCTAACGTGTCATGGACTGATAAAGAAAGATTCTGGAGGGTGTGTTGCGAGATTTCTTGCCAATTGTCTCCAACTGTTGGGCTAAATATTTAGCATTCCGGGATGGTTGCAATCGCTTTTCCATCGCGTCCTAGATGTATTCTATCGGTGAGGGATCAGGCGACCTTGTTGGCCACGGAATAGTTCGGCAAGATTAAATACAATCCATAGTAACACGTGCTGTGAGTAGCCGGGCATTATCATGTTGAAAAGTAAGCCCGGGGCAATGTAAGAGATACGCCAACAAAACAGGCAGTAGAATGTCATCTGCGTACAGTTGTGCTGCCGTCGTGCTAGGACTGATTACCAATGGAGTCTTGCTATCCAATGAAATGGTATCCCAGACCATAACACCCTTTGTACACCTATGTGATATTATAAAGTAAGGTCTGAACCCAAACGCTGCCCAGGACGTCTCCAGATATTTTTGTGATGGTCGTCAGGATACAGTAAGAAACGGGGTTCGTCACTAAAGACTATAGGTCAGCGCAGCTCCAAATTGATCACTCTCAACATCACTGTAGTAGACCTGTCTGTGTATGGATGTGAGGGGTAGGCGTGAGTTTTTCATCTTTTACTTATCTCAGGTAAACATTGTACAGATCATGATAATCATGGTGGGCATTTAACAAATTATTTTAAGGGAAGTGCACCACATATCATCACACGTAGAACGTAATTCAATTTTAAAATTACAATGTGCTCAAGAGCCTCGTCTGGTTACTTGATTTCACTTGTGGGTGTGAACTTTTTCATAGCCATTAAAATATATTTATTAATATTTTTGATTTCTCAAAAATAAGCTTCTTTATTTGAACGTTCATATTAGAGATTATATAGGGTTGACTAAAATAAGTAAGAAATAATTCGGTTCCAGGGTGTCCAAAACCGACTGGTTTATTCCATCATGCTACCAGTCTTCTCCTTTGATTATTTGATCATAACTACAAATCATATCCTCTCTAGAGGTCTTCTTGAACACAGAATTTGCTCTATACAAAACAAAGATTAAACTGAGCGAAAAGCGTCTCTCCAATCTTAAAAACGCATCAAAATAATACATTTAGTTGGTATCCTCTTCTCAGAACGTGCAAATTCATATCAAAGAATATGCCAAACACCAGCTTTGGGAAATTCTAACAAATATATAGGTCAACTTGTATACCATAGTTTCGGTTTTATAGTCCTCCTTAGTACAGGGATGGCTTAAATTTTGAGGGAGAGGCATAGCCCAAAAACCATAATATTCAGGTTTTTTAATATTTTTTTCTAAAGCTGGTGTTGTGGCATATCCTTCGATATGAATCCGCGCGTTCTCTGCACAAATAATATCAACAAAATGTATTGTTTGGATTCATTCTTAAAATGAGAGAGGCGTTTTGTCTCTAATAAATATCATCCTACCATCAAATTACAAGAGTAAATTAAACCGTAATATAATATTGATGGCAACCTAACAATAGCACTTATGAATATATATAAATGAAGATGTTAAACATGACAGTTCAAGTTTGTGTGTGGGAGGGACTTAAATACTTATATGATTCATTGAAAGTTAACGTGGGCATAATCTGGCGTGAGCATACAAAAATAAATCCCTGACCTTCTAATAAAAATCTCAATTCTTTTGACAGAAAAACAAATGTTACTGGCTTATTTATTTTTACATTTGTCATACAAGAATGAGTTCTGCGTCCTTCGCTCTAAACTTAATTATCTTTCCCCATTTAGAAGTTTCCTTAAGCGCATTCGAATGGCACAGTTCGGTCGTGTACTTTGTGGCTAAAAAATGAAGGCCAATGGATTCCGAATGTATGTCGTCAAGGAAAAAGGCCAAATAATAGATGTTTCAATTATATATATATATTATTTTGTGGCATATCTATCGTATATTAGTTAACATCACCACAATAGTGATATTTCAACGATAATAATAATATATAAATAAAAACATTGCTATGTACTTATATATATATCGTAAAACATAATCCATGTAGTAATAACACAATGGTTTGACAAGTTTCTCTATGTATAGTTTGTGTGAAACCTATGAATTTTGCCTTTCAATATACTATAGAATAAGTATGAATAAAATAAATTTCAAAAATATTTTTAATTTTTGAATAACAATATAGGGCTATAACAAGGTTCACGCAAAACATTCGGCAGTAACGCGTCATATAGGCGGAACATAGAAAAGAGTATAAAAAGAGCTGAAGACAGAACCATGGTATTTATTCAAACAAAAGAATTAAAGCGTTTAGAAGATTTTTTTTATTATTTTAAAATTTTAAAATTATTTTTCAAAATTATATAGTTTTTATAGATTATAATAATTTATAGTTCAATTTGAAGATGACATAGTTATATTTTTTTAATTTTTTTTATCTTGAATGGAAATCATAATGGTTCAACCAGTGGTTCTAGTGACCTGACGTTGGCCCACCGATATTGGTCCTGCAGCTCCATCAAATACACTCTGATTAACCAACTACTACCTACCACACTCTGCTCAGCCAACTGCTACCTACCATACTCTTCTGATCCAACTATTACCTACCACACTCTTCTGATCCAACTATTACCTACCACTTTTTATGCTTATACAACTATTACCTACCACTTTATGCTTATCCAACTATTACCTACCACACTCTGCTCAACCAACTGCTACCTACCATACTCTGCTCAACCAACTGCTACCTACCACACTCTGCTCATCCAACTATTACCTACCACTTTATGCTTATCCAACTATTACCTACCACACTCTGCTCAACCAACTACTACCTACAACACTCTGCTCAACCAACTACTACCTACCACACTCTGCTCAACCAACTGCTACCTACCACACTATGCTCAACCAACTGCTACCTACCACACTCTGCTCAACCAACTGCTACCTACCACACTCTGCTCAACCAACTGCTACCTACCACACTCTGCTCAACCAACTTCTTCCTACCACACTCTGCTCAATCAGCTGATACCTACCACACTCTTCTGATTCAACTATTACCTACCATTTTCTGCTTATCCAACTATTACCTACCACACTCTGCTCAACCAACTGCTACATACCACACTCTTCTGATCCAACTATTACCTACCACTTTCTTCTGATCCAACTATTACCTACCACACTCTACTAAACCAACTGCTACCTACCATATTCTGCTGAACCAACTACTCCCTATCATACTCTGCTGAACCAATAATTACCTACGACACTCTGCTGATCCAGCTACTTTCTGCCACAATCTGCTGAACCAACTACTACCTGTCACACTCTGCTGATAACCAACTCCTACCTACCACACTCTGCAAAGCCAAATATTACCTACCACACTCTGCTGCTCCAACTACTTCTTACCATACTCGGCCAAACCAACTTCTAACTACCACATTTTGCTGAACTAACCACTACCTACCACACCCTTATGAACCATCAACTAACTACCATACTCTGCTGATCCAACCGTTTTCTAATACATTCTACTGAACTAACTACTACCATCCACTCCCTGCTGAATCAAATACTATCTTATACCCCCTGCTGAATAATAATTTTTCAACAAAGTCTTCTGAACCAATCCGTTTTACTCTCAAAAGCCCAACGTCCTGAACCGGTCCGAGAGATAAGATGCGGCTGCATGCACCAGTGCGTTCCTAATTATACCGGCGCTCCAACATAGTCTTCCATCAGTTTAACCTGTTGAAATATCAGTGGTATCTCTCCTAACTTGGGGAAATCACTGAGAATAATACATTCAAGAATTGAAATTATATGAAACAGCTTTTTTTTTAAGACAATTTCTACATCACATTTTCGCTCTACTTGTTGACTCATAACTCGATATTAACAATAAATCC
Source organism: Cordylochernes scorpioides (assembly GCA_030710605.1). Lineage (NCBI taxonomy): Eukaryota > Metazoa > Arthropoda > Arachnida > Pseudoscorpiones > Chernetidae > Cordylochernes > Cordylochernes scorpioides. The sequence continues at coordinate 45,624,127 of CP092872.1, read as the reverse complement.
AATTATCTTATTTCTTTAATAGCTCAAAAATTTGTATGGAACTCACAGTCTCATAATGCCGAAATGTAAACAAACAAAGGCGCTCGGCCAAGATGAATTGTCAAAAATGGTCGCTCACAGCGCCATCTTCCGACCATTGTTGTAACTATTCTTAAATAAGATCCCTAATTCGCTACCTTTCCATCATATTTTTACATAAAGAGTTTTTCTCGGAAATATTTATAAATTATTCAAATTCTACATGATATGTCTTTATATGTTTTTCTCTATTCAATGGTGTTAATTACCAAAAACAATTTGTCTACCCTTGAAGGCAGGCAGTCTCCATATTTGTAACGTGTGATGTTCACGACCTTCCATTCCTGTAAGAAGCCTGGGCGAGATAAGTTGTCAACTTTTTACAACTAATATGTCTATTGGTCCTTCTATGGAGTTGTCGTGTATGGGCACCACGCCCTGCTTCGGCTAGATTACACCCAGTTACGTGATGATGTCATGTTATATAAGTAGCTTATGTTCCGCAGTTATTTCAGATGAAAATCATTCCTAATAATAGTACGCCTCCTTATAATCAAGCCCCTCCAAGAGATCAATCTATACTATAGCCTGTTGTTAAGATGCTGCCTTGGTCCACTTGGCCCATTCATTGATGATTTTTATGGAAAAATAATGCGGTGTTTTTTCCCTTGCTACCACATTCATATGCGGTTGACCAAATAGTAGGTTCATCCACCTTTAGAAGCCGTTTTCAAATTGAAGGGGAAATGAGTGTCCTTTTCCATATTAGGATAGAGTCAGAGAGAGAGAGACTTATCCTGGTCTCTGCTCGTCCCCCTCCTGACTTAGCCGCTTTAGTCCATCCTAGTCCCGATGAGACCTTATAGTTAGGTACTCCCCTCAAGTATACACTACTCGCTCCAGGAAAGAATCCATACAAATAACGAAATGTTTGATGTTATTATTCATTACTAAAATAATCCTAGTGCTTTCGGTCAACCTGGAACATTATTTTATCGAGAGTGAGGTTTTTGCTTAATTGGTTGGAATATTGAGAAATGTCTAGGCATGTAGATTTGTAAGGCTTAGTTAACGTATTTGAAAATAGAAGAAAATTGGAAATGAGCGAAATCAGGAAGTAAATTTAAGAAGAAGGCATCTTCTAATCGGACAACAGAATGATGTGGATGCCTACCTATCATAATACATTTCAGATATAAATTATTGATTTTCAAAATACTATTCCAGAATTTTGACAAAATTCTTTCTTGATCAATCAAGAAAAACCAACCACTTATGCATTTCGGGCTGTTGGCCTTCGTTTTGGCTAATAATATGGAATAAAGAAATGCAACGATTAGTTGATATTTTTTTCTGATAAATGACACAAATCTTCTGCTACTCAGAAATCTATATGTTGAAAGATAGACAAGTCATTTATTGTCGTCTGAAAACATTTTAAAATATGCTATATTTTTGTAAGTGCAATATCGAAATTATTTTATAAAAATACCTTTTGCCGGGAGAATATTGATCTATAAAACGGAAGGTCGCCTCTCCAGTTTAATTTTATGTGTATATTGGTAATAGAATTGGCCTAGCCATTTTACCAAATAACCACCTTTTTGAAAATTTCTGAAGATTTCATGAATTTCTTGTGGGTCTCATGATATCAAAGTCATCCTCGGACTAACAAGGTCCATAGCCCGAAACAACGGTCTTCAGGTCGGCGTTCTGAATTTTCCAAAATGGTGTTGTGGCTTCGTTACCCACCCGAAGCAATTATTTTGCAGAGACGGTTAATAGATGGTAATTAGTTAAAGCGTTTATTTTGACGGAACAGTTATACTTTCTTTCTATTTTTCTTTTTATAAAAATATCTTATGAAGATATCTGAAGAGAGAGAGAGAGAGTGAGAGAGTAATTTCACAAAATAGAGTAAACCCGTCTTAAGCTATTCATAGAACCGAGGAAAAGTAGCCGTGTAGCGCAGGTTGCTGCTAACACAGGTTCAAATACCCTAACTAATTAACTACAGGCCGACGTAAGTCTTAGCAGTGCACACCAGGTTTTTTCTTTAGAGAAAGCTCACTTTGGACAAGCTTTACTATAGTATTGAAACAAACACAGACGACCAGGGATACTATTATACAGAAAAATAGGGCAAAGGGGTCGTTTTAAGAAAGGATGATACCATGTCGTAGTGCCTCGCTATAAGAGAGAGCCGACCAGACATGTCCTGTAGGCATCTGGCAAAGGAGGGTTGATCTCCTTGACTCGGCCAGTCGTCTCCAAGGCCGCCGCATACTTCTGATGGGCTTGGTCCTGCTATTGATCCCGTTTGACGCACACCTCGTTGACTATTTGAACAGTTTACTAAAGGCAGTTAGCAAATTTGTCAAACTTTTGTTTGAATATAGGTTTTACATTCTAACTCAATATATTTTAAACTTTAATAACAACATATAAAGTTTAATTAAATTTTTCTTGTTTTGTAGAATTGTTCAAATTGACAGTACGGGGAGCTGTCAAACTTGACGCAATGAAAATTAAACATTGGTAAAATATATTTTAAAATTATGTACACACATCATATATATATAAAAACATCACACGATATTTACTTTCTTATTTGAATCCCTTATTTGCAAAAATGTTTGTCCAACTTCCTTCTATCTTATAATAAAGCCACATCTTCAAAATAAGTGGAGTATTTGTCTAAAAACATTGCAATGTAAGATTACGCAAAGTATTTAAAATAATTTCAAAAGGTAACAAGATTTCTTATAAACAAACTTTTACGCATTTTTCTCTTCCTACCTGACTTGATGAAAAAAAATCAAGCTTTTTTTTATATATATATACTCACTTGACTTAGCTTTCACACTGTTCAAAAATTAATTAGATAATAAAACAAAAAGTTATATAACACTAGCGGACGTACCCTGCTTCGCCCGGGGTTTTACCCGAGTGAAGGTTTGTCTAGCGAACATTTGTTTTAAAATAATATTTTGTCGGGAAACATCAACTTCCGACTGAAACTATTCTAGCTAAGATAAATAATTTTTGTTACCCTTCTCCGCCAAAACCTCTAATAAACAAAGGGAATTTTGCAAGTAGGTACCTGCATAAACCATTGGAACTGTTGCAGGTGTAGGTACCTGCATAAACCATTGGAACTGTTTCAGGTGTAGGTACCCGCATAAACCATTGGAACTGTTGCAGGTGTAGGTACCTGAATAAACCATTGGAACTGTTGCAGGTGTAGGTACCTGAATAAATCATTGGAACTGTTGCAGGTGTAGGTACCAGAATAAATAGATTGAGATTGTTATGTAGAAAATTAGGAAATACCAACTTCAGGAAGACACAGCAATTTATTTAAGGCAACAACAAATTAAAATCTTTTATTTATTTGGTTACCCATACTCCTGGGGCGTAATTAAAATGTATAAAATAAAAAAGGGAAGCAAAGAGGGAATTTAACAGTGTAGCAAAATATGAATATCAGAATTAATATCTGTACATAAATGATAAATATTTCGCTACAATATACAAACCATTCAAAGATTAAAAGTATACAATAAATAAATCATTCTTTCTATTTTTGAGAGTTAAGAAATTATACTAATTATTATATACAGACTCTGAAAGACCTAGCTTCGCGCGTCGCTGCGATCTCTGGGGTATAATTAGACTATTTTGCTGTGATTTCAGAAAAAAAGGGAATAAAAACAAACTCTTCCATGGTACTACACAATTTACACTTTATTTATGCTTGAACTATAATTCTAATCTAATGCTTTTAAATATACAACATTTTTTGTTTTACCTGTTTTATCAGGTGTATATACATATAAGTTTGAAGGGTTTCCTACACGTGAGCTAGCTACATAGAGCTGCCCATGTGAGAAACATGGAACTTCCAAATTAAGTCCACATACTTTCAAGGATTGTCCTTGCGCTTTGTTGATAGTCATTGAAAAAGCAGTTCGCACAGGAAACTGTAATCGCTTAAATTCAAATGGCAGATCAGGTGGAAAAAGGGGAATACGGGGCAACAGTACATCTTGCCCTTTGAATTTCCCATTTAATATGGTTGCTTCGATGATATTATTCATCATAGTTTTTACGGAAAGTCGAGTACCGTTACAGAGTTTGGGCGGGTTGATGTTCCGTAGTAAAATGATTGGCACTCCAGTTTTCAATTGTAGAACATGCGGTGGAAATCCTGGCAAGTCTAGGCAGTTCAGAAATTCAGTCGGATAGTTCACCGCTTCATCTTCATTTAACACCGTATCAATTGATGTATACGTTCTCTCTTCACCCGGAACCCAATTTTGTACACAGAAGTTTATATCATTGACATCGATGTTTTTTGCAGCAAGTATCGCTCGTTCACTAAGCCACTGAAGATTTCGGTAATTTTGGGCTATATTTGGGAAAACTTTCTGAATCAGTTCTTCTTTGCTTGATGTTAGTGTGCAAAAGCTTGTGGGCAATGTAATGCATTGCGAGGTTGGGTCGATTGTCATTTTCCCATTTCCAATATTTTGTAGTTGCTTAGCGAAACGCTCTGCGGATGCATCATTTTGCAGATGAACACGCATATTGGTTTTCAACATCAACTTCTTTACCTGAGGCCATAAAACAGATGACTTGAGACATGCATTCAATTCATCTGCTGGCGTTGAGCGAGGTATAACAGGTAAGGTTTGACGAAAATCACCAGACAGTAGAATGAGAGCGCCACCAAAGGAATTCCCATTTGCCCTCAAATCTTTAAGCGTACGATCGAGGGCTTCCAATCCTTTTTTGTGAGCCATTGTACATTCGTCCCATATTATTAGTTTGCACGTTTGAAGAACCTTGCCCATTCCGGAATTTTTCGAGATATTACATGTTGGCGTTTCAATTGTGTGCAAATTCAGCGGCAATTTTAGTGCTGAATGCGCTGTTCGGCCACCATCCAAAAGTGTTGCAGCAATTCCAGATGAAGCGATTGCCACTGCGATTTCATTCCGTGATCGAATGGTTGCCAAGATGAGATTTATGAGAAAGGTTTTGCCTGTGCCTCCGGGCGCATCTAAAAAGTACAATCCGCCCCTTTGATCGGAGATTGCTTGCATCAATGTGTCATATGCAATTCGCTGTTCTGGAACCAGTTTCGATAAATTCCTTTCAACAAACACACTCAAATCATCGACATCAAAGTGGGTTTCACGTTGCAAATCACGATCATAGGAGTCATTCGCAGATCTATTCGGTGCACATAATCCCATCTGTCCCAATCTCTTATTAGCGATTGCCAAGCAAATATCTTCGATCAAAACCAACACCCTATTATATATCTCTGGTGTGAATTGAAGGTCCAGATTTGCTGCTCGTAAATGATGTAGGATATCTTCACTCATGGAATCTTTGTATTTTTCCCAAAGATCCATTGGCTTGGATGGGAAACATGTTGTCAATAGTATTGCAAATAACATGCGAATTTTATGTGGTTGAGCAGTACTTGATGCATCCGCAAGTGTTGTGTCCCAATGTGCATCGTTTTCAAGAAGGTATAATTCTTGGCAAGCTTCTCGATAGGTGGAACATACTTTGCCATTTACTGTTCTTAGTTCTTGGAAGGATTCTGGTCCACATACGTTAACTAACAGTAATCTTAAGTAAAAGCATTCTTGATTGCTTGGATGAACTGTATACAGACGACCTAAAGCGTCGAACGAATATATATTCGGATGTCCTTCAACTGGTTTGCCTTGTTTACGTCGTTGAAACTTTTTTTCTGATGCATTCCAGGTGTAGTATTTCGGAACATCTGAGTAACGTAGAGTTTTTGCGAACAAATCACCTCTGCACAATGAGAAGAACGCAGTTAACGTTGTTTGCGGTGGCGATGCTGCTCTTTCACGTACATTTTCCGCTGTAAAATACACTCGCTGCCCATTTTCGAGATGTACTGCCAAATGAACAACTGTAGGATAACATTCATGAATTGAAAATGATAGAATACGCCAAACTGCCTCATTGCTACAGATGTAGCGTCCCAATTGGTAGCGTTGTACCTCATCGATTGGTGCAGATGCATTTTTAACTCCAAAAACTGCCATATCGCTTCCTTTGTTGACATATTTGCAAATGTATTTGATTGACTTAACTGAATTGCAATATTCAACATTGATGTGTGCTTTGAAAGTCCTAGAGAGTAATGGCGAATAAGGCACAATCCAACGATTATCAACTTCGATAGCAATGTTGTGAACTTTTATAGTGATGCATTTACCGCCATCTTGAGTTGAGCGCCGACGATATTGTGGATATCCATCAACTCCAGTGATAGTTTCGGCGTGTAAATCTCTTGGATAGCGCTTAGTACATTTTCCATCCTTCATGCACGGAGAATTGTTGTTTATCGCGCCACACGGACCATGAATCATGTTTTTGGCTACAACCTCGAATAAATCTGGATCAATGGCGATGTCTGGGATTTCTGCTGAGATGACCTGGTCAATTTGGTCTGGTGTGATCTTGTCGATCAGCCAAATCAAAATATGTGCATGTGGTAAGCCTCTCTTCTGCCATTCAATAGAATACATCCAGCATTGTGACGCTCCAAAAACACGATATTTGACAATGAAATGCATAAGAGCTCTCAATTTCTGGTTGAACACACGGGCGATGATATCAGGCCGATCCGAAGGTGATTGTCCAGGCAACAAAAGTTCTCTAATTTCTTCCCACCTAGGATTGCATGTAAATGTTATGAATAAATCTGGACGGCCGTATACACGAACATATGTCATTGCATCTTGTGCGTATTCATGCATGTGCCGTGGACTTCCTGCGAATGTAGCTGGCAGTATGATCATTTTCCCCAGATCATTGGGATTCTCATCAGTAGCAATTGCATCTCGTAGATGAATATAATTTTCAGAGCGGAGTTTGGTTTGGTTCAATCGAATGAAAAGTTATCGTTCGGTCTCGATTTTTACATACATATCGACAATGTATTGCTGGAACAATGTTCGACATTTCAAAATGTGATTGTCTCTGTTGGCACGACTCATCAACCGATATGAATAGAAATTCATTGCACTGATTTTTTTTTATCGATCTCGGCACCTGTTTTTGGATCTCTCATCTTAATATTGAAGTGATATCCATCTTCTCCTTGCCAGAACAAAATGGGATATTGTAAGGCATCATATGAGCGATGAGTTTCAGATACTCGTTGAAGGTTATCATCTCCGCGATGAATTACTATATCGCGGGAATTAAATTCTTCGCCAACTATGAGGATTGCCACTTCATCTATTGTTGGTGCATTGAATCGCCTTTCGTGTTGACCTGCTGGTGTTTTGTCAGCTCTAATGACAACTACGTAATCATCAGTAGGCATTCGCTCGATGGCTGTCTTGAACAGTCGAACTAATTCGTTGTGTTGATCTAACAAATTTTGTAATGAAGACACAATTTCTTGATTTGTGCTGCTATTGAATCTACAGCGTTGATTAACTTGGTCATCGGTGTTTCCCATGAAATAAATTTGCAGAAATTTGTGATCTGAATCCGGCAGAGGTAGAAGAGATCCAACACGATGGCAAATTTGCCCTTGCACTTTAAACGTTGGCATGTAATTGTCCCGAATGATTTCTGTTGCACCGAACGATGTCATTTGAAAGCATGAATTGTACTTTCGAATGTTTCTCAAGAAATGCTTTGATTGGCTTGTTGCACCTGATATCAACGTTGATAAAGGTTCAGGAGGTAAATGCAATTCGGGCAATTTCACTTTACCACCTGCGCAGCACATTCCTGGAGTCTCATTCTTGAATTTTAACGCATCACAAAATTTGCATAACTTGTCCATTTTATCAATAACAACACTTGGATGCAGACTGTAATCATATTCAGCATCATAATGGAACGCGGCCCGGTTCAAGTCAGCATGTAGTGTTCGTCTGGAGCGAACATTGCGTTCTCGATTGGTTCCCAACCGTGTTTCCCGCTGGGCAATTGATTCATTTGAGCGACCCTGAGCAGTTTGTATTCGATTATCTTCCAACCTTGCTTTTCGTTGTTGAACTGTCTCATTCGAGCGAGCTTGAGCAGTTTGTATTCGATCGGCTTCCAACCTTGCATTTCGTTGTTGAACTGTCTCATTCGAGCGAGCTTGATCAGTTTGTATTCGAACGGCTTCCAACCTTGCATTTCGTTGTTGAACTGTCTCATTCGAGCGAGCTTGAGCAGTTTGTATTCGAACAGCTTCCAACCTTGCATCTCGTTGTTGAACTGTCTCATTCGAGCGAGCTTGAGCAGTTTGTATTCGAACGGCTTCCAACCTTGCATTTCGTTGTTGAACTGTCTCATTCGAGCGAGCTTGAGCAGTTTGTATTCGAACGGCTTCCAACCTTGCATTTCGTTGTTGAACTGTCTCATTCGAGCGAGCTTGAGCAGTTTGTATTCGAACGGCTTCCAACCTTGCATCTCGTTGTTGAACTGATTCTGAAGCTCGTGATATCTTTTTCGATCGTCCTTGAGAGGTAGATCGACCAATCGATTTACGCTTGGGAGGCATAACTACCGATGATTCTTTTGGTAAATAAAAAAATTAACCGTGGTGTGCAAACTTTATCAATAAGATAAAATAAAAATATTTTATTTTCAAGCTTCAGATAAAAACTATAAAATATATCAAAAGTAATTTTCAAAACTAAAGAGGTGACTTGACATATTTCTGAAATATATGTAAATAGAGTCTCTTAAGAAAGACCACCTAAAAACATGAATCAACTTGTTTCTCCTGTTGGTGGTCTCTCATTGATGATTCTAATTGCTATTAAAGAACTTCTAATAGACCTTTAATAAGAGACTGCCTCTTGGAGAGACGGGTTAAGCTACGAAATGGATATTCCCGGCTTCGCCCGGGTTTTACCCGAGTAAAGGTTTGTCTAACGAATCTATCGATAAAGTGAACATTTTTTCCCGGTCCCTTTAAAAATATTCGATGAGTTGAATAAAATCAATATTAATTGGTGCCCTCGGTAATTGGAATTGTATCATTATTCTTGTATGGATGTACCCGGCTTCGCCCGGGTTTTACCCGAGTAAAGGTTTGTTTAACGAATCTCTCGATAAAGTGAATATTTTTTCCCGGTCCCTTGAAAAATACTCGATAAGTTGAATAAAATCAATATTAATTGGTTCCCTCGGTAATTGGAAGTTAAAGGAATAGTATCTTGCCTTTGAATTGTATCATTATTCTTGTCTCAAATAAATTGCCGTGTCATCCTGAATTTTGTCTTTCCTAATTTTCTACATTACAAAATCATCGTATCATCATGATAATATTTAGAGCAGATTGTTGAATTATAACAGATAAATTAGAATATTTATCTTGATTATTTCTAGGCGAAAAGTTATTTCAAAAATTTTATTTGCTAGAAACCTTCCCAGTACTATACTAAATAACTTCCCAAAGTTTCATGGCGATCCAATGAGTGGTTTGGTCAGGCATAAAGGACAAACAAACAAACAAACAAACAGACACACATACATTCATTTTTATTGAAGTAATAATTCCTTCACTAAACTTTAAGAACGAAATACTTGATGAGGAAAGAGTTTCTTTATTACACAAAATTAGATCAAAAGCTTTCGGGCACAATCACCCTTCTACTGGTGTAAAACGAGACAAAATTATTAGTGGCATTCAGCTATATATATATATACAAAAAGTAAGAAAATAAGACAGATATGTAAAATTGTGCCAGAGAAAATTAACATAATATTGGAGGATCATTCATAAAAGTTAAGCAAAGCAAGTAAATAAACGTATAATACATTCAATACATGGCCATTACAGAAACTAAGTACGAACAACGATTGTTAAACGAAATAAAACAAAATAAAATAGAAATAAAATAAAATAAAATAAAATAAACCAAAATTGCCATTGACGTGTAAAAGTATAAGTAGGTTATGAAAACTAAATCTTTCAGGTAGGAGGTTCCAGTACTAAATTATCATATATTTCAGGAAGGTCTATTGCTCTATTGATGCTTTTAAATTTTTTGGTGAGTATAGCTTCCAGGACCAATCGCTGGTGTTTGTTCTTAATCTCATGATAATGGGCCGAGGGGTTATAGATATTGAATGTGTGGCCTGTGTCCCGTATGTGTTGGTAAACTAGAGAGCGGGGATCTTTCCTTTTTACCGATCTATCATGCTCCACCATTCTGGTCTTCACCATTCTCCCAGTCTCTCCGACATACTTGGCATCACACTGCTCACATGATATGGAGTAAATGGCATTGTGGGTATTAAGGGAATCAATGGTTACACTACTTCTTGCTATTGTCTGTTTTAGTTTGGTTGCCAGACTGAGTGTGTTGGAGAAATATGAGTTTACACCATATCTATTCAGAATTCGTGCTATGGCCGCCGATTTGTAAGAGTATGGAATAAAACAGGTGGACCGGTATTGAGCAGTATTTCTTATTCCTGAGAAAACATAAAAATGTTTGCAAACAAAGAATGTCGGATAGCCTGCAGAGTTGAGATTCTTGACTATGTTCTGTTTCTCTATTGCCTGGAAAGATGGAAGGGAACAATGGGTGTGTATACGCTTAGATAAAGTTTTTATAATACTGATTTTTTTGGGAATTGGGACAACAGGAAGTGTAATGCGTGTAGTTGGGGAGGAAATCTTTTTTGTAATATACGGTAGTGTGGTAAGAGTTTGGAGTTTGAATTATTAGAACATCAAGGAATGGTATTACACCCCCTTGGGCTATTTCTATGGTAAACGACATATCCTCATTGTAACTGTTAAGGGATGCTAATATAGTTTCGTATGAACTCTGATCACAGACACAAAAGATATCATCTACATATCTGCGCCATAACACAATATCTGTTCTATGTTTTTCATTGATTGATTTGTCAACCATGATCATCACCAATTCTGCTGCAACGGTTGAAAACGAACTCCCCATTGGGGAACCCCGTATCTGTCTGTATGTTTGCGACTCAAATTTAAATACACTCATATTTAGACAAATATCTGCCAGGCATACTATTGTTTGTATGGTGGATGCATCGGTCTGTATTTCTGTCAGGAAGGCAACTATGCTTTCTCTAATAACTGAGTGGGGTAGGCTTAAAAACAATGAAACTACATCATAAAAGCACATTATGGTGTTTGGACCAGGGGAAATTTTCCATAACTCCTCAATGAAATTAGGTGTGTTGTGTACCGTGAATTTATGGTTATATTGTTTCAGTAACGGGGAGAAAAAAATTGGATAAATACCTGGCTAATGGGGCTGACGGTGATCTGTGACAGGCTACGATAGGGCGCAGTGGGACATTAGGTTTGTGTATCTTAGGTAATCCATATATGTAGGCGTCTGTGGTAAGGCGTGATGTGAATAATTTGAATTCTTCTGAGTTAATCTGGGAGAGTTTTTTTTTTTTGTTCTAATAGAGCTTTCCTGAAATCCTGATAGGTGCGAAGCTTGGCATCCTCATCTATGGGAATAAAAGTAGATTCATCTGTAAGGACGTCCATCATTTTGGATCTATACGTTGAGATATCCATAACGACTGTCTGTGATCCTTTATCAGAGTTGCAGACTATTATGTCACTCGATCTTTCAACCTTTTCATAATGGTTCTCTCCATGCGGGCCTGGGGATTTTGGGTTGTGGGATTCATGAGTACGGATGAGATACGGCTTCTAATATCATTTTTCGCGTGGTGACTAAGGTCCTTAATAGAAGCCTCTACACCGCTGATGATCCTAGGGACATCAGGTTTGGCTTCATTGCGATAATTCAAGCCCTTAGATAGCAAGGAGATCTCTGCTTGTGAAAGTTCAGTACTGGAGAGGTTCAAGACTCGACGGTGGTCTTCCGCAGTAGCCTGGTATGGAAAACCATACTTTTTCGACCAAAAATAAAATTTCTTATCATGCTTCATATTAAGTAAGGAATTCTGGGTATATCTAAGCGTATACACACCCATTGTTCCCTTCTATCTTTCCAGGCAATAGAGAAACAGAACATAGTCAAGAATCTCAACTCTGCAGGCTATCCGACATCCTTTGTTTGCAAACATTTTTATGTTTTCTCAGGAATAAGAAATACTGCTCAATACCGGTCCACCTGTTTTATTCCATACTCTTACAAATCGGCGGCCATAGAACGAATTCTGAATAGATATGGTGTAAACTCATATTTCTCCAACACACTCAGTCTGGCAACCAAACTAAAACAGACAATAGCAAGAAGTAGTGTAACCATTGATTCCCTTAATACCCACAATGCCATTTACTCCATATCATGTGAGCAGTGTGATGCCAAGTATGTCGGAGAGACTGGGAGAATGGTGAAGACCAGAATGGTGGAGCATGATAGATCGGTAAAAAGGAAAGATCCCCGCTCTCTAGTTTACCAACACATACGGGACACAGGCCACACATTCAATATCTATAACCCCTCGGCCCATTATCATGAGATTAAGAACAAACACCAGCGATTGGTCCTGGAAGCTATACTCACCAAAAAATTTAAAAGCATCAATAGAGCAATAGACCTTCCTGAAATATATGATAATTTAGTACTGGAACCTCCTACCTGAAAGATTTAGTTTTCATAACCTACTTATACTTTTACACGTCAATGGCAATTTTGGTTTATTTTATTTTATTTTATTTCTATTTTATTTTGTTTTAGTTCGTTTAACAGTCGTTGTTCGTACTTAGTTTCTGTAATGGCCATGTATTGAATGTATTATACGTTTATTTACTTGCTTTGCTTAACTTTTATGAATGATCCTCCAATATTATGTTAATTTTCTCTGGCACAATTTTACATATCTGTCTTATTTTCTTACTTTTTGTATATATATATATAGCTGAATGCCACTAATAATTTTGCCTCGTTTTACACCAGTAGAAGGGTGATTGTGCCCGAAAGCTTGTGATCTAATTTTGTGTAATAAAGAAACTCTTTCCTCATCAAGTATTTCGTTCTTAAAATTCATTTTTATATATATAGATAATTTTATTAATGCTAAAACCTAACACACAACGGTTTATTTTTTATTCAATGATATTATTACCAACAATATACCTGAAGAGAATTATTAGATCTCTGTGATATACACATTTGGTGTATAAAAATAAGCGGCCTCTCCCGTCAAATAGAAGCCCAAACCAAGTATCATCTATTGACTATCTCCACAAACAAGCGGACTGAGGTTGATTACAAAGCCAAGACACCAGCTTTGACAACCTGAGAAGTGTCCATATAAAGACAATGGTTTCGGGCTAATGGTCCTCGTCAGTCCAGGGCAGACTTTGTTTCATGGGGGGGGGGGGGGGGGGTTCCACAAGGAATCAAATGAAATCTTCATAATCTGCCAAAAGGGTGTTTAGCTAGTAGAGTGTATAGGACAAAATTAATGACGCTTGGTTTAAGCGTCTATTTTGACGGGAGAGGCGACCTTCTTTTTATAGATAAATATCCTCCCAACAAAATTTTCATCTGCGCATTAGATGCATAGATGCACTTTCCATAAATTATTCTATCACGATTAATATTCTACGGTAAAGAGAGGCAACCGGTTCCGGTCCAAATATTTAAAAGAACTTCACCGTCCAAACACACACACAAACGAAGTCGTATCCCGCTTATGCAATGACTAGGTAATTTTCGGAAGTTAAACAATAAAGTTTCCTTAAACTACTCATAGAAATATATAAAACTTTATTAATTTTTATTTTTTCAAAAAAGGAGGGTCGAAAGAGAATATGAATAGAAATATTGTAATGCTGGATATCTACACGCCATTTATTCCAAGCCTTTAGAATTTAATTGTCCTCAAAATATTATAAGAAAAATAGTTTTGTGAGTTCATTAAACCTAGATATTATCTGGAACATTGCATATGCTAATTTTACTTCCAGTATCAACAATAATTTATGCTCATCATTAGGTACATTTACATTTTCTCCTTCCTCATAATTACTGTATATATCAATATCGCCAACAGCCTTGTCATTATAGAATCGTTTTTATTTATAAAGGCAAGTTCGCTGATCGTGCCGAAATATTGAAATATAAATAATTTCATAGAGATCCGTTTTCGTGCTGCGCCAATAATCCACATACTCCTAACTAATCAATAGGAAAAAAAGAATGCGGTGAAGAATATAGTTAGCGAAGAAAGTGTGAAGATCGATCCATCTCGTCTCAAAGAGCTGAAAACCACAATTAAGAAGGCCTCAGAACAAATGGCAGGCAAGAATTGGGGCAGATTCTTCTCCCGGACCCCATATTTCTAATTGCCCCAGTTTTTGTTTCGGTCGGGGGAGGAGGGGAGTTTTTGTCCGCGGGGCCGACCTCTGTAATTTCAGTGTTTTTACCGGAGCGATCTGAACTGGGGAAGAAAAAAGTAAAATTCCGAGAAAGGAATCGTGTGCGGTGTCTGATGATGACCTTGCTCCGAGCTTGCTGCTTACATCCGGCTGCCTAGCTCGACCGACTGGTGTCGTCGTGCATCTAAACTGAGTTGTTGTCAATATGTCAATTCTACAAAGACACGATTTTAATTTAACAAAAACCATATTAATTAATTCATATTTTATTAATATTGTCATGAGAATATACAATTTTTCATTATACGGATATTTATAAAAGGAAGAACACCTATCCTGTCAAAATAAACATGAAAACTATGCGCCATCTCTATTAATTATCACTGCAAACTAGTAGACTCGGGTTGCAACTACACCAGCTTTGGCATATTTGTAAATTCAGCAAGCCCTCCTGGAGACCACTGTTTTAGGCTAATGACCCTTTTCACAGTCCAAAGCGGGCTTTGATTTTTCACATGAGATCCACCAGGAATTTATGAAATCCTCAGAATCTGCCAAAGAGGTGCTTAGCTGGTAAAGTGTCTAGGCCAATTCTATGGCCGAAAAATAGATAGAAATTTCGTATATATAGACCATAGCCATCTGTCGAAATAACCGAATGAAAAGTACGTTGCATTAATCTATATATATATATATATATAATAAATAGTTGTTTAATTTTATAGTCCAGTTTTGTTTTGAATTATCTTCACTATTTTGATCAATTAAATTTAAATTATAAAATTTGTAAATAGTTATTATTTAGTAGAGAGAGAGAAAAAAAATCCTTTACTTCTAATACATCATCCAGTTAATTATATATTTATAATTAATAACAATAAAAATTAACAACGTAACGTCTTTTGCATCGGTTTTTACACGTCATTTAGACATACTCTATCCTATATATAGAATAATAGAAGTGAGAATATATTTAATATTATAAATTTTAGTAGTTAGAGAAAAGAGAGAAAGACAGAACCATGTACTTTTAATCAAACTAATAATAAGAGAAAAAAAAAGTTTTGTAAAGAAGGTAGATGAGATTGTTAGTATATATATATTTTTTTTTATAATTTTATATTTTATCCTTTTTTTTTTTTATAAAGATTTTTTGAAATTTTTTTATTTTAAAATATGATTATAAATAGTTGTATTTAGCAATATATCTATAGTATGAATTAACTTTTGTTATAAGTTTGGTTATTATGTTTTGAAACCCTAATGGTAGACCAGACATACACAAAAAAATTTAAATTGAAATAATTATTGAAAAAAGAGATCTGCTGGACCGGGGATTTTCAAATAAAAATCCAGCTGACATTTCACCCCTTCTTTATTATGTCATAGACCTCTTTTAAACCGGATTTTATGTGTTAATATTAAGTTACTTCAGTGAAACATTTATATGAACAGATATACCAAATACAATTGTTAACAAATTCCAACTGTAAACCTACCTCGTCCGCGGCGTCCTCCATTGTGACCATCTAATGACATAATAAAGAAGGGGTGAAATGTCAGCTGGATTTTTATTTGAAAATCCCCGGTCCAGCAGATCTCTTTTTTCAATAATTATTTCAATTTAAATTTTTTTGTGTATGTCTGGTCTACCATTAGGGTTTCAAAACATAATAACCAAACTTATAACAAAAGTTAATTCATATTATAGATATATTGCTAAATACAACTATTTATAATCATATTTTAAAATAAAAAAATTTCAAAAAATCTTTATAAAAAAAAAGGATAAAATATAAAATTATAAAAAATATATATATATACTAACAATCTCATCTACCTTCTTTACAAAACTTTTTTTTCTCTTATTATTAGTTTGATTAAAAGTACATGGTTCTGTCTTTCTCTCTTTTCTCTAACTACTAAAATTTATAATATTAAATATATTCTCACTTCTATTATTCTATATATAGGATAGAGCTTGCTTGCTAGATTTAGCTTGCTAATCTAATCAAATCTACTTGATATGAGTTATCATTCTTATCAGTTTGCTCCTTTAGTTTTAAATTTGGAATCACTGTTATAATTTTGTTATATAGTTTTTACACTATATATATATATATATATATATATATATATATATATATATATATATATGAATGTATGTGTGTGTGTGTCTGTCCTTTATGCCTGACCAAACCACTCATTGGAACGCCATGAAACTTTGGGAAGTTATTTAGTATAGCACTGAGAAGGTTTCTGAAAAATAATTTCTTGAATAGCTTGAATATCCTTAGAGTTATTTGCAGATTTGTATATTTAACTCGCAAGCAGCGCCACCATTGCGACGATGATAACAAGTTTTTTTATCTATAAGTTTTATTATCACTAAGTTTATTATCTTAAAGATTATTTATCAAAAGTAAGATCATCTCAGGATGACACGGCAATTTATTTGAGACAAGAATAATGATACAATTCCAAGGCAAAGATACTATTCCTTAACTTCCAATTACAGAGGGAACCAATTAATATTGATTTTATTCAGCTTATCGAGTATTTTCCAAGAGACCGGGAAAAAATGTTCACTAGATAAAACGATGATTTTGTAACGTAGAAAATTAGGAAAGACAAAATTCAGGATGACACGGTACACAGGGACCGGGAAAAAATGTTCACTTTATCGAGAGATTCAAATTTACGAGTTTCAAATTATCAAAATATATCTATTATTTTTTTTTTATAATTTTATAGAGAATTGTTTTAACAAATGTTCGTTAGACAAACCTGTTTTGTGCGCTTGTCATTAATATTTAAAGCACATTTAAATTTTATATATTTTATTCAACTAAGATAAAAAAAATTACTTAAACATCACGTAGACTAAATTATGAGATTAATTTATAAATGAAAAATATGCAAAACAAATAAACAAATATATACATCAAAACCTTTACTCGGCTAAAACCCGGGCGAAGCCGGGTACATCCGCTAGTTTAAAATAAATGTTAGCTATGTTTGGAGAAATTTTCGTTACGAAGGCGAATTCAAGGTTTGGAAACTTCTCTTTACACTTTCTGGAAGATCAAAAATCAATCCATAGCAAAAGAGAAACTTATTTACAGAGGATAAAAGTAAACTGGTTATAGAGTTTCAACTAAAATACTAGCAACTCGAACGGAACTTATACTAATTTCCTAACTTTCTCAGATAACTGCTAAAACTCCATAAGAACACGAAAATGTAGATACACGCGCTTACGCTGTTCAAAAAAACGATAAATAATAAAAACAGGTTAATATTTATAAAAGAACTCCTACCATTGTACCTATTGTTTCGTAGTTATCTCTAAACCTAGGGTGATGAAAGCATCAAATTTGGCACTCACGATAACTTAAAGTTCGAAACCAGGTGTTAGTTTATTTATTTATTTATTTTACGAATTTCATCATATACTTAATGTTTCTTTGCCAAAATAGGCTATCGAGTTCTCTTTCTCTCTCTCTCTCTCTCTCTCTCTCTTAGACTGTTCAGTAGAGTGTAAATATTTGTGCTTGATCGGATTTATTGCTATCGAGATAATTGTCGAAGCTGACAGTTATATCTGAGGAACTCCCACACAGTCCTGTGGTCCTCAGGGTATTCTAAAAATATATATAAATTGAAAATTTTTAAATGTTATTTAAAATGAACCATGTTGCCATTGGTATAATTTTTGTTATTAAATATATTTTGGGTATAATTTTTGTTTTGTTTTCCTCTATTAGCATTCACACAAAATATAAAAATGAACCCAAAATATAGTTTATTTTAACTAAATGGCAATAGTTGATAAATATATATATAAACGAAATTATCTTTTAATTTTAGAAGGAAAATGATATCGGTATACAATAACTCTCAGATATATGCATTTTCTCATGAACCTTCAGAAAGGGATGCATATTACAAAATGTGATATATTTTATGATTATAATATACCTTTCTAAGAAGAGTCTCTTATTTCTTATTATAAAATGTTATCTTCATTGTAAATAGAATATTGTGTCATTTCTCTCCTTACAGAGCATGAAGAAACAGAAGTTGCCACCACAAAGCCTCAATGATTCACTTTTTTCTTTTAACACACGAGATCGTTTACTTTGATTTTGTATGTGTATGTATGGATGTTTGAATCCTTTCAGTCATTTACTTAACTTTGAGTAACGCCAATTTGAAAATGGGTAATAATATAATAACATTATTTGATTTTTATGGGATTTTGAGACTTTCACACTTTTTTATAAACTTTGTTTAACGCGATATTTTTTGTTTTCAAATAAAGCAGTTTATCCTTACTACGATGGGGAAACATTGGTAGGGCCCAGCTCATTATTGGGGAACCCTCTCAGAGGTTTCGTCAGTTATCATACCGCGCTCTAATATTGAAAGGCCTATCCTGCTTATATAATCGACGCTTGAGGGAAATTCTTGGTTTAAGTATTTAACGGAACTCTAAGCTTTGAGACAAAAATACAATTTTCACTTAATATATCAACGATCCATATTTTTAGAGAATGATTAATTTTAAATTGATATTTCCCTCCTATTGTTTCTTAAACCAGATTATTTCCAATAAGAGTTCTTAATTTTAAAAAATGGGGGTAGAGTGAGTAAAGGGATCGTACATCTTATACGTCTATAACATTTAGTGTATAATATTATTGTCTATAGTGTTTTCTCTATAGGGAATCCGGACTTTCTCTCTTGAAATTCCACTCACTTTGTATCTTGTTGCGTGCCCTTGAAGAGAATTACTCTAGTTACTCTAGCTTACAATTTGCAGGCCACTTTATATCCTTTTCCAATTGCCGTGACGCCCTTACTTTCATATCCTACAGTGAGGTTAACAGAGTTTAGAATTTGTGCCAATCAACGTTTATGGGTTAGAACAGTAGCAATAACGAAATTCTTTAGGTATAATTTTCATTATACATTCAAAATATCTTTAATTATATATCTTCTCATTTGTAAATATATTTAAAACAGTTTATGAGGGAGAGACATTGCCATAATTAATTTTTTGTATATATATCATTCACATTATTATCATATTAAATGTAAATAGCTTTTACTTTTTCCCCCTTTTTTCTATGCAGACTCCGTCGTGAATTCAAGAATAGATGTCTTAATAAAGTATTTTTATATTTAAAATAACGTATCTATTTATTAAGAAAAAGACATCTTCATATCGTGCAACTGAAAGTTGCTGATGGCTTGCGCCATCTATCGGAATAAATATAAACTATTCGTTGATTTTTAATTATTCCAGAATTGGCCAAATACCCATTCTTGATTAATCATATATTCATCTATATATTGTTACACCTAGTTGCAGTTCTGCAAGATCATCGACCTTTGTTTCCTCCTTCTTGGTGTTATACACGTTTCTCGTGTGGATTTCCATAATTAAGGTAAATAAAAAGTGAATTAGTTATCATGTTTTTAAATTTATTTGTTGTCTCATACGTGTCGTTGGAAATCTCAAAATTATTCGCTTCTGTCGTCTCTCACTAAAATAAATAATCAAGATATTAACAATTACAATGTTACAAAAGGAATTGTACAATAGTAAATAATCTGTTAATATCAATTTTAAATCAATTGAAATATCATATATTATTTTGAATAGATGGAGGGCGCATCAAATATGGTGCAACAATATACACCTGACCGGATGTAAAAAAGAGAAAACATTTTTCTTCTAAATCTTTCAAAAACAATCTTCATAAAATAAGCGGGAAATATTTCGTTAATACTTTAATTTAAAAAATCCTTACACGAATTTGATACCTCGTAATAAAAAAAAGCTTTGGCTATTGATAACCACTATGGCATTTTTATGTTCCGCGCGGTTTGTATATAAAGTATGACCTAGTATAAACGCATTCACGCAACCAAAAAGGCCTCTGATATAAATGAATGTGTGTTATTTAGACCTAAAGAGGGGATTGAATTAAATATCTAGACTGAAGGCAACGTCGTTTGGCAACCCATGCCCAGTAATTTCACCTTTTTCATAATTTAAGACATCACTGAAAGAATAGAGAAAAAAATAATTGCATTTTTTTAGGAAGGCAAAATTCTCAATTAAAAAATCAGGTTTTGCAGAGATAAAGGATGACCCTATTTTGAAGGCATCTTCCAAAAGATGAGAGTGATGGCTTGATAACCCAATTAGAAAGAAAAAAAGGAATCAGACCCGGACGTCCACAATAGAGATTCCAATTTAAGGGTTTTTCCATTTTTCGTTTTCACGCGCCAATGACAAAGGAGGGGGCTGGCTGATTACCAATTAGGTGAGAAGGCCGCCGAGGTGACACTACTTGGAGTGTGCTCCTACTCTGCTGCCAATGTCATACACACATCTAGCTCAGTGTTTCTCAAGGAGTGAGTCCTCGGGTTGGCCACTATTTAATACTCTGTGTAACTAGGAGGATCTTTATTTCTATAGAGAATGCCAACATCATTGTAAATTGAATTTACTCGAGGTTTAGACTCACGTATTACAATGTTTTGTTGGAAAACTTTGAACAAACTTCGTTTGAAGCTTTCCATTTTGCTAAGGGTAATATAGGATCGTCAAAACGTCAGATAATAAACTTTTGAATCGATATCTCGAATTACCTTATCTTCATACAAAAAAGAAATTATTTAAAAAACAATAGAGAAGCGCATATAAAGATTTTTTGATTGAAATTAATATCTTCAACATATTTAGATTGGCAATACATATGAATAATCATTTTAATTTGTAATTTCATGGACCTAACTCGGCAATAAATTATATAAACTTATATATTCTACGCTTGTAATTAATTCACAGAGTACAATTTTAAAACCTCTCATTTTTTATCATATATGGATGTCGGAACATGAGTGACTCGAAGATAACGTTCCTCCGCTATATTTGTTCGTTTGGAGCGAATAGGAACCGGGTCATATTTATAGATTTGATAACTTAGTTTCTATGGAGAATTGATAGAGCACGAAGAGACTATTAAACAGAAAAAGCATCAACAAAAAAAACTGGAAACGATTAAAGAATTTATTTATTCCATTTGCCATCTTATATTTGCATGAAAGTTCTAAATAGACCCTTTGCCGCTCTCCTCTCCCCTACGGCGTGTCCAAATTCTAGAAGTTCGCAGCATGTTGGGGGGAGCTACTTATGGAGGATAAAAATCTGATTACTGTAGCAAGATGGATGTAAGATAGGATAGGAATTGGTTTCAGCTTAATTTATTTATAAATAATTTAACACCATTGTTCTAATTAGCTAATTGGATGGGTTATGTTGGTTAACATTTAAGATGGTTAGCTAGATATAAGCTAGAGGAGAGCCAAGAAGAAAGAGATATAGATTATTGCGATTTCACCGCCACTCTGTGTTGTGACGACGATCTAAGTTCTATAGAGGTAGTCGATCACCTCTATTCTTGGTCGGCGGGGATGAAGGTTCAAAATTAAGGTGTCGCTGCTTATAGCACTATTAAAATATTAGACGAAAACAGGAGGGAAAATAATATTTATTATGATTTAAGAAAATAAGTAAAGTAGTTTTTAATTAATTATATATTTAATTATTTACACTAAAAGAATCGGAGATCAGGGCAAATTCTCGTGTTCGAAAGTTGATTACAGGTTCTTCTGTATTTGTTTTCTCATTTTAGCCGTTGCATCCCCGTAGCCGCTTCCGTCGGCCTCCCATTGGCTGCTTCGAACTCCTTCTTTTCCAACATAGATAAATATAGAGATATAGATAAATTATGTCATCTGTCGTGTTTGGAGATTTAATATACAGAAACGTATTAACTAACCACTATAGAAAGGATTACATTATATTTTGCCTGCAGAAAGCTCACATTGGCGTTACAAACAATGTTGACTTTCGAGTCCAAGGTCGCAGTCAAGTTCCTGGACATATTGAAAAATGCATTAACAACCGAGTTGTGTTTAAGTAATAGAGCCCTGGGTTTTAAGGATTAAATCAAGAATCCGGTGTAAAATCCAGATAGGGTGAGAAGGAGGTGCGGGCATCAGAAAACATGAGAGATAGAATGTCTGGTTGTCGCGCTGGGAGGCGACAATTTTCTCCCTGCGATCAACAACGACATCATCTCATATATCCCCCGGCTTTATTCCATTTCAGATTCCATCGGCACGAGATGCTGAGTGTCAAATTGTCTGCATTCCATGTCGGTCAATACTCTTTTAGGTGTGAGGACCTCGGAAATATCGATTTAGTTTAAACAGAATTTAATAGAATATCTCTGAAATAAAATTTTAACGTTCTCTCTATTAATCACCTTTCTGATTAAGTGTTATATGAAAATCGCTTAATCATTGAAAAACATCAAAAGACCCAATTGACGTTCTATTAGCGCCCTGGGAACTTGGAAGAAAATTCCAACCGTTATTAGAATATGGTTTACAATTGGTTTTATATTATACACATTTTTTTAAAAATTGTATTCATAATAAAAATGTAAAAAATAGGCTTTAATACATTTTACTTTTTCTGATACTATACGAATTATATATTTTCCACTTATTAGATAAAATATTGAGAAAATATATTTTTCTTAAATTATTGCGGTTCTGTTTACACACCGATTAGGTTTTTCATAGCTGTAGTCATCGTGCCTTTCGATAGTCGAAATCGCAGGTGAAACCATTAATGAGGACAGATTTTTTAATATTTCAAAGAACATTTCAATACATTATATTCTTATTATTCAATCTATTTTAATATATAATTGTCGTAATACTTTGAATTGTCGACAAATTGCACATAAGTCGTGATGCAATAAAATAAACAATATATATATAAAAGAAATGATGAACTAAAATTATATCGAAAACACAAAGCGCATAAAATGTTTGCACAAAGAGAGAGTTGGTTAAATTAAAACATTAATGATATATTTAAAATATAATATTGGAAAAAAATTTGAAATAATTATAAGTTGAAAATGTGTATCTTTAAAAAATTATATTACCCAAATAAAACTTTTGAATACATTGAACTATCAAAAATATATATGTATAAAATATGAGTGATCGAATTTGAAATAAACTTAAACGATGTTAAATCAACTTTAAGAAAGACATAAAAGGGGGAAATTAAAAATAAAAACTATAAGTGTTTTAAGTATTAACATATTTTACGTGTTTCTAAATGTGTATCCCTCCCTTTAAAATTAAATTAAAATATAGAGCTATATTATCGGGAATTTGAGATATTAAAATGAAAAATTAAACTCTAAATATTTTTATGACAATCTAAATTGCGAATATAAACACACCGAACTTTGATAAAACAGATATTTTTTTATACCAGAACATAGAAGAAAAACATTGCCGATTATTTTTGGAAAGATGGACCTCCGCATAAGACAAAGATAGTATAAATAGGGAAATTGGACTACCAGAGATATATTCGCAATTAAGATCATTATCAAAATATTTACATCAAAATATTTAAACATTATATTTATTGATTTACAAGAGAGAGAACCAAATATATAAAAAGGGAAACTAATATTGAAACAAAGGAACTTTTTTCTGTTTCGGTTAGCGCCTATTTACCTGTGAGCTTACACACACTCTGTGGTAACAATTAATTAATATATATACAACAATTTTTCATTTTAATAGTTCAAATTCCCGATAATATAGCTCTATATTTTAATTTAATTTCAAAGGGAGAGATATACATTTAGAAATACCTAAAATTATTTTAATACTTATTTACTTAATACTTAATTCGATCGCACATGTTTAATACATATATATTTTTGATAGTTCAATGTCTTCAAAAGTTTTATTTGGGTAATATCATATTTTAAAGATACACATTTTCAACTTATACAAATATTATATTATGTATATTATTAATGTTTTCATTTAACCAACTTTGCAAATATTTTATGCGCTTTGTATTTTCGATATAATTTTAGTTCATCATTTCTTTTGTATATAATGTTATTTTTAATTTTATTTTTATTAAAAAATATATATATTTTTACACATTGTACAAAATAATTGTAAACACAAAATAGACGTTATTGTTAATATCTAATATATTCACACCTTTATTATTATTTTTTTTACAAAATTTATATATTTTTTTTTCAAATAATTTTCTCTCCTCATCCCCATTCATTATAGGCAAAACAATATATTTTTCAACTTAATTCTATTGACGTTATGTGGCGCTGAGTTTGTTTTTGGCATAAATATGTTGTAATACCTCGAAAAAGGTTGGCGTTGTGCCAACTGAAATATTGGTACATTAATTATTTTTGATCCAATATACTCCTTTTTAATTAATCAGTCATTTTTTTCAAGTCAATACAAAACATACACTATAGAACTTTTTCTACCAATCAGTTTCACTATTAACTTATCTAAAATATCTGAGTCGCTATTCAGTGTGTTCTTCCATCAAAGTATTGCCGTCAAGTTACAGCCTCAGATATCTGCAGAGGCTCTGGATTCTTGCGCCGAAAGCCTGCCGTTGAGTCACAGTTATTTTAAGTGGCTCTGGATGACCCACGGTCATCAAAGGCTTGCCGTTAAGTCGCAAATATTCGCAAAGTTTCCGAATGATCCCCACAGCCGTATTATTCAACAAAAACCTGCCCTCAAGTCGCAACAGGTCAGCGACCGAAGAGCTGAAGTTAACATAACGTGGATAGAGGAAGCAATTTCAGTCTGGGTGTGGTCACCTTTGTCCAGCACATCAAACCCTTCACTTGCTCCCTTCTCTTTTATATTGACACGAGTCGGAATATTTCTATTATCCTTCTTTTTTATTTTTTGAATTAATTAATTGATAATATATAATATAGTATTAGATAATAAAAGGCATATATTGGATTTTATAAAATATTTATTTTGCCAATATTTCGGCTGGCTGAACGCCAACCTTTATCGAGGCCTTACATTTTTGTATACACAAACTCAGCGCCGCATAGTGTTATAATATCACAGTTGAAATCAATATAGTATGAGTTTTTAGGTAGATTATTTTCTTTATTTCAAATACATGTGTCAATTTTATTTCTGTATTCTCAATCTCTAAACATTGAAATCGTTGGCAGTGCGTTTAGGTTGCTCGAAGGTACATCGAATATCCCACTATTTAGCATTTGGTGACAGCTTGATAATGTGTAATTGAGAATATAACGATAAAACTTACGCCAGAGTGTACATAATCATGGAATCTATCATTTTAATATGTTATTTATTTGTTTCCTTTTTATAAAAGAAATGAAATTATGCCCTAAGAAATATTTTAATTCATCTTATCTCAAAATACATTCTTTTAAAAGTAATCATCCGGCGCATGTGGAAACAATTAATCTTTGCAGGATCTTCGAAATATTCATCCAAAGTCCCCATCGTATTTCGCCCTACAGAACCCACCGACTGCTTGTGCTGCTTCTCCCATCCACAACGTAGAGGAGGGTTGGACTTCTGGATGGGACGCGATTATAGTAGCATAAATAAAGTCAATATCACACAGATGCTGATATTTATCGAATAGGGAGTTGGTTGTTAAAAGATATAGAAAAAGTTTTTTTGAACAGAATAATGTAGTAGTTTAGGAATGGGCAGGCACTTTATGCTTGTTTCAATCACTATTCTTTTAGTTTAGAGGAAGATCCTCCTGACTATTAATTAACTCTCTCTCTATTAAAATAATTCTCACTCTCTCTCTTCAAAATAGACGCTAGAACTAAGCGCAATCTATTATTGACCATCTCCACAAACTAGCAAACCTGGTTCTCCATGACAAAGCTGCAACACCAGCTTTTTCAAACTGAGAACCGCCCACCTGGTGACCATGGGTTCGGGCTAATATCCCTCGTCATTCCAGGACGGGATTCATTTCATGAGAGATACACAAGGGATCAAATGAAATCTTCAAAAATTTATAAAGAGATGTGTTTAACTGGTAATTCGGCTAGCCCAATTTATGGCAAAAATATATATGACAATTTTTCCGGAATTATATTGATCTATTAAAATAAAAGTCGAATCTCCTGTCAAAATAGACGCTAGAATTAAGCGAGATCTCTTAAAATCAAAGCCTGCACTGGACTAAGGAGGGTCATTAGCCCGAAGCCATGATTACCAGGTGGGCACTTCTCAGTCTTCCAAAGCTGGTGTTGTGGCTTTGTTGTGGTGGGGACGGCTAATATATCTTATATCAGTTTATAAACAAATATATAGCTCTGGCAGGTTTTTAAAAAAGTCTTCATCTCATCAATCACTCAGTGTAAACCAAATTTTAATTTTTCGTTTCCAAATTATCCTTGTAGATCACACTATATGTTACTATATATCTCTATCTTCTTCATTTTTCCATACATATCAAAATATACGAAGAAGCAAAGAGAGTGATGCTATAAACTCGCCCCGAAAACTTAAAATTTGTGATAGAGAGAAAGAAAACAATGTAAGTGAAGGTTCAATAGGAGTTATCTGGGTCGAACAAATATCTTCCTTTCACTTCAGTTACATATTCCATATGCGCCCTGCTCGGCCTCCCGCATTGCCACCAACAAGTGTCCTAAACGCATGGATGGTTCCTGGCCTAGAGATGATACTTTTTCTGGCCTTCTGAATGGCACCTTGGAATTACTAACCCTCGTTTTTATCTGACGGGGAAAAGGAATCAGATCGTGGCGCCCCAAATTACAAGTTCGATCAAGTTGTCTTCTAGCAACCTCGGCTCAGCTGCCTTGACACATGTAATAAACGTCTTTTACCTTCAAATACAGGCTATCCATCGTTTCAACATACACGCAACAATGAAAAGAATCGCCTTGCTACCCTACAATTCTCTAGGTCGCGGGTTAACAGTCTTGCAACAATTAGATAGAAATAATATAATTTTTTCGTTTCTCTCTCTAATTATGCATATATTTAATGTCGAGTTTTGAAATACATATATCATAGAATTTTTGGTTCTTAATTATCATAAATAAAGGTGTAAGTCGTGCAAAATGTTTCTCGGATCAATAAACAGTCTGACATTATATCATCGCGAAATGAGCGAACTCGTCTTTAAAAGAACTAAATACCACTCCAAGCTGTCCTAAGTGGACTATGGACTGACAACATCGAGTTTGAATCTTTCCTACGACCTCTTCCGGCAATAAAAAATAGTGGATTGTCTCTTTCCTAGGACCTACTGTGACATAAAAATAGCATAGGGCGCCTCTCCCGTCAAAATAAACGTCAAAACCTGACGCCATCTATTGACCGTCGCCGCAACTAGCGGCCTCGGGTCGTTGACAAAGCCACAACACTAGCTTTGGCAAACTGAGAAACGTCCACCTAGAGACCATGGTTTCGGGCTAATGGCCCTCGTCAGTCTAGGGTGGACTTTATTCCATGAGATCCACACGGGATCTGATCGAATCTTCACAATCTACCAAAGAGGTGTTTTGCTGGCAAGGTGGCTGGGCCAAATCTATGGCTAGAATATAGATGGAAAATTTGCCGGGAGGAAATTGATCCATAGAAGCATAGGGCGCCTCTCCCGTCAAAACCTGATGCCATCTATTGACCGTCGCCGCAACTAGCGGCCTCGGGTCGGTGACAAACCCACAACACCGGCTTTGGCAAACTGAGAAGCGTCCACCTAGAGACCATGGTTTCGGGCTAATGGGCCTCGTCAGTCTAGGGCGGACTTTATTCCATGAGATCTAAACGGGATCTAAGGGATCTTCACAATCTACCAAAGAGGTGTTTTGCTGGCAAGGTGGCTGGGCCAAATCTATGGCTAGAATATATATGGAAAATTTGCCGGGAAGAAATTGATCTATAGAAGCATAGGGCGCCTCTCCCGTCAAAATAAACGTCAAAACCCGGCAAATTTTCCATCTATATAAAAATAGCAGATTGACTTTTTTCTAGGACCTCTTCTGGCATATAAATAGCAGATTGACTCTTTCTTAGGACCTCTTCTGACATATAAATAGCATATTGACTCTTCCCTTCGGACCTCTTCTGACATATAAATAGCATATTGACTTCCCTTTGGATCTCTTCTGACATATAAATAGCATATTGACTTTTTCTTTGGACATCCTCTGACATAGAAATAGCAGATTTCCTCTAATATAGATATGGTAGATTAACTATTTCCGAGAAACACTTCCTCTGATTTAGGATGACATGTAGACTCTTCCAAAAAAGTCCTGCGATACCAAAATGTTTGAATTGATAACATATCTGATAATAAATATTATTCTTTTTTTCATCTCAGCTGTTGATTCCTGACCCCACGTTGTAACACCAAGGCGACAATGACTTTTAAATAGCTGTATGTGTCCTTATATATATATATATATTTAATATGTAAAGTTGATTGTACAAAAAACTATTTTTTCTGTTAGATATTTCCTATTATATATATACATTAAGTGTTCACCTCCACTCTAACTTCCATAGAATTTTAAAAAATAAAAATATAACTTGAGTATTGAAAATATATTAAATATTTTATTTAATCATTTTAGAGTTTTTATAAAATACCTTTTTCTCTCTCTCTCTTGGAATTATAATTTATAATTATTGCAAAAATATCCTAAAGATCCTAGAGTCCCATGGTATCATGGGTTATAAAAAATAAGTTGAAATATAGAGAGAGGGACGTATAGTCAATCAAGATTCTATTCGCAGAGATTCCTTCCTTGCCTACACAAAGAATCAGGTTTCCAAACATGACATATCCACTTTATATTTTTAATTCCGCTCCTACAATACTACACAGCCAGATTTATGCATGTGGACAGAGGGCCTGGAAGTCATTACGTGGCCACTACGTTAGAGCAACAAACAAACAATCCACGTCTGAAAGCTAACGAACTCCCATTGTGGAAGTTCTAACCTCCATTTACGATCCATCGCTGCATGTTTATAGCGCAGCGGTTGTGGAATGTTTGAGATATTCTAGCCAGGAATATAAAATAACCCACCCTGCTCTAGTCATGTAATAAATAGTTTGTTGTTTATTAGATATATTTAGTATTGCTGAGAGACTTTCTCAAATACCATAAAGATTGAAGTAGAGATTTTAAAAAATTATGACTTTGCTGAATTGTATATCTTATGATAGTTTACTATGCAGAATTAATCAATATTAATTTTTACTATTCATAAAGCTTTGTTGAAAACTTGGTCTTTGAGATTTTTCTGATTAATAAATCAAATGGAGCAAATATCTAGTAAAAAATTGATACAATTTAGAAAAAAACTCCTAATCCGACTATTTCTATAAAACATCGAATAATTAAATTAACAATGTCAGAATATCATTATTTGTAGAAAGAGTATCTTTTTCTAAGATATAAAGTAGTAAATTTTTACTTATTGAAAAAAAAAACACATTATTTGAATACACTTTACTCTCAAAACATTGAGAAGAAACAGATATCTTCATATCTCTGCGTATTTTTATCAATCGATCAAAAATAAGTATTCATTTTCGACTTTTTCCCTACATTCTCACATAGAACCTGCCCTGCTTCAGCTTGACAATTTAAGTACAATTTGACTAATGCAAACTTGTAAGATAAAAACACTTGTTTATTGATTTCACTCCAATGTACATCAAGCTGATAAAGGGCTTGTCCGAAAGCTTCTATAACTCTTTTTAATAATGAAATAATTGAGCGTTACCTTTTTGAAGCCTTTGTTGAAACAAAAATGAAAGATTCACATGTCTTCCGCGATAAATCTTGTATTTAATCTTCTTGATTATCAAGAAGAAGGTATATTCGACAATATTGTGACGAAGAAATATTTTATTATTTAATTTAATATTATTCAATGAATATATTCAACAGATTATAAAAATATATATTACTCTGTATTTGTGAAATCATCTTTAAAATATTTCTTTGCTTGCTTGCTTAAGATTCCCTAGCTGTAGATGGTTTGGGGCTGACCTGTTAATAATTGTCGACTCGTCGCTGTGACGTCATCAATAAATACTTTTACATTTTAGGATATTTCAAGGCTTGATTTCTACGTTACAACTGGTGGAGAGACTGGACCGATACCCATTAAGAAATAAAAGAAAAATTGATTCTGTTGAACCAGAAGAAACTTCTATGAATGTAAAGAAGGAAGGTACTCAGGTAAGCAACTACGTTGTTCAACATCTGCCAAGGAACCCTTCCATTTTCTCCGGGGAGGATGGTGAAGATCTCCAAAAATGGTTAAAAGGGTATGCACGTGTGGCAAGGTACAACCATTGGGACGAAACCCTTTGTCTTACTAAAGTTTATTTTTATCTGTCTGGAACTGCTCTCAAATGGTTTGAGAACAACGAAGAAAGCATACAGACTTGGAAGGAATTCACATCTCACTTAGAGAATGTGTTCGGAAAAAGAGAAAATTCAAAATTGCAAGCGGAGAAGAAACTTAAAAAGCGGGCACAATTAAAAGGTGAAAGTACCGAATGTTACATCCAGGATCTCCTGTGCTTGTGCAAAGAGGTTGATCCTCAAATGAGCGAGGAAGATAAAATCTCCCACCTCATGAAGGGGATAGCTGAGGAGCTTTATCAAGCACTCCTACCGAGGGATGTACAGAGCACCGAGCAATTCATTACAGAATGTCGCCGTGTCGAAGCGCTCCGTTGTAGGCGAGTTACCCAAACCAGGTACGAGCGCCTACCAAATGTAGCCTCTATCTGTGACCAGGATGACGGAGAAGATCTGTCATCTTTGATTAGGCAAATTGTTCGTGAGGAGGTACAGCGAGCATTAGGCTCTCCTCGGGAGGAACCAAAAAATGCTAAAATCGAAGAAATTGTAAAGAAGGAGATTGGAAGAACCCTGGCGCCAATCTCAAAGTCTAGGAGAAGTCCCCCTCATAAGGAAAGACCCCGACAGTTTTTAAATACTAGATATGAGGCCGAAACGATAAGACCGCACCCTGAACCTCGATACCCAAAACAAGGAGGAAGACGCGACACCAATGATTGGCGTACAACTGAGGGAAGGCCAATCTGTTTCTACTGCGGACGCCCAGGTCACGTCGTCCGCTATTGCCGTGACAGGAAGAGACACAATGAGGAAAGGAGAAATGTTTATTTCCAAAGAAAGCAAGACGCAATGGTATCCTACAACTCTCGAGCTGAATCTCAGGACCCCAATGACGAATCATCGAGGAAAACTTTCACTCGCTACCGAAGCCCTACTTCATATCGCGGTCGAAACAGACAACATTTCTCACCTGCTAGAAGATCTAGCTGGACGCCCTGCCATTAAAACTAGATGATAGACCACATTGGAGGTGAGGCCGCAAAGTTATAAAGTCCCCCCTTGCCGACCACAGTAGAAATAAGAAAAAGCTACCTTGACGTAAAAATAGCCCTACCAAGTCCTCATGAAGAAGATATCTCAACTGAAAGAAGACATCCACCGCAGTCACCTGAGAATATCCCTGGCCATAGTACTAGTTCTTAAGACTGACGACGTAAGTCTTCTGCTGAGCATCGGGTCGATGCTCTCTATAGGAGGAGGCTATGTGACGAAGAAATATTTTATTATTTAATTTAATATTATTCAATGAATATATTCAACAGATTATAAAAATATATATTACTCTGTATTTGTGAAATCATCTTTAAAATATTTCTTTGCTTGCTTGCTTAAGATTCCCTAGCTGTAGATGGTTTGGGGCTGACCTGTTAATAATTGTCGACTCGTCGCTGTGACGTCATCAATAAATACTTTTACATTTTAGGATATTTCAAGGCTTGATTTCTACGTTACAATATCATTACCACACTACTCTAGAAATATTCGAGCACCTTTTGAAATTTACTAAGTTATGAATTTCATCAATTCAGAGCACCTAGTGTCTTTACAACTATATGATCATAAGTTGGATTGTTGAGATTCACTAAAAGTATCAAGTTGATCTGATAATTAATGAGAAACTTCGATATAATATTTTTAAAGCGAAGTATTTTATTAGATTTTTGCTTTGCTAGTATTTAGGCCAAGAAGCTTTCCGACAAACATTGACGTTAAAAGATTGTACATTGTTTTAAGGTCTTTCGAAGATCTTCTTGCTCCGAAAGCTCCGAACAAGAACATAATAACATGCCGCTTTGAAACGAAGTTGTGTTTAGAAGTTTTTAGCGATTTTCGATCACTTTATAAACTTGTAAGTCTTCTTCTTTCTTGTTTCGATGAGCAGTTGGCGACTGCTTTTACTGCAAGTAGTGGCACCACATATCTATAGATAAGCAGTCCAACTTTTGCACTTATTAGTGTGCCAGAGCTCCGTTAGGTTACTTACACTGACTGATGAGGTTGGACTTTTCCAAGAATCGGAGACCATTGAAGCATTTTTTTAATTGCTCAATGCGGTATTCGATTACGGGTCGTTTTCATCACAAACTATTATTGCTCGCACAAAGTGTTATATATATATATTTTAATAAAGCCATCCATAAATAGATCTTCAATTAAAAGGGCAAATATTGGATTAAAATAAATGATATTTTGATCCGAAATATGCCTTTTTAATTAAATTATTTTATTGTTATAAATATATATGAAATTTGAACTATTTTTGATGCGTATGATTCTTTCAAAAATAAATCAATTTTCTACTGCTCTTACTGCAACGATAAAATAATGGGAGGGCCTGGCTCATCAGTGGTGAACCCTCCCAGCGGTTTCGCCAGTTTAATATATCATACCGCTGTAATATTGCATTTTTCGGTTTTCCTTTTATACTGATACTGAAGCTTGACTCTTGGAAAGGGTATTTTAAATGAACTATGGGCATAAGCTTTGAGGACAGTAGAAATACATATAATAATGAATATATAATA
This sequence comes from Cordylochernes scorpioides, assembly GCA_030710605.1. NCBI lineage: Eukaryota > Metazoa > Arthropoda > Arachnida > Pseudoscorpiones > Chernetidae > Cordylochernes > Cordylochernes scorpioides. The sequence continues at coordinate 45,590,822 of CP092872.1, read as the reverse complement.
GGCTTCGAGCATTGCTCTTCCTCAAATTGCAAGTAAAAGTATTTTTGAAAAACAATATTTATAAGATGCATTAGCGCGCCATCTGTTATAAGAAATTTGAAATATTTTTCAAAGCTTATGTCGATGGTTCATTTAAAATACCCTTTCCAATAGTCAAGCTTCAGTATCAGTATAAAAGGAAAACCGAAAAATTCAATATTACAGCGGTATGATAGATTAAACTGGCGAAACCGCTGGGAGGGTTCACCACTGATGATCCAGGTCCTTCCATTATTTTATCATTGCAGTAAGGGCAGTAGAAAATCGATTTGTTTTTAAAAGAATCATACGCGTCAAAAATAGTTCAAATTTCTTATAACAGATGGCGCGCTAATGCATCGTATAAATATTGCTATAAATGTCGCCCACAATGGTGAATATAAATGTCTCATTACGTTTCATCATGTGAGAAACCAGCGAGAGAGGAAACAAACGCAAGAAGCAGCAATTGTTGGAAATTTTAGAAATGCAAAATGGTCTCTTTCAAAATGTCTAGGGCTTGCATTAATTTTTTTTCCTACTCTGGGCTTTGATGCTCGTGTTTCCTATTTTTATTACAGCCTTCATTTTTACATGTGATTGACAACTTTGGTCAATTTTATTGAAGCAGTCAATAAAGTACATAATCGTGTCATTATAGCCAAATTATTAAATGTTATTTTTTTATTCCAAAAATAGATGTTCTAAAATTTAATTTTAAAGATTATAAAATAAATTTCATTTGGGTGGTCAAACTGCATATAAAATACAAACCACACTCTCCTTACGCCCCAAAAAGCCCGTCTTAAAAAATTATCAAGAGGTTTAATAAAAGAGTATTCTACTTATATATTTGCCTTATTCTGTCTGTTTGTTTGTCTGTTTGTCTGTTTGTCTGAAGCTCACGGATAGAATGCGCGCTCATTGGCTGCAAGGGAACACGTGTCCTCCCTGCCCCCCTCTAGACAACCCTGTTATTCAAAAACCATACATCCAATCGCCATGAAATTCTGGGATATTATTAGGTATATCCCCGGAAAGGTTTTCGAAAAATAATTTCTTGAATATCTTGAATATCCTTAGAGTTATTTGCAGAATTGTAGATATAACTCGCAAGCAGCGCCGCCAGACGGTGATAGGCTTAAGCTGGCTGTTCCACCCCTGTTGACCTTGGGTCGTCGTGTGAGTCACAGCATGATGCAACAAAAAACACTCTCTCTGGGGATTGCGGCGTCAACAACCCGTAAGTTTGTGCCTCTCTCATAAACCTGTCTATACAGACCACCCTGTCTATAGCGACCACTCTAGACAACCCTGTTATCAGCTGTGTGATACATCCACCTGTCTATACAGACCACCCTGTTAATAGCGACCACCCAAGTCAACGTTTTTAGAATATATTCGCACTCGGGTAAACCCCGGGCGTTGCCCGGGCCATTCGTCTAGTATTATATACTAGCGGATGTACCCGGCTTCGCCCAGGTTTTTCTCGAGGGAATGTTTGTAGTCTAGTAATAAGAAAATATACTACACCTAAAAACTATCAAAGAAAAGAGAAACCACGGAAGGTGAACAGAAAAATGCTTACAATGGATGTTATGTTTACGATATCAAGTTAAATAAAAACAAAGATAAAATTTGCATATGTTGGTCACTATAAATTTGTATATTTGTTAGGCGAAATTAGAAACATGATAAAACAATTGGGTATTTAAAAACAAATGTAGAAATAAAAGTTGAAGTATAATAAACAATGTTAAAGATTAGTTTTAATTATTAATCAAGATGGTGTGTGAATATGTGAGAAAGATGTAATATCGTTGTTGTTTTCTTGGCCGACTGTTTTACATATGGTGTTATCTTAAAATTGCTTGTTTTGAATATTTTTTAGATTGAGAGTATTAGCTAGTATGTAAAAAAATTAACTCTGTTGAAATTTAATTTTGTATTTATATATAAATAAAATTAACTCTGTTGAATTTTTTTTGTATTTAATCTATAACAGCGAAGTTACGCATGTTAATGTTAGGAAATATATTTTGATGTTAAGCAAAACCTGCTCCATCTCGTTTTACATAAATGTTGAAAATTTGGTTGAAATTGATGCATTGTAACGAAAGTTTTTAGTGATGTCTACTTATGAAATTTCCATTTTATTAATATAGATTTATTTAGGTGTGTGTGCTTTAAATATCATATTTTTAATTATGTTCGAGTATATTTTAAACAAAATTTCAGAAGGAGCACTAATTGTGCTTAATTTTTTTAAAAGTACAGTTGTTTGTAGCCTGTACTGTAATTTGTAGCCCAATATGTCAACATGAATTTGTTAAAATAAATAGAAGAGAAAGGAGACGATGAATAAATCTTTCATGCGGTGAGTGAAGATGGGGAGGGGGTATTTTTTATAAAAGGGGCGAGAGGAAACATCAGGTGGTGGGGACGACGGCAGGTGGCGCAGATGACCGCGTCGTTCCCACACATCGTCTGATGCTCGGATTTTCCCGTCGCTTCGGCTGCTCGGCAAATAAGGTGGGCGCGCACTTGTCTTTTGGCGTCTTAATTCAGCGCAATGTGTTGTGTGGCGCTTTTTTTCTGTTCTACTATTGGATTATTGTCTCCACGATGTGTTATAATTATAATATTTGTATACTTTATGAATACGTGATTTTTTTAATGAAAGATTTTAATAGAGTGTATTACCATTGTTGTGTGTTGACGACCAAATTTTAAGATATAATTATGTAGCGGATGAATATTCTTGAATAATCGCAAATAGAATTTCTGCAATATGTATATATGTTTTGATTTCGTACCGTTTTCTCTCTCTCAATCAAGAATTTATAGGTTGAATTGTATGAATTTACGATATTTTGCTTATAAGTAGTATAATTTATTATTTCTTCTGGCTTTTACATTGATATTTTTCTCAGTATTAGAGATTAGAGAAGTTAGCTAAATCAATGAAATGATTTGTTATTCCAAATACTTTTAAAAAATAAATTAGAAAGTTTCCCAAGTTGGGATGCTAAGGGAATGTGGAGCTTGCAGGAAGCCTAGTAAGGTGACTATAAACACTCCATAAAAATTTATCGAAGAATAACTCCTAGAGATATTTGAGATCCAGCACTTCAAGATCGTTTAAAGCTGTAAACTTCTGGGTTGGTATATACCTTCATCAACTACTAACTATTCCGATACTATGATAAATACTAGGAGGAAGGGAGACATTCTGGAGTGGTAGTTTGGAAATTCTGACACTGATGAACCAGCCACTTTGGCTACCTGTATATTCATTTCTCCCGGGTGCGATAGTAGATTATTCGCTCCCCACAAATTAAATGCGATTGTAATCTGACGATATCCTTATAATATTTTGATTCAAATGTCTTAGGCCAAAATAATCACTGGTGCTGTTTCATCCACCAACAATGAGAAAATTCAAAGAGAATGTGGCCTAGACCTACTCGAAAGCAGAAGACAATTAAAAACAATAAAATTCACAAATAGCTTAAAAGTAAAAAAACCGAACACATATCCCATAGAACCTATTTAAACTGGACACAAAAAGAAAGACTTAAAAGATCTTCAACACTTCAGTACGACAACAATATTAGAAAGGCATAAACATGAAACACAGTGACTTTCAAATTCAAGAAGAACTAACATTTCCTACCCCATTACCATCAAATATAATCATCAATCTCAACACAATCAAAATCAAAGAAGGAGAAGGAAAGATTTCGTCAAACTTCACTTGTGAACTGACAGCTATCTGGAAAACCCTTGATGTATGCCTGAACCAACCATCCCTGCATCAAGCAGAAGGAATCATAATATACAGCGACTCCAGATCCGCTCTAGAAGCAATTCAGAAGGGCAATACTGGAATCACGCAGAAAATACACTCATTACTTACCCAACTGGAAACATTGGAGAAGAACTGCATTCTACAATGGATTCCTGCCCATTTTGGGATCGAGGGTAATGAAATGGCAGATGAATTGGCAAAGGAAGCCAGAAAGCTGAGCCAAAGGAAAGAACAAATGTCAGTATTTGACGCTGATGCTTTGGCAAAATACAAGATAATCAAACAAAAAATAAGAAAGGATCAAATATGTGAAATAAACTCTGAGAGAAAACTGACAAAAACTATAACAAGACTTAGAACAAAACACCATAAAGGAATGACAATATATCCAGATGGCACCAGAACTTATAGAGCATGCAACAACTGTCCTGGTGTGGAACTAACACCTAATCACATATTCTCATGCCCAGCAATGGCCGCAGCCTTGCAGAAAATTGACTTAGACCCAGAGCAGCAGCTTTACACACCCAATATAGTGGATATTGCTGCTGCTGTGATGGAGATGCATGGAGACATCTGAGACTCTTCTTTGGACACGACAACAACAACAACAACAACTCTAATGTCATAGATACTCGTTACCCAAATGTATTTACACATTGAGCTTATTTCCTAACCTTACCTTGTAGCTTCTTAAACTAAGAAAAAAAGAAAGACATCTCCTTATCGTGCAACTGAAAGTTACTGATGGCTTGCGCCATCTATCGGATTAAATATCAACTATTCTTTGATTTCTTATTATCCCAGAAATGGCCAAATATTCTGGAATAATTAAAAATCAACAAATAGTTTATATTTATTCCGATTGATGGCGTAAGTCATCAGAAACTTTCAGTTTAACGATAAGGAGATGCATTTATTTTTTCTTAATTTATGCACCTTATCCCAGTACAATATTACATTTGTACTATTTTTCACATTCTTAGACTAAGTTTCAATTGATTTATAACAAAAAAATTTACGTGAGAATGGTAATCGTCTACCAAAGGAGGAACTTTTCCACAGGAATGATAATCAAAAAGCATTGTTCTAATGCACTTTTAAGCGATTGGTTTCCCATTTAGTAGATAAAATGATTTATTAAAAATAATTATTCAAAAATACAAATACTTGTATATTCTCCAAATTATATTCAAAATAAACATATGATTACATCGATCAGATGGAGTCTAGAAGACCGTTTAACGAGAGTCTCTTTTAACTGTAATTTAAAATTACGGCCTTTTACTACTATCAAATCTACGATGGAGGCATGCCACCTGTAAATAATATTTAAAAAACAATTATACGAGGTTTTAAATCAAGTTAAAGCAATTATCTATCGATCTTATTGCAATGAGAAAACATTGGGAACGGCTGGCCCATCAGCTTTGAATCCCTCTAGCCGTTTCGTCAGTTTAACTATCAGACCGTATTGTATTGGGCTGTTCGGTTGATATAGCTGGCGATTTATAAAAATGCATTCAAGAAATTATGGATACAGGCTTTGGGGACAGTAGAAGTATATGAAAATATTGCATTGAACATTGATTTTTCTACTATTTAACAAATAAGCCCGTTAGATACCATTCAAATATATGGCGCACAAATATGTGGATTTCAATATTGTAGCAATCTAGTATGTTTTTCCCTCAAATAATAATAGCTTCTCAATATATGTTTCCCATTGCCGCAAAAATAATGAGATTTTTTTTGAAGGAAAAATTATTAAATTATTTTTAAAATTTTATTTCCATCTATATACATGTGGAAAATTCTGTTAGCAAATAAATTCAAAGGATTAGGAATTTTTCTGTCAAATTAACAGTACTCGTAATGTAAAGTTTCGTTAGAAATAATTATCAGTGAATTATTTTTATAAATAAAAACTAAATGTGTTCACATACATATACACCTAAGCGGATATTTAATTATCCGTAATACAAAATGATAAATAAATATAAATAGTCAAAATGGTAGATTTTTTATTTGAAATTGTTCGAATTTATAAAGGAAAATATTTATTCTCTTCTCATTAAATAGCCTTCTCTGGTGTACCAGGGGAGGGAGGGAGAATAAGCCGTTTTGTCCGGTCCCCTTCAAAGAAAGGAAGGGAAGAAAGAAAGAGAAATTGAAAGAAAGCAGCTCTGCGACAATGTGGAGTTAGTTCTTCCTCAAACAATGGTTGGTGTGTTTACTGCATTGGCATTGTCTCAACGGCAATTGATTTGTTGGATCCATCTCACACATGGGGCCACTTCTACAAGTATCCCTCCCACGCAGTTCCACTTTATTAAATTGATTACGTAGCGTTTATATATATAGATAAATATGCCGTGAAACCCGATCAAGTGAAGTAATTATACCTACATGGTTGGTGGTCTCAGTTTCCCAAACGCCTTGCTGTGGGAACTTAAATTATCTTCGAAATGTATTTAGATGGGCTTTTGTCTTTTCTTGCCTTCGTACCCAGCAGATACAGTTAACAATTAGTTTAAAGAGTCCGTAGTATTATTATTCTCAACGTACAAAGTTAGCACACTCCTTGTTGAGAAGGTTGGGATAATCTGCGAATACGTCGCATACACGGTTAGTATTACCCTGAAAGGATTTCATGGACAGCTCTACATTGATGAAGAATCTCACGATTAGTTTTCAAACTCGACCGATCGAAGTTGTTATCCCCTGTACGAAGCAATTGTAAATCCTTAGAGAAATATTTCGATAATATTTATTGCTTCCATTTTTTAATTCAAACACCCTCAAGAAGTAGTTATTTAATCGTGTTATTAAAATCATACATTAAACTAGATTCTTGGGAACAGTTTTTGAAAACGTTACATGACTGTGGAATGAATCAAACTACTAAGTTATCCCACCCACCATTGAGGAATATAATTTTCTAAGAGCATTTTTTTTTCTTTTAAAGCACTTTTTTACTTTTATTATATTGAAATCCATTGGACAATACATTGCGACAACAATTGCGTTTTGGCTGCTTATATGATGTAAATAATACAATATGCAACTTGAATGCATTTTAATTCACAAATAATATGTTGATTTCTTTTCAAATCATTATATCGTAGAAGTTTTCAATCTGTAATTTGCATAAGTCTGACAATATGACGGCATTCTCCTCTTCAACGCCTGGTATCCACTATCAGCCGTTAACACGGAGCCGATACAAGACCTTAAAACGATAGTAAAGAGGAAAATTGCTGAAGGTACATTACAATAATCTTGTGTTGAGAGATTCTCCGCTAGGAGGCCCAGCAGAGCGGTCGCAGTCAACGTCGTCTCCCGATAAGTAATGCACCAAAAACGATGTATATAGTCTCAACTTTTGTACATATATATTCTTTCCTTTTCTTATTTTTCTCTTTTCTGGCGAGGATTCAGTTTCTTCCCCTGCTTCTCATTTCTTTTTAGATTCATTTCTAACAGGAGAATCTCTGTATAAGACGGAATGTCTTAATAAAGGCTTGTGTGTGTAATATTGTGTTGATTTTGCAGTTATCTATATAACTAAATGCTTTAACTTGTTTTTATACCCCATTAAACACTTGGAGGCTAAAGAGTCGTGAGTTGGTTCCCGAGTACTACGATCGAAAATAGTTTAACCTATAATAGGCCATGATGAGTATTTCGTAGTTATTTTTTACCGCAAGTGCACCACATATCTGCACATATAGAATACAGTCTGACTTTGCACTTACAAAGGACATGTTTGGTTGTTTTCACTTACCAGTGAGGATGGATATATGCCAAAATGGTGGGAAATTGAGTTCAATTTATTATTTTTTAAATAAAAAAAAATCGAGGCTATTCTAGATCCTGGTTGTCTAGAATTGATGGTGTATGCCACCAGCGATGCTGTCGAAAGTAAAGTTCCGAAGTGTTAGTGAAGATACAACACTTTCGCTATCGGGCTGAGCTAGCTCTCCTTAACGGAAGGAATGTCGATGACGTCTTAAGCCGTGGTGGCCTTAATCCCCTGACATCCTTGCTCGCTATCACTCGAAAAACTTCCCTTGTTGGCACACTTCCCCCGGCTGCCCATCAATATATATCGTTTACACTAGGAACTTGACTGCTGGAAAGGTTCACCATTGATGAGTCGGGTCTTCCCAATATATTTATGTTATTGATTCTGTGGTATCTGAAGAAAGCGTTTTTTTTTTTTTTTTTTTTATTTATTTATTTATTCTCTTCCTCTTCAGCCCATAGGTTGGTAGCTGGCAATATTCGTGTCTTCTCAGGGCTTCCTTTCTATGGCTAGTCTTTTAATGTTATCGTAAGATCTTCTCTCGAAAATGTCCATGAATTCCATTCTCGGCCTTCCTGGACTTCCTTCCATACATCCCTCCAGCATCCACTTCGAGTGTGGGACAAGCTGTTTAGACAGACCGGTTCCCTTTCTCTCAATCGTCTCCAGCAGGCCAAATCTTTCTTTGGTCATTTTAAGGGCACCTTCATTTTATTATTATTTTTTTTAGAAGCACTAGTTATATAAATATTCATTTTAAACCCATGTTAGGATGAATGATATCTATGTTAGGACGGGACGAATTACATGCTCTTTTTTGTGTCGTAGAAGTTAGATGAGCCTCCCATTTAAATACTTGCAGCTTATTTTTCGGGCCGAATATAAAAGACGAATCTCGTCAAATAGGTATGTTTAAAACATTTTTCAAAAATATAAGTATATAGAAATTTGATTTTTATATATATAATACTCTTAATCTTATAATTAATACCTAAAAATAAAGCTACAAGCATCAAAAGATCAACCTTCTCTAAAGTTAGACAGAAGAAATAAAAAACACTTGTATAGAGAGCAAGATAAAAGGACACCTGTCGAAATTTTCGAGGTTAATGAGAATCCGCTGCGTAATTTCGTTACATTTAGACCTTGCTCCAAGTCACCTGGCAGAAGGTCACCTGTCATTTGAGATACCCCGCGCTGAGATGCGTTCAACTTGAATAGAAACGATGACTTTGAAGGACAGCAACGTATTTTACACAGTTTACAATATATTTCTACGCGGGAAGGGTCAATGACCGACAGGCATATTGTCAGCTGGACAGGTTTATCTTTCCAGATAGCCCGTTGAGCTGACAACCTATATCTTACTTTAGTGTACACGCCTTTCTTACTTGTCATCCTGCGGGACTCATTCTCGTAGAGGCCTGTAGTAACACCATGTGGGAAATTTAAAGGCACCTTCTCATATGGAGCGGTACAGGCATTCATAGAGAGCATTATATGTTTTCGTAGAGAGCGGCAAAGACACTTATAGAGAGCGGTAGAAGCACTCATAGAGAGAAGTATAGGTTTTCGTAAAGAGCGGTACAAGCACCCATAGAGAGCTATGTAGGTTTTCGCAGAGAGCAGTACTGGCACTCATAGAGAGCGGTATAGGGTTTCGTAGAGAGCGGTAGAAGCACTCATAGAGAGAAGTATAGGTTTTCGTAAAGAGCGGTACAAGCACCCATAGAGAGCTATGTAGGTTTTCGTAGAGAGCGGTAGAAGCACACATAGAGATTGAGATTAAAACTAGTTTTATTATATCGTTCATATAATATTATGTAGGGCTAAATAAATAAATATGAGAGAGAGAGGAAAAAGGATGAATATAAAAAAATAGAGAGCGGTATAGGTTTTCACAGAGAGCGGTAGAAGCACTCATAAACAGCAGTATAGGTTTTCGTAGAAAGTGGTAGATGCACTCATAGAGAGCAGTATAGGTTTTCATAGAGAGCGGTATAATAATTTGTAGAGAGCAGTATAGGTTTTCGTATAGAGCGGTGCAGACATTCATAAAGATCGGTACAGACATTCGTGAGGAGCGGTACAGACACTCATAAGGTTCATTATAGAAATTCGTAGGGAGCGGCACAGGCTCTCATAGGGGGCAGTATAGGTTTTCGTAGGGGCTGCACAGGCATTCGTAAGAAGTAGCACATACTCTTGTAACAAAGATTAATACAGAAAGACTTGTTCTCATTAAACGATAAAAATGATTTCCACGATGACCATTATTAGACATCCCTTTTTCACCGTGTAGATATACATCTTGTCTGAGATAATATATCCTTCAAAAATGGAGGCTGATAGAAGCACCTTCTCATGGTGGTCAATATAGGAGCTTTTAATTGAGACTATTGCCATTTCTTATGACGGGCGCATTTCACGGGGTGGAAATCAGTAAAGTCCTGCATCTTCTCTGTATGGCTGTTACTTAAGTATATCTCTCCATCGTTTCTCGGGCATTTCTTATAATTCCAACTAATCTACTGCATGACAAATCAATTAATAAGCATTAGAAATGGCTAACATTCAGTTTAAGGCGTTTGAAAAGTACAGGCATGTTTTTAAGTCCATGAAGAACTCAAGATTGCTGGTGGAGTCTTGTGAAAAATATATAATTTTAAAAAACGTGGTGCTTCATTTTTATTTTAGAGAGAGAGAGAGAGCGTAATATTCTGGAATTAAAAAAATAATAATAATAAACGATTGAATGAAATTGGTTCTGATAGATTGCTCAAGCTCAACTTTCAGGTACACGATCAAAAGATGCCTTTTCCCTTTTACTTATTATCTATATAACTTTTAATATTTATAATTGATATTTTAAATTATTTGTATCCAGGATTAGAACACTAATGAGTAGAACACCAAGGACGAAGCTATCCATCCATATTTTCGACCTGAAGTTGGTTAAAGCTTAACAAAATGAGAGAGCTTAATCTTTGACTCATTTCGGTGTATTAACATAATCGTGTTTGGATTTTCGCCAATTTCTATTGAGGGAAATATTCAACCTGGATTTAGAATGTGAAGAATAGAGTTTTTATAAGAACTCGATATTCTTCTTTAAGAATCTGGGATAAGTAGAAAAAATGTTATTAAAACTAGCTTACCTAATTATTGCGTGACCTGCTTCAAAAACCTAGCAGGTTATTGATAAAATTCGTTATAAATAATCTTTTCTTTCAGCCTGTATGTCGCCGACCCAACTCTATATCCGGTGGTAGATTGTCGGCGAGGCTTCAAACGTATGATGGCACAGTTTAAAAATGGACATGTCAGGAAATGGGTCAGTTCTGGGATCTCAATTAAGTTGGTCTGCAGGTGATTGAACGTGCGTCTGGCAGGTAATTAATATCACGACTTCCTCCCCTGTGCCGTTCGGAAGGTCCTCATTAGAGGCAATTAGCACTTTGAGCCCTCCCCCGCCCGCTTCAACTGGGTCGCTAGCTTCCGGGCGATTGGCCTAATATCTCTATTTCTGTTCACCCTGTTGGAACTTTGGAAAATCGGCTCCATACAGTAAATTATTCTCTCTCTATCGTTACTTATCTCGATTGCACAAAGTCCATGATAATCATAGTAGTAGTTAGTCCCAGGAAGTACTTCACATGTCTACATATTTCGAGGAATATACAAGGCATGATCATTAAGTTCCCGGACTCGTTTATTAAAAAAAACTGAACGAGTTTAAATAAAATTGACCCTTTTTATAAAATATGAAAAGATTGATCAACCCGGGAAAAAGGAATTAGCCACGTCCTATTTTTATTTTTCGAGAAATATTTATTTAAAACAAACGTAACTTCAGCCGCTCGGCGAATTTTGAGATGGAATTTTTAAGCGAACAACGAGTATGTTTGAAATTTTGTTTCAAATTGGATGAATCGGTTTCTGAGAGTTTGACAATAGTTCAAAAGGCGTTCGGAAATGATGCTATTAAAAGAACTACGGCTTTTGAATGGTTAAAAAAATATAGTATTATTTATTAGAAAATCAAGTAAGTCGAGGTATTAATGTATTGGTGTCAGCTCCAATAGGCATCAGTTTGTATCGGTAATGCGTCCAGATAGTCTGAATGCTAACGGGAACTCTAAAGAGGACCAAGATCTCTCGGAAGAAAACGAATGCAGTGGAGATGTTTTGTCCATTCTAAGTTGACACAGAGGAAGGAAGAGTATGTACTGGCACGACACCTGGCCGTCAGCTGTAACAACACATGCGAATGGCGCAATACACTCCGCAACTACGTCCGCTCCTTATTTTATCGAGTAATTAGCACAATTATGTTCGCACTATTCGATTCTTGTTTCATTCAACTCTTGACGGAATGTTAGCTTCATTGTTGACTGGATTAATTCTTTCACTCGGAACCTTTGCCTACGTAAATTGGTCTCGGAATCTGAAATCCTAATGTGTGGAGCCATTTTACTTCTAAAGTCTCTTGATTCAATAAAGGAAGCAGCACCACATACACGCACACACAACAAAGAAAATTACATATATGTCGGGGCATATTATTGATGTTAGATGGATAATAAGAATTATTCATCGTTTTGTGGGGAAGTATTTGGGTGCATTGTGCTAATACATACAAGGTGCGTTCATTAATTTCCAGGTCTGGTTGAAAAATAAAATGTGTTTTTTTTTTTAATCTAGAGAAAAAATTATACACTGTTTAATACTGGTAATTTGACCACACCTGACTGAAAGCACGAGCCTCATGGCTCACGCGCCGATCTAAAAAAAGAACAAAACAACTTCCTTGTACGGTTCGTATTTCTATTTTCAAAATAACTGTTTTCGAAGTGCAGAGAATCTGCATTAAGATTTCTCTTAAATTGTGAAAAAAGTTATACTGGACGCATTAATTTATTGAGAAATCTTTTGGAAATGCTGTTTTATCTCGTTCAGGTAAACGATGATCAACATACTAGGCATCAAAGAATTACGTTGCGAGGAAAACAAGTTCAAAATAAAGAAATTATTCAAAAAGCTAACAGAATAATTTCTATTAAAGACATCTTCATAGATTGGGATATATGTAAGACTGTATCATCAAATAGTAACAAAAGATTTTAGCATGATCCTGACGTCTTCAAATTTGTTCCCCGAATTTTAACGGAGGAACAAAAGGAGGTTAGAATGGAAGTCTGTCAAAACACGATCGAAATTATACGGACTGATCAAACTTTTGGTTTTTATCCCAAACACCATTTTAGACTTCGGCAATCCCGTTTTATCCGCAACCCGTTAAATCTCAGCACCCGGTAAAGCGGGAGCTGCTTGTACATGGTGTTAGGCCCAGCGTGAGCTTCCGACTCTCTGACTTCCCAGCTTAACCTTCGACGTCTTATTGCCGGCCTTCTCTAAATAGGAATTTTATTTTGAAGACGCTCAACGGAGACCAAACAATTTCTTAGCATTTCAGTTAAGAAACCTTGGTAACTTTCCCATCGCATGTGCGACGATCAAATCTTCAAATACGTTAAAAGTCATTTTTGATTCAAAGCAAGATTACCAACTGAATTTTTGAGTTTCTAGGTTTAAAACAGCTCCGTTTAAGTTTATCTTTTAAACACGTACGTCCGACGTTGAGTCACGACCTTGACACTAGAATGTAAGTCGCCCTGTGACGGGACGTACCAGTCTAATGACGTAAGCTGCGCCACCGCCGATTAGGCCATATTTATCTCAGACGATACTAGCTTCCGGGAACAATCGAAGTCGAACTTCTTAATCAACGGGGTAACGTTCACAAAATAGAGGCTAAAAATGGCTCAATTGTCATTAGTTGAAGACAATTTTAGCGTCTCGGGATAATGGGCCAATTTTTGCCATTGTTCCAGACGTGCTCTATACTCTCTCTAGGTAGACTTCCCCTCGTGGCTGCCACAGAGGAAACCATCAATTTTGACCTTTTTGACCATAAAAGCTTCCGCTTATTGTTTTAAAAAGTCAATATGACCTTAAACATTTATGGACTTGTTATAACGTAATGACTGCTGATCTATTCCCTCGTGGTGTTAAAGTTTGCAGAAATCGCATTCTTGAAAGTCGAATCTAGCCACCTAAGAAGAACTACCGACTACAATATAAATGTAACGCTCTAAGCACAATATAACTTTAAAAAATTAAAAGTATATATGGATAGAGATTGTAAGCGTAGGTCAGGCGGGTGATAGAGAAAGAAAGAGAAACAAAATTATGGAATAAAGATTGTAGTATAAAGAAAAACAATAATATATTATATATTCTGTTTTAAATTTTTTTATCTTCGGTTCAGATCATGTTTTTTCCCGTATATTTCATATTTTTGAACCTTTATTTGCTCATATGCTCCAGTGTCTCATGCAGAAATGTGTTCATAATATATTTATCTACTTCTTTAAATCTAAATATACAGATGCTATAGATCGCCTGCCTCTCTTCTCCACAATGGAGAAAACTAACACGATTAACGATACTCTTCGATAATCAAATGGAAGGAACCGAAAAATGTGTTGGCTATAGAAAGTCGTTCGTTAGAAAGTGTTTACTTCTATTGAATTTTGTTTGTACTTTTATTTTTATCTATATTACTCAACCACAATATAGAGGATTTTTTTCTTCTAAAACGATTGTACCAAGTATCTCAATTACATCTCAGAGAAAAACAACATCTTAATATGGCCAAAGTGTAATACACCAAGATACTATTCTGGCAATGTGAGGCCTGGTTGTTTACATTTCATCGAGTTAATGATTCGTTAGGATCTACCTCATTTGACCATTATTTTTATCTAAAAAATATTTTATAAATATATATCGTTATAATATATAAATACATATAAATATAAATTCATAAAGCATGAATGTTCCTTTTACAACCAAATGAGTAAACTTTCTACAGTTCCTACTGAGATGGAAATATTGGGATGGCTTGACTCATCAGTGGGGAACTAAAACTCCCAGCGTTTTTTCTTAAACACCACAACTAAAATTTCCGTGTCGCATATAGAAGCAGAATACAGTAAGAGTGCTCTAAAAGCGGTCTGGTGGATTAAATTTTCGAAACTGCCGTATGTCCCGTATATAATGCGTGTTTTATGCATTTATTTATTTATGAATACAATTTTATAATTATATATTTATTTCCCAGAGAGATCATGGTCTTTGATTAGTTTAATATATTGTTTTTGACTCGTGCTTTAGATGTTGTACTAAATTTGAAAAATCGCGTGTGAACGCCCTTGCAACCTCAGAACAATTTTTAACGCCTTGCCAAATGCTTTATTTTTATTTCTCCTGACGAAGACAAAATATTTTTGTTGAAACGTTGAGAAAATAAAACTCTAACTGGCCGAAGTGTCTATATTTTAAAAGAAATATGAATTCCGGCCAGACAACTTCTATCTTCAAGTAGAAAGTTTGTTTAATTTTAAGAGAAACGTTTGTGCTTTATTGATTCATTTCTTATATCCATATTTATTGTGTATTTATCTGCAATGTCATTTGCATATAACTAAACTACTTCTATTTCTCCACTTTTTCTATCTCTGATCTATTTATTTTCAAATCCCCCATGTGAGCCTTATTTGAAACTAACATGCATTTTAATATTTTTTTTTTTGTGTATGTCTCTGCTATGAAATATGTTGGCCCTAACCAGAACTTGCACATTCCTTTATTTATATTGAGTTATCGTCGATTGTTTCTTACAAGACTGCTTGTGTGCAGATCCTCAGAATAAGCCATGGTGTCTCCATAGTAAGTTCCCACACTTTTATTGCTTTGTTACGCACCACACCTATCGCGAGACTAAAGATATTTAAAATATTACATGTAAAAAAAGATACTTGTGTTAGAACGAGAGATATATATTTTTAAATGTTTACCGCCACTCACAATAGACACCATGTTGCGTTGAACAAATTAACACACGGCTAAACTAAACGCTTTGATAAAATTAGCATTTTGCCAATATAAATTTTGATCAAATAAAAATAAAATATAATAAAATTTTACTTTTTTATTTTTAAGATTATGCAATTTACTAATTTTTTTCTGTCTTCGAAATAAATAGGAGAATCGTATTGTTTTTTACATTTTGACTCCTCACGAAGAAGAAGCTGTAGCCACAAACCATAACTCGCTTTTTTTTTTTGGCCTCCTCTTAGTTGCTCTTTAAATGTTGTATTTCAACGAGGCAGTAGTCAAACGATGATTACAAAATTTTATTGGATATAATGAGTAAATAATTTTTGGGTCAAAGACAACTCACTCGTCAAAAGAGACCTGAAAAACAGGTTCCTTTTAGATTTCAAATATTGAGTTTTGAGAAAAAATCTTAGTTAAATAGTTCTTCTTATCATTATTATTATTTCTAGTGCGCACGTCGTATAGACCATGGTTGGTAGTTAGCGACTGATTTTTACTGCAGGGTGCACCATATGTCTACATATGTAGAATGTAAATCGTTGGACCAAAAAATTTCAAATTTCAGTCCTAATTTTAAATTATAAAAATTACAAGGAATATCAAACACACATTTTATATATTTGAAGATTTATAAAACTTTGCTCGTGTGACAATACCTTCAGTAAATCCTAAATAAAAACAAGGCTTACAGATACCGTTTATGGTGTTTCGAGATCTTCAATCAGTTCTACCATCAAAACAGAAGGATCTCTGCAATTAAGCCAAAGCTGGGCCATTAAAAGCAATTACTGAAGCCACAATTAGGACATAATTCCGTTCTTCTAATTGATACTACGTAGTGAAAAAAACTTGATCGAATCTATCGGGCGAGAAAAACTGCATTTCCTTATCATATTAAAGAATTGGGCATCAATTGTGTTGGAGCCTACGTTATTTGAGGATATGCTCTCAAAAAGATGTTTTTGTTACTCTAATTCTCCCCTAATTACCATGTTTTACGTAATATCCTGGGATGAGTTCATTTTAGGTTTATTACTTTTTTTTCGGTATGTATTGATTACTCTAATCTAGTGGAGTAAAAAATCAGTAGCAGCATTTTGGAGTAGTGGTACGTCATTTTGAAATTTGTGAGATGATAAAGAATTGTTGATGAAATTTTTTCCGGGAGGATATTGATCTATAAATTTTGACGGGAGAGGTGGCCTTTCTTTTTATAGAAAAATAACTAGTTATAAAGTTTTTAAACAACGTTATAATATCTTCTTCATTATAGTTATTAATATTTTCAAATTCAAAGCATATCTCTTGGAGTTGAAAACACATTTTTGTTAATACCCTTATTTCGGTTAGTCAACCGCCAATATAATATAATTAATTTTACAAGAGTAGACTATAACAATGGATTCAACAGTCTGATTGTCGTAGTCACGGGCAATCGTTTAATAGGCGGGTTGCTCATCCAAATATCGGGATCAACCATTTCTCCTCTCCCATATATTATTAACTAGCCGAATGACCCGGGCAACGCCCGTGTTTTACCCGATTGAATGTTTTGATTCAAATACTATTTGTTACAATTATAATTTGGCGCCTTAAATAAATGCATATGTTAATTAATAACTATAGCCTATGTGCTTTATCTGTCTATGTACTGTTGGCTTCCGTAGGCGTCTCTTACTGGGAAAAAGAAAGAGAGGATTCCATTTGGTTATTAACTAATATATGCATTTATTTAAGGAACGACCCGCTCCAACACAATAGTTACAAAAATGGGGGGGGGGGGGGGGGTGGCAAAGGTGGCGTGATTGTAGCCGACCAATAGGAGGGCGCCATTCCAAAAAAAAAAAGCAAACCGTGACAGAGGCGATGAAGAATGACGCTCGTAACTGTATATAGAATGGCTGGCAGTATTCCTGTCCTCTTAGAGCCTCCTTTCTATGGCTGGCCTTTTAACGATATTATATTCTCCCAAAATTGTTCTTGAATTCTATTCTCGGCCTTCCTCTTTCAGGTCTTCTTTCCATATACGGATCTCTCCATTAAAAACTTTACCACTCAGAATGTCAGACAATATGTCCAAACAAGCCTGTTATCTTCCTCTCAATCGTCTCAGGTAAGCCATAATCCTTCCTCGATCAATTTAAGACTATTGATTTGTTTTGTATCGGTATTAATAATTGTGCGTTTTCAAATATAAAATATTTTTTAGTTTGGGACACGTATTTTTTATGGCTTTCTGCATTTCATTAAAAAATATATATTATAACTATTTAGTATTTATTCGGGTATCATCTGTATGAATGCGTGGCTAAGATATCATATATGAAGGATGATATTTGAAAAAATAAAGTCACCACACCAATATGTATTGTATTTCCACTGCCATTTTTGGCATTGTGGGTTACAATTTTGCATTACCTTAACTAACCTACAACCTTCTGTACTCCTTATGTTTATTTGAATTCTTAAAATTTTTATACTTATCTGATAACAGGATAAATAAGAGCTATAGACATCAATAATCTAAAACAAGCATGTCAAACTTGCGGCCCGCGGGCCTCATGCGGCCCACAACGAATAAATTTGCGGCCCACCAGACAATATATTTTAATTTAAAAAATATTATAAATTTAAAAAATAATAATAAAAATGTGTAACCTAATTTTTAAAAATTGTAATTATACATAATTTATTTATTAATAACGAACCACTGGTCGCCATACATAAGTCGTAAGTTTTGATAATATTATACCTACATACATAACGTATGTACATCGCCATAAGTATTGTGTGCCTTAAAGTTTAAAGAAAATATTCTTTCGGAGTACTAGAAAAAATTTTTTTTTTAAGTTACCTTCAATAATTTGTGCAGTTATTCTGTGTCTGGCAAGTTAAAAAATATTAATTAAAAAAAAAATTAAATATTAAATAAAACGTTTTATTATTTTGTGTTAGCGATTACTATTTTTTTTTTCAGACCTTTGTATTCAATATGTCTTCATCAAAACCAAGTGGCAGTAAAACTAAACGAAAAATTGCTGACGAACATAGGAATTTTCAAGAAAAGTGGGAATTAGAGTACTTTTGCTCTGAAGTAAAAGATAAAATCATCTGCTTGATATGTAATAATGCTATTAGTGTACCAAAATTATATGAAATTAAACGTCATTATGAACAACATAAATCAAAATATGATACCTACGAAGGTTTAATGAGACAAGAAAAGTTAAAAGAATTCAAGTTGGGAATGAAAAAACAACAGTTTATGTTTACTAAAGTATCACAAGAGAGTGAAGCGGCGGTGCATGCAAGCTACGTTTTATCGGAGATGATAGCTAAACACTCAAAACCTTTTACTGAAGGTGATTTCATCAAGGAATGTTTAATTAAAGCTGCAGAAATTGTTTGTCCTGGAAGTGTGAAGACGTTTCAAGCCATATCTTTGTCTCGAAATACCGTTGTGGAAAGAGTTACTGATATGGCCACAGAAATTTAAATGATCAGATAAAAGAAAATCATCTTGTTTCGAAGCATTTTCCATTGCGTGTGATGAGAGTACGGACATTGGGGGCGTAGCTCAGTTAGCTGTTTTTTTTTTCGAGCTTGCGACACGGATTTCAACATTTTTGAGGAATTATTGGAACTAGTACCGATGCATGGCACTACTACAGGAGAAGATATATTTAATTGCGTTTATGATCTTCTGCAAAAATACAATTTGCCTCAATCAAAATTGACTTCTGTAGCAACAGATGGAGCTCCTTCAATGACTGGAAAAACCAACGGTTTCGTAGCATTACTGCGAAAAAAACTAAGTGAAATTTCTGTTGGTTCCAATATTCATCATACGCATTGCATTATACATCAGGAAGTATTATGTACGAAGGTAATAAAAATGGAAAATGTGTTGACACCTATCAAAATATTCATCAATTTCATAAGATCTCGAGGTTTAAATCAGCGACAGTTCTCTCTGTTCTTAACTGAATTAGAAAGCGAATATTCAGGTTTATCATACTATACCGAGGTACGTTGGCTATCATGCTCCAAGGTTCTCAAACAATTTTGGGACTTGAAAGAAGAAATATGTCAGTTTTTAATAACCAAGAATCAAGACATCACTTTGTTTTCTGATCAAGTATGGTTGCAAGATTTTTCCTTCATGGTTGACATAACAAAACACTTGTAGGATGTGTGACCAAGTTAATGCATTCAAATGTAAGCTAGTTCTTTGGGAAAAGCAGTTGAAAAACGAAGATTTAATGCACTTTCCGACATGCAACATGTACAAATCAAGTTTAGGTGAAACTGCATCGTATCAAAAATATGCGGAAAAAATTTTAGGTCTTAGAAATAATTTGAAACAAGGTTTTCTGATTTCAAATCTTTGGAAGGCAAGTTTACTTTGTTTTCTTCGATTTTCTCGATAAATATAGAATCAGTACCTAATCATATGCAAATGGAGGTAATAGATATCCAGTGCGATTCAGATTTAAAGGCAAAATTCAGTGAAGTTGGGGTTTCTGAATTTTACAAATATTTGCCAGCCAGATTTGAAAACACTCGAAAATTAGCATATGAAATTATGTCCATGTTTGGAAGTACTTATCGGTGCGAGCAGTTATTTTCACTTATGAAAGGAAATAAGGCTCCAATCAGATCGAGAATTACTGACGTTCACCTTGGGTCAGTTTTAAAATTAATCACTGCGAACAAGATTTCCCCCGAAGTAGGAAAGATGGTAGCAGAAAAGAGATGCCAAATATCAGGGAGAAAATATTAACTTTACTTTCTTTTTTCTTATTAGTATTTTTTAAAATAAACCTACATAGATGTTACTATAAACATTTAATTACTTGTTTTCTTTTTTTGCGGCCCACATAATCTTATTACTTTTTTATTTGGCCCGTGTTAGGATTTGAGTTTGACATGCTTGATCTAAAACGATATTTTTAAAGCGTGAGTGAGTTTCAATTGCTTGAAACGATTTTTTTTTTCATTTCCCATACCTCTTTCTTCATTCAGTTTAAAAAGGTCTGAAAAAGGGGCGACGTGTTCAGCCTAATTACATTCTTAGTGGAGCATTTCAATCTGTGTAACCTAAAAAAAAAAAGAGTTTTTTGTTGTTGTTTATTTTTCTGATGCCAATTCGTGTAAGCATTAAAAGTATTTCTGAATATGTTGAAAACAAATTGGTGGTGCAAGGTCGAGGAAAGAATAAGAAAGGCCGCAGCGTTGCCCCACGTCCAATTACCGGCCTTGTCTCCACTGCTCATGTATATACACAAGGTGTGTTATGTATGTTCAGCCCCTGTTTAAATACATTTGTCCCCCTCCTCTCTCTCCCATTGGGAAACACCTCTCCACTGATTGACTGGATCTTCTCCTGTTGGCTTAAAAAAAATCCCCGGCCTTTCTAATACATATACTTCTGGTCTTGGTCCTTTTCAATCTATTTTCTTGTGATTCCTGATGTTGTACTGTTGTACAATTACTGGCTAGCTCTACTTTGTGAAAAACGTTGGCTTGAAATATAAAATGGACTAAAAAGGTTTTTAACTTCAATTTCTTGTCGGAATTGGCAATGTTGTGTGTAAAGATACTGACTGGCTTGGTTATCGTTGGCTTAAAATATCTCTGGATTCTAAAATCTAATAAAATCTTCAACGTTTTTTGAGTGTTGTAATTTTGTCCTTGCCTGTCAGTTGTGTTGTGTGTTGATGTGACTTCACACAAATCTCTGGGTTATACAAAGACACTAAGATGTATACATATGCTTGTCAAATTTCTCATTTCCAATCAACCTAATTGGTTTTGACTGTGGCCATATCCCCCCAAGCCAATTACTAAAGCACCTGCAAATTAAGATAATATCGACGATATTTTATTGGTCTCGGCCAGAATACCATATAATAAACTATATCGCTATTATAGGATCAATATTGCCTAGCTTTTTTTTTTTTTTTTAACTCGTATGAAAGTTATTCGTTACAAGGAATTCGACGGCGCTAGAAGTGTTGTTTGCGATTTAAAAAAAAAAGGAAAGTGGACGAGTGGCAAAATTGTATTTTCAAATAATATCAGACATTAGTGTAAATGGAAAGAGACTTCGAAAGTAACTCTTTTACTGTAGACTGGCGGGGACGCACCTCCAGAAGCTCGTAGAATTCTCTTAGAATTTGTTTGCAATTTAAAAGAAAAAATCTACATATATAGTGACTACAAATTAGGATTTTTTTAAATGGTATATCTTAGAATGTTTATAAGCATAAATTCAATGTATTCACAATTGAATCAGTTTATAAATGGTATTATACAAAAGTAATATATATTAGAAAAAATTACAAGCAAAATATCATATATAAACATAGTTTTAAAAAGTATAGTTTATACTGTATATCTATTATATATATGTGTATATTTTGGTTTTAACATTTTCTCAAGAAAATCTTAAATTAGAAGTGAAGCGGTCCAGTTGACCTGGTCTAGAAACTAAAGGTAAACAGAGATAAAAACAAAAGAAGAAGAAAAAACATATCAGGTCAGGTTGACTCCCAATATTAGCTCGGGACGTCAGCCTTATCGGACCGAGGTTCGGGAAAGTCGGAGACAGATAAGCTGCGACATAATGAGACAGAGACACAATAGAAGGGTCAAGGGATGCTCATCAATTTGATGACCCACTTCGATCTACTGTGTTGGATGTGTTGTTTTTGCTAACCTTAACCCTTCTTGGCACACTTTCCGGTGGCCACATTGATTGCTAGACAACCCCACAAATGATACTTCTTCTACCACGTTTGTTCGAAACGACAAGTATCCCTAAAATAAAAGTGAAAATAAATAATACGTGTAGATCCTAAACTTAACGAAGATAACCTTACAATATTAAGAAAGAGCTTGCATTTTGGTCTTAACCAAAGGTCAAGAAATAGTATTTCGAGAGGTTTTTCAGGCATTTAAGACTGACTCGGGCAAGTAGAACACAAGATCTATTATATTCACTAGATATTTCTTGATATACTAGCTTTCTCAAATTCAATCGATCTTCTACAGGTCTTTTTAGACAAGTTCAGAACCCCCGTTTCTAACCGATTCCAGCGAAGTGTTATTGTGGGTCAACAAGCAGTCCTCCACTATCTCTGTTCTTGTCCTGAATTACTGAACTTCCCTATTTCGTCGCCAGAATGGCCCTCATACTACATCTTTCACCTGAAAAACCATTAATCACTGTATTACATCTAACTATTATAAGATAAATTAATCATAAAACACATTATTAATCAACATTTCCCTCTTATATATAATTATTCAAAGGCGGAAAACCCGTAATTAAAGTTAAAGCTAATATTTTCCATTATATAGTTTGAGTAAAAAGACGACCCTTCTATTGAATATAATTATATAAAAATAGAAAAATTGTTTTCTTTAACAAATCTAGTTACGCCTTTTTTTATATAAATTTTCCTTTATATTAGCAAAGAGTTTTATAATTTTAATGTGTATTAAACCACACATTCTTCACCATAAAGAAGTCTATAGTTCTTATTGTAAGCAATGACGAGCGAGAAATAATACGAACTTGAGAATTCTTCCTTCAAATTAGGAGGTAACAATTCTTCGTCACGAGAACTAGACGTAACCTATAGCCCTACCACTAGAAAGAGAGAGAACTAGACATAACCTGTAGCGCCCTACCACTGGAGAGAGAAATAGATATAACCTGTAGCCCTACCACTGGAGAAAGACAGAGAACTAGACATGACCTGTAGCCCTACCACTATAGAAGGAGAGAGAAATAGATATAATCTGTAGCCCTACCCCTGGAGAGAGAGAAATAGACATGACCTGTAGCCCTACCGCTGGCGAAAGACAGAGAACTAGACATGACCTGTAGCCCTACCACTGGAGAAAGACAGAGAACTAGACATAACCTGTAACCCTACCACTAGAGAAAGAGAACTAGGCATAGCCTGTAGCCCTTACTACCGCCACGCTCCAGAACAAACATTGACTTGTGCCCTGACTCTTGCATAAGCCACGGGAACAAAGGATTCAGAAGCAAAACACACCCGACACGTGCTGACAACAGATTAGTGATGTAAACACCTTTATTTTCTATACGCCGGCCTCTTCTTAACACACAGTCGCACATGTGTTCTTCAGAGGTATTGACTGATTTAAGATTAATAAACATTTCTCGCTATAATAAACAAAGCAGGAGGTTAAAATATTGCCATGAAAAGGTTTGCATTCTTTTCCACGAATCTATCCAAAGATGTTGAAATATCCCTTTCACTAATGTAGAAGACCTTGCAATGTTGTAAATGACCTATTTCTCGTCAATACAACACGGTTTAGTAAGCAAACGTACATTCATCGGGGTACAACATTTGAGGAATGGCATTGTGTTTTGAAATGTTAAACCTTAACATTGTGTACATTATAAAAATCGCATATTTTGAAGTTACTTTTTATTATAATTGTAATTTACACATAATTTCCTTACCTTTATTTATTTATTGTAAAAATAAAGTATATATGTGGTGAGGTCCTGTAACCTCTTGTAGAGTCTTGTCGAATAAATCTGTGGTGAGGTATCCAGTCGACCTAAACTATGGTGTAAGTCCTTGTCGACTCTCGCTATACTGTGTTAACCGAGAGGAACAGTCAGGATGGGAGTTTTCCAGTACCTCTCTGCACCTTGTAAGACCTTTAACAGTTCTCACAAAGTACAGGCAGTCGTGGTCGAGGCAGAGTGGAAAGCTTGGGGATGTCCACACAAAAAAACGAAGACACAGTTGCACTAAGAAAGTTCCGTGAACAGATAAAAGTTGAGCTAGGAGCGAAAGATGGAGATAGAAGATTTCTTACTGGTCTACATGATGGATGAAGTGGACCTGGGGTACAACCGACGAGGGCTCACGCAGATGGTGAAGTGACTGTATTTATAGGTTAAGACGGGGGGCCTTATGCGACAGGGGCGTGGATCGTCTGGTGAAATTCTACTGGCGCCGTCCTGACAGTTTCCAATCTATCTTTAGACCTTGTTGTTTTGTGACTTCCATCTATCTCGATTTTAGACGTTATGACTTCAATCTCTTTAGCTCAACTCTTAATCAATTACAGAGTTTTATTTATTTATCCTCAGTTTGTACAAATTACATTACATATGATGATGTAATGACACATGTCAATCATGCGTATAATCATTTACAGAGGTGTTTCAATTATACAACATAAAAATATTGTTTTAAGTTATATACAATATGGGGTTGTTGGTTTGAATTACCATATATATTTATTCACATTTATTAAAAATGTGATTTCATTGCTACAGATTCTTAATATTTCAAATGTGAAAAATTTTGATAAGAGGCACTTGTTATTCTCCCATATATAGAGATTAAGGTTTTATAAACTTCTGCTATTCGGATGCGTAAATAAAAATTCAAATAGCGTCCAAAATTTTTGACAAAAACGATATTTAAATTCGGGGTACACCGCCTTTTTCCAATGATCGTGAAGAAATGTCGCAGTACGGCTACTGATCCGATCTACTGATCTGGTGAACTTTGTTAGAAATTCCACTTAATTAAAAAATTTTAAACCCTTGCACTATTTTATTTGTCTGAAAATCATACAGGGATATGTTTCTTAAATATATATTTGAAGTTATAGTTAGTGAATAAAACTCCTTTAGGAGCGAGTTAAAAATCCCGAAATCTAGAGATATTTAAAATTGTATTCAAAACATATCTCCCCGTATGATGTTCTGTCAAATAACCCGACTTAATGTCGATGCAAATACTGCCTCAAGTAAAGGAACAGAGATGCTCATTCGAAAGCTTGTGTTAACGAAAATCCAATGAAGCCAACTATTAAAATTGCCTTCTCGATTTATATAAGATAGAATTTTGTGGTGGGCTATATAAAAGCGCGTGTGCTTGAGTTTACGTGACAGAAAGAGCCTAAAAGTATTGCGAATATTTCAACTAAAATAATGTAGTAGCAAATCAAATACAGATGTGTCGAATGGAGTGATGTATGGAACGAAAAAGCAAAAATATAGGCGAAAAACATTATAAATTGAAATATTATTATCTATATAAAAACTAATAGAGGTATAATTAATAGGAAGACCGAGAAAGGGATGGACGGTAGGATATCATTAAAAGACTAGCCATAGAAAGGAAGCTAGAGGAGAGGACAGGAATAGTGCTCACACACCTATTGGTTTAGGATAAATAGATACAAAATATTTTTCGAACACATTTCAGCAACACAGTCACTCCTAGCCAATCTTCTGTCTGAAATGTATATGGCGTAATGACCGTTAGTTTCAGGTAGCCTCTACCTGAGAGTGCCTGAAGTGGCTGATGGTTTAGAAACTTCCTGCTCATATTTTTGACGGTCATTATGCCTATTTGAGAAGCTAACCGAGATTCTATTTTCAACCTGCCCTTCTCCCAACCCCGGGTAAGCTGGTTAAGATAAAGCATGCGCTGAGATAATTAAGCCTAGGTGCCATTAGCTTCTGGGGGAAGGTAGCCCATCGGCGGTCACCACCATTATCCCACTGGCCTTGGTCCTCCTAGCCGCGGGCAATTAGCTCGGCCACTCAGGCCACCTTACCATGTTCACCACATTTAGCTCGGCCACCCGGGCCACCTTACTATGTTCACCACATTTAGCCCGACCGCTCGGGCCACCTTACTATGTTCACTACATTTAGCCCGGCCACTCGAGCCACCTTACTATGTTCACCAAATTTAGCCCAGCCGCTCGGGCCACATTACTATGTTCACCACATTTATCACGGCCGCTCAGGCCACCTTGCTATGTTCCCTATAATGATATCAGCACCACGGGCCACTGTGACACACTCTTTCGTTGCCTCTATCATGTGGAAGAATATTTTTAAACAAAACGTATTCAAATAGTTCCTCGGACCTCAATGCCGTTCGACCAGCTAATGCGAAAGATATCGACTTCCACTGTATAGACCAGCTGGCGAGACGCCCAAAATAGATTATATCGCCACTTTATTACATTACGGGTTGGACCGTAAACCTCCCTACTTTATGACCCTGAGTGCGGGTGAAACGGTGAATAAAACGGACAGTAAACATTGATGGCCGGAAATTTTGAATAACGGAAAAGAATACCAAACCCTCAGGTCTCGTTGAAGTCTGTATTTGGCTTATCCAGTAATCAACCTCGTTGCCACTGAGTCGTATCCTTGTCGCAGAGAAAAGTATCTCAATATGGGCATTTTAAAAATTAAATGACACATAATAATGATTAGATATATATATATATATACTAGCCGAATGACCCGGGCAACGCCCGTGTTTTACCCGATTGAATGTTTTTATTCAAATACTATTTGTTACAATTATAAATTGGCGCCTTAAATAAATGCATATATTAGTTAATAACTATAGCCTATGTGCTTTATCTGTCTATGTACTGTTGGCTTCCGTAGGCGTCTCTTACTGGGGAAAAGAAAGAGAGGATTCCATTTAGTTATTAACTGATATATGCATTTATTTAAGGTGCGACCCGCTCCAACACAATAGTTACAAAAACCAAAAAGCGAGTGGGAGGGGGCAAAGGTGGCGTGATCGTAGCCTACCAATAGGAGAGCGCCATTACAAAAAAAAAAGCAAACGGTGACAGAGATGAAAAATTATTAAGAACGCATGACGCTCGTAACTGTATATAGAATATATGTCATAATATATACTCTTCCAGGAATAATAAAGTAAACCTAGAGTCAGCCCAGAGAGAGACGGGATGTAAAGTCCGGTCACTTGAGACAGCAGCGACATTCCAAGGGGCGACCACTGGGGCCCCGTTACTTGGAACCTCAGGACCATTAAAACAGTTGGTGATTGTGAGCGACAAGAACGAACGGCCGGCCGCTCAGCGGTGGCGGGCCCGTCTCGCCCCCTCTCTCTCTGGTTGCCTGGGTTCCTCTACCAACTTATGGTGTGATTATTTCTCTTTCCCCACCTTATTATTATTATATTGCGCCATATATATATGCACACATGTGCTCGTGGTCAGGAGATGCCTTCTTTATTTTTAATATATATATATGAAAATTCGAAACACTATTATAGACGCGTATGATTCTTTCAAAAATAAAACAATTTCTACTGCCCTTACTGCAATAGAAAAATTAATGGGAGGGCCTGGCTCGTTAGTGATGAACCCTCCCAGCGGTTTCGCCAGTTTAATCTACCATACCGCTGTTTTATTGCATTTTTCGATGTTCCTTTTATAGTGATACTGATGCTAGACTCTTGGAATGGGTATTTTAGATGAACTATTCGCATAAGCTCTGAGGACAGCAGAATTACATACAATTATAATTGGTGTTAACCTATTTTATATTTACGATTACTTTTTACTATGTATTTGTTTGTAAAGAAATTTTCATATAAAAATAAAATAAAATAACATTATAGATAAAAGAAATTATGAACTAAAATTTTATCGAAAACACAAAGAGCATAAAATGTGTTTTAATGTCCATCCATACAGAGTTCTAAACAACAACTGACTCACCCGTGCAGCCAAGGTCACGCTCCGCTGCGTCACGTGGGAAAACATAGGTACATGTTTTCTTACATGTTCTCAGCACATCCCCCTTTTTAAGTCTCGAAATATATATATACATTACAAACTTTAAATGCATAATATAATTAATAATGAAGGCGATCCAAAGGTTTAACAATTCGTCCACTCCGGGTTCTTATCTAACCGTCTTCTGAGTCGTTAGAGGGATAATCCACAACTGGGGTCTTTTCATTTTCAACCAGTTCCTCCCCCGAAAAGGTCGGCGTCGATGGGTCGGCTGGATATTGCACTGCATATCCTTTTCGTAGATGGAACCTGTTTCGACGTAAAGTCCCAACTGGAGTATCAACCATATACGACCTTGGTGTCGATGCTTTCTTCTTTACAATCCCCCAGCTTCGCATATCTGTAATCCAAACCGTGTCACCTTCGGATAGCTCCTCCATGTCCGTAGCTCCGCAGCGTCGATCATATCTGGATTTCATATCCTTTCTCCTTCTCCCCTCCTTTCTTTTCAGGGTCTGAGAGTTCACCAACTTTGGATTAAGATTCTCTGGTGCAATTGGCAAGGTCGTTCGGAGTTTACGTCCCATGAGAAGCTCAGCAGGGCTGTAACCGTTCTCCAAAGGGGTCGATCGATACTCCAGGAGTCCAAGCGATGGGTCTTGATTTTTTTTGAGGATCAACTTAGCAATTTTCACACCTGCTTCTGCCATCCCATTGCTCTGCGGGAATCGAGGACTTGAAGTGACATGTGTGAATCCGTACTGCCTTGCGAAATTTGCAAATTCACGAGCAGCTCCAAATTGCGTCCCATTATCGCTTACAACAGTTTCTGGTATTCCATGTCGGGAAAATATGGATTTGCAACTACGCACCACCACTTTGGCTGTGAGCCGATCCAGCTGAACCACTTCAGGAAATCGAGAATAATAGTCAATGACGACTAGATACCACTTACTCTCGAACTTGAACAAATCCATTCCAATTATGAACTAAAATTTTATCGAAAAACACAAAGAGCATAAAATGTTTGCAAAGTTGATTAAATTAAAACATTAATGATATAATTAAAAATAATATTATGAAATTTGAAATAAATTATAAGTTGAAAATGTGAATATATTTTAAAAATGATATCACACAAATAAAACCTTTGAAAACATTGAACTATTAATATATCCATATATATAAATATATATATATAAATGAAATACAAAATCGAGAGATGTTTGTTATCGCGTTGCGCAAAATCTACAGAATAAATCATTATGAAATTTCGCATGTAGGCGGCTGAAGATTTCGTTTAACATATAGGCTATTCAAAAAACTAAAAACGGTTAATGTGCTTTTTTTTTTTAATTGTAAAACCAAAAAGCCTTAGTTCCAGCCTTTTACCGCTTGGTGCCGCACTGGTCGCGACGATAAATGAATTTGATTGGTTAATAATTTTACACGTTGTTTGTTTAAACGATGAATTTTAGTTTGTTTACACGATGAATATTTTTGAAAGGTAAGATTATATATATATTTAAACTCTTTGTGAATAATATATATTAATAGATCGTTATCAAATTTATACGCTCCCGGAACCTGGGTTAATTGAAACTGTATTGTGAAATTTCGCGCGTAGGTAGCTGAGGTTTTGGTTTAGCATTTAGTCTAAAAGTGCAAAAATTGCATTTCGAAAAACCTTTTTTCCCCTTTTTAGAAGGTAAGATTTCATTTAGTTATTTAGTAATATTAGTTATTTAGTAATATTTTTCAAATTAAATTAATTGTAAATATTATTTATTTCGCAGATTATTCATATTATTTTGTGACGATGCAATTGTTGCTTTGCTTAATTTTAATTAGTGTAAATATAACGATCTACATTTTTAAGATATGGTTTACTATTTGATTCTCATAAGAAATATTACTATTTTAAGACAAATTGAGATTTAGATCAGTATTCTATTTTTTTTTTCTTTCTTATATTTAGAGTAAGTATAAATTTTATTGAAGTTATAAAAAGTAAATTTATTGAAAAAAAAGGTATGTTTTTCTATATAACTGGCTACGTATATTTTACTATATGTTTGTTCCATGTAATATTGTATGCTCTAATAGCGTTTATATTGTAAGCAGCAGCTATGCATTTTCCGTAACTGCTTTTTTTAAGGGTAGGCTCAATTTTTTTTGCTGTCATTTGTTTAGGTAGGGTTTATATTTATATGCTTCACAATATATAACTGCTCATATATACCTATATGGTACAACCATATTTTTGTAAATATGTATTTAGATATATAGATAAAAATATACTCATATTTAAATAAAGATATATACAATCAGCAATCTGACCAATGAGGGAGCCAGAATATGTTCTACTCATATTATTGTGCAGATTTTTTCAGCAAATTATACTTTTTTTAAAATCTTCCATTTGATTTTTTTTTTTTGGTCAGTCAAAAAAAAAATTGAAACACCATTTTGCTCCCATTTAATTTAATAAACGCTTCATGTATGATTTTTAGAATTGCATTATTTTTAGGCATATTTTTTTGAAAAAATTATGTTAGCAAGACATGGAATGTTGTTAAGTTAATGTACTATCAAAAAAAAATACCAACCCGTGAAGCGTTAGCTCCAGTCTTTTACCGCTGGGGGCAGCACTGCTAGAGCTAATAAATTATTTCGATTGGTGCATACTTTTACATGATGTTTGTTTTTAGACTAAATTTATTCAAATCAAGATAGCTTTTTTATGCTTTTGAAAGTTAAGATTATATTTTTAACGTTTCATAATACTTTTCAAATTAAAGTCTTTGGAAATAATATTGTTTATTTCCCATCCTGCAGGTCAACATTACACTGCAACATGCTATCATAACTCTGGCTTTTGGCATTGATATTTATGTATTATGAAAGTACTGTTTGCTACCTTAAGCTCTGGAGAGATTATAATATATCTACAGATCCATCATGTGGAAATCACACCATAGTAAAAAAGAACGCATGTAGCTGGTAGCAAAATTTGTGCCCTGTGTGAAGCTAGCGTTCAAAATTTAATTTTTAAAAAGATATATCAATTGTTGGCCTTATTTTCACATGTTACTGAACCATAACGCTGCTACATATAGGGTTAATTAATAACTCATTTGACATTTTACTTTTATTTAAGGTCTTGGAAATATATATTTTTAGGTAAAAAATTGAGGTATATTTTGAAATATAGATACGAATCACAAGGAAGCAAGACCAAATCCAAATAAATAAATTATGTGTGGTTTCAGTAACAGCATTGTTACCATCTTCAGACAAAAGTACTGAATACATTGAGTAATTTTGTGTTAATAAGGTAACAATGCTGTTACTGAAACATCACACATAATTCGTTAATTTTTATTTGGTCTTGCATTTTTGGTATTTTTAAAATTGTCCTTGCCTATTAGAAAATGATGCAAATTTCCTTTTTTTTTTATTTACCATTTTAAAAAGTACATTCTTTTGTTAAAATATCCAATTTCCCACACTTTTCAAAAATGCCAACAATAACATATTAAAAAATTCATCCAAGTCCGGGTATTTCAGTATTGCAGATATATTACATTTATAAAAGTTGCTTAACTATTTAGAGATGTAAGTGCCGGATTAGGTGCCCTTTAAAATGTTTAATCTGGCTGTTTCTTCTTGAACAGCCGAGAGTGAAGTGGAGAAAGTGAAATTTTCAGGTTGCGAGGACCATTTTCCTTAATTCACACTAATCATTAGATTTTTTTTTTTTCATTTTTTTAGATACCAAAGCCCAGTTTGGTTACTTGCACTCACTGGAGGGGTTGGACTTTTTCAAGAATCAGGGGTCATTGAGGATTTTTTTTTTCAGAACAAAGTGCCCAAAGCTGGATTCGATGATCCCGGGTCGTGGTTTTTAAAAATCAACAGTTTAGACCACTCCTCCAAAACAGCACTCTATTCATTAGATGTGTTTGTGAAATTGATCTTATATTTCAGATTATTTTTACCAGCATTTTCAATTTTGCTATTTGCAGTTTATCTCCATTGTTCTGAAAGAAAATTCATTACAATAAGTTTTCAAACAGTTGGGGGCTCTATTCATTCATGAGTAAACCCCACTCGAACAATACCCGGGCGAAGCCGGGTCCAGTCGGCTAGTATATATATATATATATTGTCTTACTTGTTAAGATAAGGCTTACTTATGTCTTTCATTGCACAAGTTATTATGTCTCTACCTTGGGCATCTTTCCTTTTCCATTGGTAAATATTTTATCATCCTTTGAAGGATTGTCTTTTATAAATCTATCTAGCTCTTTGTGCCTTTCAAATTACAAATGATGCGAAATTTCCAACTAATAAAATTCTTTCGAATTTTTGGATATTTATTGTTGACTCTGTAATTCTGGATATTTATTTTTATAAAAATGTTATTTTCGAATCTTAAAGATATTTCCTAACTTCCTTCTTTAATGTTTCAAAGAATGGCAGTTGTTTACCATTTTTGCATTAACCACGGTCTGCTACCAATTATTGAGTGTTTAAATTATGCGTGTTTAAATTCAAGAATAAGAATTTAAAAATACATAAGAAAGAGAGAGAGAGAGAAAAAAAAAACATGGTTGCCTTTTATTCTTCCATTAGATAGCTATATCTCTATTTCATAATTATTAATTTATTATATATATATATTCATATTTAAATTTTATCACACAAAATATCAAAAATTTGTTTGAATTATTTTAGCCAACAGTTTTCCTGTTTTCCAGCTTTCCAAATAAAGGACAGTTTCAGAAAGGCGTCGTTGCATTCTTTCTTTCATTTCTCATCTCATCTTGAATTTTAAAAGCCACGAAACATTGTAAAATGTATTTATCTTACACCTAGAAGATTTTATTTTAACTATATTCACAGAGAAAATTCAATGTTTCGTTTCGCCAGATAAGTTTTAAAATCTTCTGCTCCGGTGCCCAGTTCTTCCATGGAATCTTTCCTGCAATTTCCAGTCAGAGTCATCTCGCAATTAAGAGATAGTTCCCACAAAAATACGAGAAAGGACGTTCCAATTGAGATGCCATACAAAACGGCTGTGACTTTCAAAGGAATATTTCAATTAACGTTAGAAGCGCCCATTCCGGAAGCACAATGTAAGCAGGTGACCTCAATGGAAGAGGCCACAAATCCTTACCATTAATGTTTGTCAAAACAAGAGCTGAAAGAACGACCTCTCCACAGTTCCAGACTTCAGTTCCTCTTTATAATCTCTTAACTCATCAACACCTTCTTACCGAGCCTTCCTCATTACTAATGAACAGCACTTCCTCTTTTCTGACTTGTTTATATTTATATACTGTTATATAAAATGGAGGAATTTCTCTCTAAAGAATTTGGCTTAATCTTTTCTCATCTACTAGATGATAACTTAGCATCGCCCGGGTCCTGACTAGATGAATGTTTGACCAGCCAAATTATTATTTAAAAAAAAAAAATTATTATTGATGGCATATATATAATAATTTTGAAAATAGAGCAATCCATATTTAATTCATTAGATAATAAAAAGGCATATATTGGATTTAATAAAATATATATTTTGCCAATATTTCAGCTGGCCGAACGCCAACCTTTATCGAGGCATTACATTTTTGTATACACAAACTCAGCGCCGCATAGTGTTATAATATCACAGTTGAAATAATTTAATATACAAAGTAGATGGGGGAATTTGTGCATGAAAAAAATATTATAAAAATTACAATCAAATATGTTAACACACATATTTGTTAATATATTCAACATATTTTATTGTAATTTTTATAATATTTTTTTCATGCACAAATTTCCCCCACCTACTTTGTATTTCAAATGATTTCAACTATGATATTATAACACTATGCGGCGCTGAGTTTGTATATACAAAAATGTAATGCCTCGATAAAAGTTGGCGTTCAGCCAGCTGAAATATTTGCAAAATAAATATTTTATTTAATCCAATATATGCCTTTTTATTATCTAATATATAATAATATAAATAGCAGGAATAAAGATAGAAGTTAATTTTAGATGACAAAACGCCATCTAGTGGAACAAAATGAAACTAAACGTTGATTTAGCTTGTTCCGTGATATTTGGTCAACCTAATTTTTTGATAAACCAAGAAAACGACTAGGGTCAACAGTTCGTAACGGGCACATGGTTGACTTTTCTTGATGTATCTAGAAATTGGGTTGGAAAATATCACGGAACAAGCTAAATCAGCGTTTAGATGGCGCTCTCCCATCTAAAATGCTCACGTGAGCGAGCAGTCAGGAGAGAGATATGCCAATTTTGTTATATATATATATATATACAATTTTTTGACATTTAAGAAGTTTTCAAAAATGACGAACGATCTGATTGTCGAAATATCATTCAATTTGAAAAAAAAACGCAGTTTTTCAATATGAATATATAAAAAATTAGTAATTAAAAAAAATCAAAATTAGATTTGAAAGTTTTCAAACATCAGGATCTTTTGAAATATCTTTAGAAATGTGAGCTCAACTTTTTCAGATTTGTATTGAAAATCTGAATATATGTCTTGATATTTAATGATCAGCTTAAAATTATATTAGTTGATGAACACAAAATATTTCTAGTGACATTATAAATTATCCTTGTATTTAAATACTTAAAATCCGATGTTAAATTACTTACTGAAGGGCAGAGTCTGAATTGATGTTGTGTCGGAGAAAAATCCTACAATTATTTCACAAAGGATACACAATTCCGCATCGTTATCTTAAAATAAACTATTTGACGCAATTAATAGCATCAACCTCGAGCCTAGAGCGCGCCAACTATACCCACTTTAATATGGCTCAATTCATAATATTTATCTTGATTTTAGAACATATCAACTATATATTCTTGAATAAATATAATAAAGGTCATTCTTCCCATCAACAATTCATAACACCATAGATTCATAACATCCACCTCTGGTATAGTACACACAAATCACAGGCTACAAACAACAAAATACTACCATCTTATTGAAAAAAGTTCAATTCATAACATCAACATCGAGTATAGAACGCCTCAACTGAATCTCCTTGAATATATAGCCCAATTCATAAAATTCACTTCGAGTCTAGAACGCATCAATCCTACAAAAGTTTATAGAAGGTCATTACTCTCCATGTGTAAACATGCTTATTTCTAACGCTATAAAGAGCAGATGCCCGAAGAGAGATAAAACAAATAATTATTTTTTAAATCCCACTGATATTTTGACGAATCAATGCCATTCTGCCCTGCGGGGTGATATAAAAAGTGGAGAGAGGAAATAGTCATCTGTCATTATGAGAGACAAATAAAAAATGAATTAATTCAGGAAGTAATATCTACCTCGGCTGTGAACAAAAATCGATATGCCCTAATTACATATCTTTGGCTATGCAAATTAAAAATATTACTGCACGATCGTTTATTATGGAAATTAAAGAAGGAATGGGGCAATTAAGTTCTGAGAAGAAAAGTACAAACTCTTTTTATAAATAGGGAGAAAACTATGACCTCTCTGAGCCATGCCTCTCTGGAGAAAGTTAAGATTACGTTGATGACGTCTTGCTAGAGTTGCTATTGAAAACATCACAAAGAATTTTATCCACAGCTTTGGAGTTGAACACAACATTTGTTCGACCTTTTATTTGCTATCAAGGCTAAGTCTGTCGAAGTATTTTTTCCTAAAGTTGCCTGAACAGGCTTTTGTATTTATTGTCCTATCCTTTAAGTGAAAGAGCTGTGCTCAAAGTAAAAATATTGTTACGTCATACCCAGACGCTGTTCGTGTTCTTTGTATAATTAGGATGGCACAAAGATACACACGTGAGTTCGAATGGATGCAGCAAAAGTTAGCGCTTTATTATACGTCTCACTGAACAGAAGGTGTACAATAAGTGGAACTTGTTTTCAACTTCCCCGTCAGAAGGATGCTTGGTGCCGTGGATGTCACTCTTGTGAAACGTCTCGCTCCACACTGTGCCACCCCACGCCGCGCCTTCAACCGCAGATGACGCCATCACTGATAATTATTTATTTGGTTAACCCAGGTTTCTAGAGTTCAGAAGTCGCCCACACTACCTTGGTTGTCCTTCAGACTTGATTTTTTTGTTGTTTTATTTACAACGCAAGTGGAATTCCCATTCATTAGGTGGCGCCAAGAGGTTTATTTCTTGGAAGAATTTCCATGGAAACTGTATTTTTAGTCTCGTGGTTACTAGGAAGACCACTGAAAATAAACCTCCAAATGCAGATTGAAAGAAAAAGCAATAGTTGTAGCGATCTGATAGATTAAATTGGCTAAATCTCATAGGTTGACCGCTGATAAGCCAAGATTTCTCAATATTTTTCATCTTCAGTTTACTAATCCGTCCTATATATTGAAAAAGAAATAGCGCCGAGTGATAACCTCCACAATTTCATATTTGTGTAAACAACTGTTACATTTACAAAATAATGTCTTGTAGAGTTAACTTCTGCGATCGCAGCTCTAAAATTCAATGTTTAGAGTCCGTCTGCGATCGCAGCTCTAAAATTCAATGTTTAGAGTCCGTCTGCGATCGCAGCTCTAAAATTCAATGTTCAGAGTCCGTATGAATAAAACCCTTCGCGAACAAGAGTCCTTCTCAGCCAATTAATGTGATTGAAGTGGCACCAATCTATAGCTTCTGTCAATACCAAGCAGGGCCGCAGGTCACCGTTCCGGTCGGACAGCAGAAGAACCTCCCAATTTGGCGGACCGCTACGCTTGACTGGTGCTGTCCCCACTGTTCCGGAACTACTGGGTGAGGGGGCCATCACGGATTAGCCAGGACTTCAATCTCGGCAGGTCCATCAGAACACATAAGCTGCCCAGCAGTATTTATTTTGGTGTTTATATTTGATAGCGATTATTTTTATAGTAATGATATTTATTTATGTGTTTTGCTTGAGATTTTTCTGATAATTTCTCTGGTTTGAAATGGCCCCACAAACACCGTCTATAAAAATATTTGCTAAAAATTCTTAAGTACTATAGATATTTTGGAGCAATTGAACACCATTATTTACACTTTTAATTTCTCTATTTATTTCCTAGGAATGGAAAATGCACGAACACAAAGCACGTTTTATATTAAGTATATATAATTTGCTTCGAAAACAACCAAAAGCTATTTCTTTTTAGGTATTTAATTGGTATAACTAATCCTAAATGTTACATATACATTATTTCTGAGCGAATCAACAAATGTCAGTAACTTTTATGCTTAATTTTCTCTGTTTATTCAAATTTTATTTGGTCATGTATGTTAAAGCATGGAATTGGAGTGTAGAAACAACTTTATAGATAAAAGCATTTCGGCAAATATAAAATGTGTAAAAATTTCGTAAACAAGCTAACTAGGTCATGTTTTAAAGTAGCGAAGTTCAGGGTGAGATCAAATATATTGAAAAATCACCTAAAATTTAATGATTTTGATATATACTTCCATCGATCGAAACAAATTGTTTATTTTTTTCCAAGATAATTGGCCAATACTCTATCTTGAATTACCAAGAAAATCCTGAAACGTTTTCAGGGTTCATTTTCTATCAAGAAATAATCAATAAAAGCTATTGGTCCTAATTTATGCAAGTTGTGCGTATAGAAGCTATAGAAGACTTATTGTTTTGAATAATTTTCGAAAGATAGAATTGCTTGTTTATCATATAAATATTTTCTCGTGCAAAATATTGTAATGTAACATATAAAAATAGAGAGAGAGTTAGCATTTTAATTTCAGTGACAAAAGCCATTCATTAAACAATTTAAGATTTCACCATAAAATTCATAGCAACGTCCCACCCTATAACAAAGAGGGAAATGAGAGCGTGTGAACCTAGCTCATTAATGGTGATTCTCCTTATCTCCAAGTAAAAATGACAAATATGTTTCAAAGATCAATTTGCATTCCATTCCACCATGTTAAGGTTGCCGTTACTCTGTACTTTAGTTATTATAGTTAACACAGAGGGATCATTTAGAGTAATTTTGTTGGCTAAGTTTTGGCCAGGTTCTTGAAACTGTTGAAGATTAATGACGGAACAGTGAGAGATTGCGATGGGAGGTGGTGTCGGAGCTGACTGCCGAAACTTCTAGCTCCTGGCGAAATGGCTTAATTTCATACCATGGTTTGTTAGGCCATAATAATAACCTAGAAAATATCGGTCACACACCGTTTCTAAAACCAGTTCTATAAGCGTGCAATAAGACGAGGGATAAATGAATATAAGGCTTATCCGAGACTCAAAGTGGAGAGTGTATTGCGGCATAAATGCATGAAAGGACGGAAGAAATACCAGGAATGAAATTCATGGACAATTTCGGGAAAATACGATATCATCAAGAGACTAGGTATAGAACGAAAGCTCTGAAAAAAGGACTACCCACTAGGATTGAGAAGAAATGAATTAAAAGAGTGCTTATAACAATAGAACATATTGGAAGGTATCGTATTCTAAGATATACAACAATAGCTAATGTTGGAATTGTAGCCTGACTGAGGGCAGATGTGCCGTCCTCTCGAACCAGTTTGGTAACGATGACGTGACAAACTGGGTTACGGTGACATTGTAGGCAAGCATTCTCTCTCACCTAGAGAATTGTTACATCCTCGCTCTTAATTGGGGTTCTCTCGCTCGGGAGTCTATTTCTAGTACCTTCTTGGTTTGTAACATAGATTGGCATACCGGGTAGTTGGTGATCTATGGATACGCTCCAGGAGCCTGGGTTATCTTTATGTTGCTCCATGATTGGCACATTTGATCTATATAACATATTTGGTTTGTACCATACAGCAGTACCATTACATCAATTAATCATTTACAGAGATAATTTGTATAACCATACAAGTATGGCAGCAACATGAGATTATGTATATCCTTCAAATATAATTTACCTAGCTAGTCAGGAGTTTGACCCCACTATTTATATAAAAAAGAATAAATTGTTGTAAAGGAGTAGGTGTGTTTGTTTGCATACGTTTACAAAATATTCGACGTGTGTTGGATGAATTTGGCACTATATGGATTCAGGTCTGGTCGGAGTAACTAGAAGAGTTTCAATATCGTAATTTCCTTATTATTTTTCTAATTATTTACGTTAATTAGCTAATTATTCCGTTGGTGGTGTTCCCAATATTTATCCGATCTGGAGGGAACCTTAATAAAATTTGAGTTAGATGTCTGAAAGGAGTAATATACAATTACTGCAATATGCAATTACTGTAATATGCCATTTAGACTGATAATTCGCATATTCCGTTTATTCCGCATACGTTCCGGATGAGACTTGGACAGGATAAGATAGAATAAGTTTTGAAGGAATCAAGGTCATAATTTCAACCCTGAAATATT
This sequence comes from Cordylochernes scorpioides, assembly GCA_030710605.1. Lineage (NCBI taxonomy): Eukaryota > Metazoa > Arthropoda > Arachnida > Pseudoscorpiones > Chernetidae > Cordylochernes > Cordylochernes scorpioides. The sequence continues at coordinate 45,551,214 of CP092872.1, read as the reverse complement.
TGAATTAGACTGATAAAAGGCTAATTTGCATCTTCTAGGGTCAAATTATAACGAAAATACACTGGTCCGCAAAATTAAAGGAACAACACATGTTTAAGAAAAAGAAAAGTTATATTAAGGGATATATATCAAGTTTTGGTATATTCAGAAGCTTCCATGAATTAAGAGAGTATGTAAAACAGAAAAACAAATAAAGTTGTTCCCAATATGAAAAATACCACCGTCTACGTTGACTCCACCTCCAGCACGTGTCTGAGTCTTTCTCAAAGCGTCCTAATTTTACGCTCCACTAGATTTTTATTGAACCTTTTTTTTTTTTTAAGTTTTCATGGCTTATAGGCAACATTTATCACAAGAAAAAAAATTGCAAGCTATTGGAAGGATGGAAGCAGGCCAATCACAGGCAGAAGTAGCAAGATGGCTTGGAGTGACAAGAAACGTTGTCTCAAGGCTTTGGAAAAAATTTCAAACGACAGCTAATGTTGCCAGAACACCCGGACAAGGACGGCCAAGGGTCACAACGTTAAATCAAGACCGTTATTTGAGTCTCCTTGTGCGTCGCAATAGAAGAATTACAGCATCGCAAATACGAAGTGACCTCAATGCAGCTACAGGAGTCTTAGTATCAACTGATACATTACGCAGAAGGCTTCACAAGAAGGGCCTCTATGCTCGACGACCCATAATTTGTGTGCCATTGATACCACCTCAAAAGAGAGCAAGGAAACTTTGGTGCAGACAACATGTCGCCTGAAATCCAGATGAATGGAGGCGTGTAATGTTCACTGATGAGTCCAGATTCTCTCTAAACAGCGATTCTCGTCGTGTCTTTGTCTGGAGAGAGGTAGGAACCAGAAATAATCCCAGGAATATGGTTGAAAGGGATCCCTACAGAAGCCAAGGTTTTATGGTCTGGGCTGGAATCTTCTTGGGCAGTCGCACAGCACTCCATATTTTTCGGCAAGGAACCCTGACTGGACAGAGGTATCGGGACGAGATCTTGGCAGCATATGTGATGCCTCAAGCATTGGAAATGGGAGAAAACTTTCTTCTAATGGATGATAATGCCCGTCCACATAGGGCTGGTGTGGTAGACACTTTTCTCCAAAACCATGCAATTGCTCGGATGAATTGGCCAGCTCGATCCCCTGACCTAAATCCCATTGAGCATGTATGGGACAACCTAGGACGGCGGATCTCATCCCTCCAACCCCCTCCTAGAAACACTCATGAGCTAGAAACAGCCTTAACACAAGAGTGGGCGTTGATTCCACAGGAGCTGATAAACTCCCTAATTCTTAGTATGGGTCACCTATGTAGAGCCTGTCTATCAGTTAAAGGTAATCACACCCCATATTAACAAAAATATCCAAGATATCTATGCACTGACTGCAAGATGATCATTGCTTGACCGGCTAATTTGCATAAAATACGTGTTAGAATTCTTTGATTTCGGGTATTCCAATCAATAGTGGAATAATAAATTTGTGTATAAAATTTAATTGATAAATATTCAATAAAATTTGAGATAAATGAAAAAAATATGTTGTTCCTTTAATTTTGCGGACCAGTGTATTGTATTCAATAAATTTCCCTATCTCTTCTCACTACTATTATTACAAAAAAAAAAACTTCAAAACTACGAATAATAATACATTTGATTAAAAATATTGATTTTGGGAAAACATTCTCTCGAGCAGAACCAGGGCGAATCATTTGTCTGAACATACGAGGTGTGTTCAAAAAGTATCGCGACCTTTGTGTTTTTTCAAAAATTATGTATTTATTCATGAATACCTATTTTGTCCCCTTCAAAGTAATCCCCATGAGATATTATACACTTGTTCCAACGGTTTTTCCAATCTTCGAAGCACTTCAAAAAATCATTTTTTTTTTAAATCTTTTTCAGCTCCTCCTTCGATGCCGTCTTTATCTCGTCAAGCGTAGCGTAACGTCGTTTTTTCATGGGCCTCTTCAGTTTAGGGAACAAGAAAATGTCACAGGGGGCCAGATCTGGGGAATACGGTGGCTGCGGCATCATTAGTGTGTTGTTTTTGGCCAAAAAGTCGCGCACAAGCAACGATTGGGGCGTTATCGTGGTGCAAAAGCCAATTTTTGTTCCTCCACAAATCCGGGCGTTTCTGGCGGATTGCTTCGCGTAAATTGCGCATAACTTGCAGGTAATATTCCTTATTGACCGTTCTACCCTGTGGCAAGAACTCATGATGCACCACGCCCCTGCAATCGAAGAAAACTGTCAGCAAAACTTTCACATTCGACCGAACTTGGCGCGCTTTTTTCGGTCTTGGTTCGTGCGGCAGCTTCCATTGAGATGATTGAGCTTTGGTTTCCACGTCATAACCATAAACCCACGCTTTGTCACCAGTTATGACCCTCTGGAGCAAATTTGGGTCGTCGCGGACAGAGTCCAACATCTCATTAGCAATGTTCATGCGATGCTGTTTTTGGTCGCAATTGAGCAATTTTGGTAGGAATTTCGCGGCGACCCGTCTCATGCCCAATCATTGATAAAAATCGAATGGCACGAGCCAATCGATATGTTTAGGTCCTCAGCAACTTCTCTAACGGTGATTCGACGATTGGCCAATATCATTTTCTCCACTTCATTAATTTTTTCGTCTGTTGTTGAAGTGCTCGGGCGTCCGGCACGCTCTTCGTCGTCCACATCTTCTCGGCCTTCTGAGAACATTTTGTACCACCGTTAAACGTTGCTTCGGTCCAAGGTAGCTTCTCCGTATGCCACAGTCAACATTCGGAATGCATCCGCGCACTTAATTTCGTTTTTCACACAAAATTTGATACAGGTTCTTTGATCCATTTTTTTAATAGGTAAAAATCGAAGACGATCCAAAATACCTGCAAGCAAAGCAGCTGTCAACAATTAAGTGAACATTCAAAATGGCCGAGCTTGTCGGTATAAGTGAGAGACATGAGTACCAACATAAAGCCACAAAAAGATCGAAATTCGAATATACGTAACCCGCGAAAATTCAAAATTCGCGATACTTTATGAACACACCTCGTACAATATTTGATATGCAGGAGCCTGCAGAAGTAGCAATACCTATACTTTAAATATAGCATTGTTTAGACCTTTAACCTACTTGGAGTAATTGATTTGTCTGAACATACAATATTGTCATCACATCTGCGCTAAACTAAAGCCCGTCGCACATGCGGCAAAACCTTTGTAGAATAATTACATTTAAAAGTGATCTATCTTATCCTTTGCCTTATTTTGCGCCGTTAAAATTCACCATCGCAGAATAAAGATATTGGGCGTCAAAATATCATCATCAACAATCACAATATTATAAAACCTAATATTAGGATTCATAAAAATATATTTATATTTTTAAATTTACAAATAGAATACGAGATGAAAAAAAAATCGTGTGTGTTGCCAAGAAATAGAGAAATTATTCGAATCAAATTCAAGATCTTATATTTGATATAGTACTTCGCTACTCATTGCAACCATTGAATAAAATAGATACGGTCGAGTGGGGTTTCTATGCTTCTTTACATCTGTGTAGACGCATGATTTATCTACATTACTTGATTGTAGTTTCGTAATTTTTTACATAATACTTTTGACAGTTCATATTCCTACGATACTCAGTTTAAAGACAATATGTGGAAACTTGCAAATAATAATTTATATTTTGAGGTGCAGGTCTGCGGCTGGCCGACCCATTTCAGCATTCAATTCGGCATCTGTGAAATTTGTTGCAAGAAATAACTGAATACCATCCAGCACTTTACTTTGCCATCTGCTTGTACAGCACACTCGATGTTCCTCAGAATTGAATTTTTTCAATTATTTTCCTCAACTTTCTGCAGAAAAAACTTCTAAAAGAACCGGTTTAATGACCATTGAATGGACGATTAGGCACAATCGACGTTTCAATATTTAATGGCACGAAATAATGCAAGTTAAAAATGGATAAAATAAACGTAAATGGAGAAACTATTAAGGTAGGTGTGTGTGATGAGAGAGAGAACGTAAAAGAAGAAAGTTCTATTTAAATGGAACTCTGCTCCATTTCAAGACATATCAAGACGTCAGTGATTGCCTCAAATGTACCATTTTGAAGACAATTCATAGAAAGAATGTAAAAATAATAATAATAAAAATCAAATCGACATTTGATTTTTTTCTGTTCTATCATTGAGCCATTTGCGTCAGTTCCCAGTACTTGCCCTACATGTGTTCCCTCGTAGGGTTCATTCTACTTTAACATCATTTCTGGAATCGCACACAATCTTGTCCAGGAATCTTGACTTCCTAATTTAAAAAACAAACCTATTCATTTGATGGCCACACAGATTCGATCACAAGAGATTCAATTAACGACATTTCTTGAAGGTGATTAAACCTTTTATAGAAAAATTTCGCCCCTTCTCGAAAGCCTATTATCCAATAGAACAAGACCTATTTATCGTTTCTTACTTAGCTTAGTGCTTCCGCCCAGTATTTCTTTATCAGTGACAAAGTGAGATGTGGGCACATGAGAATTGTGTGCTAAATACGCCCTATCGTTCAGTGATTTTTGTTAACAAGAAATCTGCTAAAAAAAATAATTCATCGATATATTAACAAGAATCGTTTGTCCTCATCAGGATAAAAAGAGCTCCAAATATATTTTATTGTCACATAGAGAGTTTTTTTTTTTTTATCCTCATGATATTTTATCGAAAAAAATGATGGTAAAATATAAATAACTTTCAAGCAGAGGTGTCATTGTTCATGAGAAATATGAAAATTCGGCCAGGCAATCTCTAAGATATTCAAGCATTTATAATTGAGAGTGATTTTCAATAATGAATGTAGCCTTCTATATATTTTTTTTATTTCCCAACTCTGCTAGATCTATTGTTATAGGAAATTTAGATCTTTTGAACAGACGCGATACACGGTGTGTCGGAGACGCCATACTCAGTTGGGGAGCTGTGCTCCACCTGGCTTCTTGCGGCGATTATTAATTGCACATTTTTTAAAATACAAACATTATAGTTTTTATGCTAACTTTCGCATCAGTTCTACATCCTCGACTAAGTAAGTTTTATATATAAAAGGAGCCTTCTTCGCGCTTTAACAAATTTGAAAAACAATTCCTTTCGTGACAAATTTATTCATCTGAATATATAGGATTTACGGTAAGAAAACTGACTACATTTATCGCGTTTTTTACCTTTTAGGGAAGAAACGCACATTTTTGTCTATGTTTATCGTCCTCCTAAAAAAGGTTAGGTGTTTTTATTAAAATCAAAAACCATATCCTGACCACGTTTACATGAACTTTTTTGATGGTATACAATATTGCTGCCCTTGTGAGGACGTTCTCACAAAATACACATTTATAAATAAATTTTTACCTGAAAGTGTTTGGCCATTGCGTGAGACAACATTAGTGCGTCAGGAGTATAGCGAATCTAGGGCAAACACTACAAAAAATTATTCTTCAGATTATATTTGCATTTATCCTCATTTAAAATGGGCTTTTTAAATAACGGCATTAAGCTCTGACATTGTGTTTGGCTTACTTTATGAAGGCAGCTTAATTTTAAATAGAGTGAAGTTTTTAAAATGCAAATTGGTTCGTTTTCAAATGCGTCACTTCTTTTTACTTGTATTTGATTTTTCACCTAAATGCATATTGACGTTATCAAAATTCTTGAAGTTTATTTAATTAAAAAGTAGAGAAAAGTAAATTTTTAAATATTTATTTTTCGGTTAATGGCCTATTTATGATACAAATTTCTTTCTACTAACTTATATATTGTATTAAACAACTAAAATGTAGTATTGACAAACATGTAGTCTTAAAAGACAGTAATTTGCATATTTTTTAAATATTAAATTTATTGCCTAATGTGTGCACTTAAGAGAGAGTGGTTCGTATCAAACTATATAAATATTAAAAAAAAAATCCTGTCTAACAGCTGGTTTAGTCTGAAAGATTATACTTTTAGTAAATGTGCATTTTTAAATCGTGAAGTTTGATATAAATTCAACAAACAAATTTGATATTTGAATTTAAAATTTTTTATACTTAAAAAAAGAGTCTCACAAAATTAAATAAGTATATTTTCAATTTCGTTTTGAGATACTATTTGATTACAATCTACCATACTAATCTCTTTCATTTAACCCCCCTCCCCCCCCCCACCCTTTAAGATATTTAAAAACAAGAAAATCCGAGTGAAAAAAAAAAGAAGAAGAAGAATGTGATACGTCTACCATATATTTACTTAATAATAGCGCACATAAATGGATAAAAAATGTAACATTCTCTATTTGAGCCATAATCATCCACTCCCTTCCTTTCGACCTTCTTTTTTTCGTCTACAGTCCACCAACATTCCTTGGCCATATTGTTCGGAGATATACTGCAAACGAGATAATCAAGAAAGATGTTATTTGGTTTGAATGGGGAGCCTTCTTCTCCAAGAATGCCGACAATGGCGAATACAAAGGCGGTGAGACACCTGGTCCAACATTGAACCTTCGATCCGCTGTGTAGTCAAGTTCCAGGAAGAATCCAGAAACAGCTCCCTATATCCATTATTTTACCACAGGAGATTTATAAACCCAATGTGTTCCAAGAATATCTGGGAACTACAAAGAATACACCTCTACATTGCGTGGAATACTTCAAGGTGGTTTATTTTAATATCCATCGGAGAAATAGAGAGTAGCCAAGCCAGAAATAATAAAATATAATATATATATATATATATATATGTTATATAAAGGTATAATTTAAAATGTTATATTAAAATATTTTATTTAAAATGTTATATTAAAATATTATTATATTTAAAATTATATATTTCATAGTTACAAATACTGCTAAATCGGCCGTCAGAGGTCGTGCTTTCCCTATAAATACTCATTGTTGTTCTTCTCCGTTGGTCGGCCCAAAACTTTGTAATTATGTAAATAATATTTTGTTTTATTTATTCTTACGCCTTAAGCCAGGCAGTACTTGTACAAAATTATGTTTTTCATCTGTATTCATTCCTCAGCTCAAATAAAGAAATCTATGATCTTCAATATTATTATTCTTTCAAGATTGTTCGACCATGACTGCATCACCAATACCATTTAGTCCTAAAAAAGAACCAGCAAATAACTCCATAGCATTATCCTCAACATGATCTAAATTCAAGCAGAAAATCTCATCTTTTTCTTTATATAAGATATATATTATATTTTATTATTTCTGGCTTGGCTACTCTCTATTTCTCTGATGGAGATTAAATATATATATATATATATATATATATATATATAGTGAGATCATCAAATTTATAATTTCAAATATTTTTCAAAAAATGGTCATAATAAAGTTTTTGAGTATATTTTGCAGACACACAAGAAAAATATTATGACTAGGAATTCCACAATATTTTTAATTGGCTTAATTTAATCCATTAAGTAAAACTTGCGCTTACATGGAAAATGGCACACACTACTAGCACATGTAGTTTCTCTTGAATAAGAATGGATTCCAAAATATTGCTTAATTCCCGGTGAAGAAGATTAGTAGATAGAATAAATGGTAGCAGAGAGAAACCATGTAATCGTCTCTGTACGCTCCCAAGCACGTATACTTCCAAGTCTGAAAATTTGATGCGCTCATCTAGTTTGAGGGAATTTCCTAAGACTTCTATTCCTATATACTTCCTTAGAAAATGGTGGTAGCTACCCAAATAAAAAAAATCAATATATTTTTTAATTGGGGCGGGGTGGCTCATATATAACAACAACAACAAAAGCCTTTATTGAGGACCCCTCGTCCTATAAAGGATTCGCCAGTTTACAGAGTAATTGAAGAGAAGAGAACTAAGAATACAGAGAGAAACCTATAAGTTAGTAGGTATAGTATGGTATTTTCTACACTGTGACTATATACAACAGCAGTAACAAGCCTTTTAGTGGAATCAAAGTCTCATACAGGATTCGTCATTCTAATCCTGACAAAGATTATTTACATATGATTATTTACATCAATTAGATTATGTATATAGCTTTCTTTTCTCTTCAGCCGTCTTCCAAAATTTGAACAACGCAAACGCTCCAGCTCCGTTTCTCACCACCTCATTCAACAGGAGCTCCAAAGAGAGTCCCTCAAGGCCTATTTCACTGAGGAGCACTTCTCGTTCGTCTTTCAGCCCCATTAATGAGAGTATATGGTGATGTAGCTCCGGCTCCATTCTTGTCCCGCAAATCTCGCATGTCCATCCGTCTGTTTTAAATATTCTGGGGCGATCATCAGTAAAGAGCACCGAGAGGATTCTCAGTCCGGCAATACACCGTTTGACCCGGAGCGAGAAATCGCTGGACAGATAGTGTTCCTGTAACGGAGTTGAGCAGATGTTTTTATAGTTGGGGTATAGTCTTGAATTTATTATTCTTGTGTGATCCTTTTGCAGAGATTGATCTATTGCAGTCCTGATTATGTAGGGAATTTCTCTTTGTAATGTTCTATAGTCTGTGCAGAAATTCAGCCATTGAAATCCGGTGGTGTTTAAAATATTAACTATACTTCCTGTGAAACCTATATATTTTTTCGTTACGTTTGAGATTTCCCACAGCTGGGACAAGCAGAGCAGCGGCAATCTAGTTTCACCCATTCCCAGCATTCTCAACCAGAACTTTAAGGTAAGTTTCAAGACTGTAACGCTGAGTGACACTCTTCCCAATTCTATCCTGAGCATGTATCCGGGGGTGTATCTTGGTAAATTTAGATATCTTCGCAAAAATGAGTCCTGAATTTGATCAACAATTAATGTATGCTCATTTGCCCAAACAGGTGCCGCGTATAGCAGGGTTGATAAAACCATCGCGTCAAGAAGTTTCATAGAGGATTTAAAAGAGTTCATCTTCGACCTGGTCAGAATAGGCCATACCGCACCACTGGCCGCGAGAGCTTTACCCTTATAGTATACTGCGGCTTGCTTAAAAGAGTTTGTTGAGGTGAGTGGATATCCTAGATACATGTATCTTTCTGTGACATTTAGTGTTTGTTGTCCCCAATACCAATTATCGGATTTTGACCGCTTCCCACCATTGCGAAATACCATTATTTTTTATTTGTTTTCATTCAGCGTTAGCATATTTTCCTCAAAATATTTTCGTATCATATTAATTTTTAACTGCAAATTGTTCTTAGATTCGCCTATCAGTACAATATCATCTGCATATAGTAACAAATGTACATTTCCATGCTTTGGCAGATAAATACCAGGTATATCAGAGCAGTCAAAAGTACTAATCAGGTCGTTAATAAAAAGTATGAATAAGTAAGGAGATAGTGGCTCACCCTGTAACACTCCGGATTTTATTTTGATAAATTCAGTGAATGAATTGTTCCATCTCACCGCAGCTGTCATGTTTTCGTAGTAATTCTTAATTAGATTTATAAATCGGAAATTCAATCCAATGTCTAACAGTTTTTTCCATAGGAGAGCTTGGGGCACCGTATCAAAAGCCTTTTTAAGATCGATAAAGAAAGCGTAGAACTATCGTCTTTTACGTCTAAGTGTTAATTGGATTAATGAGATTAAAGTAAAAATATGATCCTGGCATGAGTGTTCTTTTCTGAAGCCCGCTTGATTTTCCGGTATAATTGCTCTATTTTCGGTCCAGTTGCTTAGCCGTATTTTCATTATTGATGAGAAAAGCTTAGCGAGGTTGCTTAGAAGTGCTATTCCCCGATAATTGTGAGGATTGTCGGCATCACCATTTTTAAAGATGGGATGTATAATTGTTTTGCACCAAGTTGTTGGGAATTGACCAGTTTTTAGAACTCTATTGTAAATATCTTTTAAGGCAGTTAAATAAGCTGGGGGCAAGGCTTTTATAGCTTCATTAGGAATATTATCAAGTCCACAAGCCTTATTGCGCTTCAAGTGAACGATTTCTCCAGTTATCTCCGAAAAGGATATTTCGGCCATTAACTCGTCGTCTGGCATCAGTATAACTCTTATGGACAAATCGTACTTGACTGGTGGCGAAGTCGCGAGAAGTTCGGTATAAAACTGTTGCCATTTTTTAATAGAAATGTTTCCGAGGGCTCATATATAAATATGTGCATCATATATATCTTTATTTATTATATTAACCATACATTAAATTTTATATTTTTTTATGAGAGAATTCAAACTTAATCTAGAATTCCTTATAAGTGTGGTAGTAGGCTATTAAAGATATCAAAGTTATGTATTTTTCGTCAGTCAACCCGTTGCATTAGTGTAAAGTTCAAATATATCTATTTAAAAGTTAACGCTATGTGGTGTCTTAAGTTTAATGCGGAGACATCTTTGGCTAAGAGGCGGTATTCTCCAAGTAGAACGCTTGAACTCCCGAGAGCTCTTTGCTCTCTTTAGGCCAAAGCAGCAAGCATCCAATATGTAGAACGAAAATACCGAGCGTTGAACTACACGGGTTCAGCCCACCAAACAGATGCATACGCCATACGTTCCAAATGTGATCGACGTCACTAGATGATCTGTTGACAGGATGGTCGGCTCTGGTTCCAACTTTCCCCGCTCCTCTTTTTTTTTTTTTTGACAACAGCCCATAAAATATTGTATTTATTTTATAATTTATAATTATAACTATAAATAATTTTGAACTTTCTTCAGAAGATAAGTATGTTAAGACCCCAACAGCCTTTAATACGATTATTAAGGTTTAAAAACCACATGATAAAGCGCGTGCCTTATATAACCTATAGTGAAACCTTTCTTAGGAGTTCTCACAAGTAAAATATAATTTTCAAAGAAGGTGTATTTCAGGTGTATTTGGTAATTTAAACATATACAGACGCGAAAGCTTTTGACGGTTAGGCTGATAGAAAAATGTCCTTACTTGATGAGGCTAATTGGAAAAATATCTCGACGAGAAAGGGCTTAGATGATAACCGTATGGAACACACATCTGTCAAATATTTTTCTTTAAATGTGAGGAACGAAGTACATGTACCGTGCTTGAGGATTGTGTGCTCCTTTTATATTATTTCCCACGAGGTTAGTTTATCTATGGTTTAATTAGTTTAAATATATATGTCGATTCTATTCTGATTGGTTAACCATTTTCCTATTCGATTGGCCCCTTATTAAATTATTTGAAATTATGCTTAACAAACAAGGTTTATTAGTGAAAACAGGCATGGCCAACTTTTCTAATATGAACATCTTTATTTTAAAGAGCTTTATTACTTTATAACATGTTTTATTCAAGAACACTTTATGATAGTGAATCTATTTTTTCGCATATTATTTTGAATGTACCTCTGCAAAAAAAGAGAGAGTTAGCATGTTTCAATTTACGAAAATACAGTAAATTTAGAAATGAAATAACATTCTAAAATATTTTGCATTAGAAGTGTATCCATTTTTAGTAATATTTCTTAAAAGTAATCTTCTTTGCATTTTAAAATAAAGTAATGTTTTGTGTTTTCAAAAAGAGAGTAGAGGGGGGAGGGGGGGTCAGGCAATTTAGAATAGTTTCAAAATACGTTCATAGATGGCGCCACCATTCTCAACGCTCTCTCCTACTTCTGGAGCGCGCGGCACACGACGGAAAATTTGAAGAAGAAAAAGTTGACATTCGACTCAGTATTTCGAATAAAAACTTTCTTTTCCTGAGAAAATGTTCAGTGATTATTAAAAATTATATTTGCTTAGTACGTCCAAAAGTCAATCAAAATGTCAATAATTGCGTTTGACTTGTTTTCCCTGTCTGTCACTTAGCTTTGACACACGGGGGGAAACAAATTAACATTTTTTCTAGATTTTCACAATATTTTCTTTCAAATTAAATGGAGTGATACTTTTATCAATGATATCTTAAACTTGTTTTTATACTTATAAGAACATTTTGTGCTATCTAACCAGATATGATATATTTAGAATTTTTCCCCCCCCTCTCTCAAATGATATTATACAAATGATTATTATTTTTGAAATATTTAAATTTTGTTTTAGAGTCAAAAGGAGACCCATTGAATATATTTATGCATTAAAAAATGGCGTACCTGACTCTGTGTGAAAGAAAAACAACATTTTCTCTAAATATTTCGAAAGATTGCATCCACTTTGTCAATTTACAAATTCTTTTAGATCACATGGAAACAATTTGTCAACGGTCAAAATATTAAATGAATAATAAGAATAGAATTTTTTAAAATATAAACGCCAAAAGGATAAAAAGATAAAATAAAAGTATTAAAATATAGCTAAAGAATTTAAAGGCTTTTCAAAAATAATATCAATACAATTAATGTACAAGAGAGAGAAATAGAGAGTTAGAGAATAAAAATAATATATATATATATATATATATATATATATATATATATAAATACTAAATATATAACAGTAAAAGAAAGAAGGAAAATAAATTAATGTAAATGATAAGTTTTAAAAAAGAATAAGGAAATATAAGTATTATAAAAAATGAAGCTTCCAGGGTTAAGTTTCTTGTGCAACTTTTATTTTCAAGCTTTCGGACTTGTCAGTCCTTCAACAGGATTATCACTTTAACAATTTAATATTAAATACATTTCTTATATACACGTTATTATATACCTAGTTTAAATACCTACTATATAATGAGAGAAAAATATACTACATTATTTCTGTTTGAAATAAATATAAGTGTGTGTGTGTGTGTGTGTGTGTGTGTGTGTGTGTGTGTATAAACAAATGAAGTTGAAAGCAATTCTTTTAATATTTAGATTAAGAGAGAAAATATGGTTCGGGGATTTCTTCATATCTATTTACACCCAAATCTGGGGAAGGGTCCTTCATTGATACTGTGGGCTCCAATAACTTTCTTTGGTGCGAATTACGGATGCCCTGTAGATAGTGGATGTTTTTTTCAAATCTGGCTGATGTTCCGACTGAAGACCGAGCTCCACCATGGCGAATTTTTCCTTAGCATATTTCTAAGAAGGCTTGTGTTCTTGGAGTCTGGTCCCCAGCAACAAGCGGCCTGTCTCTTCAACGTAGGAGACATTGCAATCTTTATACGGGATTCTTTACACAACCTCTTTAGTGTTTCCTATATCCTCCTTCTGTTTGGTTATCTGATATCAAACAATTTTTTTTTTAATGGCGCATTCTTAAAGATGGTGATTAAATCGAATTTCTTAAAAATATGAGCTTTTTTTTTTCATATCCTGCTCCATATAGCATTGTAAACCAAATTTTAATATTTGTTTTACTAGTAAGAATGTTGTATTTAAATTAATGTATACTAATGAATTCTCTCCTTGGTATATCCATTGCTTATCAATTATTCTTGGATAGAGTTCAGTTCTCTATACCTTAGCTAGTCAGTAGAGCAATGTGTGAAGACACGTTTGGTAAGAGTTTTAACGAGATAAAGTTTATGGGAGAGAGGATCAAAGGAGTTGGCATGGAGATTTACTGGTTTTGAAAAGAAATTAAATAAGCTACAAGCAACTGTTTATAGAAAACCCAATATATATCCACATGAAAACTTCTTTGGTCCTATCTCTCATAAAATTTCTCTTGTAAAAACTTTTACCAAGCGTGCCTTCACACATTACTCCACTGACAAGCTAAGGTATAAGGAATTGAACACCATCCAAGAGCAAATAATATCCAATGGATACATCAAGGAGAGAGAGAATTCATTAATAAATATTAATGTTTAAATACAACAGCTTTATCTAGTGAAACAAATATTTAAAAAAATAGATGTATCATGCTGTGTATGGAGCAGGATATGATAAAATAGCTAATATAATATCTTAATAAGATATTTTTTATTGAAACTACTTTATTACATCTTTCATATAGGGTTATACAATTTTAAATATCGTTTTGAAAATAGAGCAATCCATAAATAAATGTTTAATTAAAAAGGCATATATTGGATCAAAATATAATTTATTTTACCAATATTTCAGTTGGCTGAACGCCAACCTTTATCAAGGTGTTACAACATATTGATGTGTGTCAACAAAAAACTCAGCGCCAAATAGGCGTTATTGTTCATTTTCAAAATATTCACACCCTTATTTTACAAAATTTATTTTGTCCATAATATAAATGTATATATAAATTTTTTCTCCCCATTAAATATAGCAAAAATATTTTTAAAACTTAATTCTGTTGACGTTAGGTGGCGCTGAGTTTGATGTTGACACACATCAATATGTTTTAATACCTTGATAAAGGTTAGCGTTCAGCCAGCTGAAATATTGGTAAAATAAATGATATTTTGATCCAATATATGCCTTTTTAATTAACGTTAAATATATATAAAAAATGAATGAATTAATATAGATAAATAAGATTAAATAAGGGAAGAGAGATATTGAGATTGAAACTAATTTTATTATATCGTGCATATAAGATTATTGTGAAAATAGAGCAATCCATAAATAAATCTTCAATTAAAAAGGCATATATTGGATCAAAATATCATTTATTTTACCAATATTTCAGTTGGCTGAACGCCAACCTTTATTTAGGTATTATAACATATTAATAACTTTCAGCCAACTGAAATATTGGTGAAATAAATGATATTTTGATCCAGTAGATGCCTTTTTAATTAAATATTATATAAAGTTAAATTCTCAAAATAATATATATATGTTATATGAAATATTATTTTATTTAAAATATATATCATAGATTCAAATATTGTTAAATCGACCGTCAGAGGTCACGCTTTTCATTTAAAAACTCGTTGTTGTTTACCGCTGGCCGGCTCAAAACCTTTGTACATTATGTAAATAATATTTTGTTTTCCTTATTCTACTCGCCTTAAGCCAGGCATTACTTTTGTAAGCAGGTGTGTGGTATATTTGCATACTTGCTCTTTGCATATATGCTCGTGGCATGTTTGGCACGATTTGCATAGTTGTCATAGTCGAGCAAGAGGAGGATAGGGATAGTCTTGTTACCTAAAGCGACTTTTGCTTATATAGTTTTATCCGGACAAATAAAGAGCATTTGTATAAAACATGGTGGCAGCGGTGACTGGATAAAATACGAACCCGTATATTGCAAAGTAGCGTTTTGGTGTACCTTGGAAGATAATTCAACATGGCTCTGATTCAACCTCCAGAAACTTTCGACTTCTCGACTCCCAACGAATGGCCAAAATGGAGGAAGCGATTCGAACGATACCTCGTGGTCGGTGGAATGAAGAAGAAAGAGGAGGCGTACAAGATCGATTTGCTGATGTACTTGATAGGAGACCGCGCGGATGATATATTCAGGACCTTTAGGTTCGAAAAGGAGGAAGAGGCAACGAAATTTGATTCCGTCCTCAAGGCGTTCGACAGCCACTTCTGTGTAGGAAAGAATATTATCTACGAACGTGCGAAATTTAACTCAAGAGTACAAGAGGATCGAGAGCCAGTGGAGGAATTTATCACTTCATTGTACAAATTGGCTGATAGTTGCGAATTCGAGAGTCTTCATGAGCAGTTGATCCGTGACCGAATAGTGGTTGGAGTGAGGGACTAGGCGTTATCTGAAAGAATGCAGTTGGACAGCGAACTGATTTTAGAAAAGGCTGTTAAAATGGTTCGGCAGCAAGAAGCCGTTCGACAGCAGCAAGTCGAACTGCAGCGTCCCTCAAAAGCCAAATGGTCAACCAGGTGAGGTTCAACTCGAGAAAACTTTCACCGAAGCAACAACAGCATCCTTCGGGGAAGAAAGAAAAGTCAGCCAAAACAAGAACAAGATGTCCAAAGTGCGGAGGTTTCACCCACAGGGAAGGACAGGCTTGCCGTGCTGAAGGAAAAAGATGTAACCTGTGTTCGAAAACTGGCCATTTTGCAAATAGCTGCCCAGATAAGCAGGCGAAGACTGCGAAAGTCAAAGCTGTTTCTGAACTGGATGAAGAAATTGGTTTTCTCCTGGGTGTCTCAGCTGTAGCGGATTCATATAATATCGATGATGATGAAGGCGAGTGCAGGAGGCGATGGACAACAGAAATCCAGGTGAACGGGAAACAGGTGAAGTTCAAGCTCGACTCCCAGGCGGTTGTTACATGTGTTCCTCTGTGTCTCTTCAAGACGATAATGGGACAGCAACGACTGGTAGAGAGTAACATCAGCCTTAGAGCTGCTGAATTTTCCGAACTTCAGACTGTGGGTATGTTTGTGTCAACGCTGCGAAATGGCAGTTATGAAATCAAGGAGAGGATTTATGTCATTCGTCGTTTGAGTGAACCTCTTCTGAGTCGCCGGGCATGTGAGCTCTTGAACCTGGCGAGGCGAATTGAAGTGGTTGCGACGAAAATTGACCCGATCAAGGAATTCCCCGAAGTATTTGAAGGACTGGGACAGATCGGAAGCCCTTACGAAATCAAATTGAAACCTGGAGCAAACCCATATGCTGTGCATACTCCTCGACGGGTACCAAATTTCGCAGGGCAGTACGGATTCACACATGTTGCTTCAAGTCCTAGATTCCCGCAGAGCAATGGGATGGCAGAAGCAGGTGTGAAAATTCCTAAGTTGATCCTCAAGAAAAATCAAGACCCATCGCTTGGACTCCTGGAGTGTCGATCGACCCCTTTGGAGAACGGTTGCAGCCCTGCTGAGCTTCTCATGGGAAGTGGGCTCCGAACGACCTTGCCAATTGCACCAGAGAATCTTAGTCCAGGGTTGGTGGACTCTCGGACCCTGAAAAGAAGGGAGGAGAGGAGGAGAAGGGATATGAAATCCAGATATGATCGACGCTGCGGAGCTAGGGACATGGAGGAGCTATCCGAAGGTGACACAGTTTGGATTACAGATATGCGAATCTGGGGGATTATAAAGCAGAAAGCATCGACACCAAGGTCATATATGGTTGATACTCCAGTTGGGACTATACGTCGAAACAGGTTCCATCTACGAAAAGGAGATGCAGTGCAATATCCAGACGACCCATCGACGCCGACCTTTTCGGGGGAGGAACTGGTTAAAAATGAAAAGACCCCAGCTGTGGATTATCCCTCTGGCGACTCAGATGACGGCCAGATAAGAACACGGAGTGGACGAATTGTTAAACCCGTGGATCGCCTTCATTGTTGATTATACTGTGCATTTAAAGTTTGTAATGTATATGTATATATTTCAGATCTTCAAAAGAGGGATGTAAGCAGGTGTGTGGTATATTTGCATACTTGCTCTTTGCATATTTGCTCGTGGCATGTTTGGCACGATTTGCATAGTTGTTATAACCTATTTGTGCCAGCTATATATAGAGCGTGTGTGCCAGTCGAACAAGAGGAGGATAGGGATAGTCTTGTTACCTAAAGCGACTTTTGCTTATATAGTTTTATCCGGACAAATAAAGAGCATTTGTATAAAACAACTTTTATCAAATTATGTTATTCATATATATTCCTGAGTCGACAATTCAACAATCCATCTTAGAAATTTCACTTTTGGTTTCTTTATGTTGAAGATCCATTCTAGAGCCAAGTGATCTGTAATAACTTTAAATGTGTTGTCCTCAAGATAAACTTCAAAGTATTCAACAGATTGAATTACAGCAAAGCATTCCAAATCAAATGCAGAATAGTTCTGTTGATGTGGTAGAAGTTTTCTTGAATAATAGGAAATTACATGTTCTTGATTATCACTTCCAATTTGAGCTAAAATAGAACCAATTCCTAGTTTAGATGCATCTGTGTAAAGCTTACATGGCAATGAAGGATTATATGTAGTAGGAACTGGGTTTGTAGATAAATGGAACTTTAGTTTCTGAAATGATTTGTCAACTTCACTTGTCCATTTGAATAACTTATTTTTTCTTGTCAGGCTTGTTAAAGGATCTGCAATTTCACTAAATTTAGAAATAAATTTCCTGTAGTAACTTGCTAAACCCAAAAATTGCCTTACTTGTTTCACTGTGTTAGGCTGAGGAAATTCATTTATTGCCTTTGTTTTTTCAGGGTCAGGTTTAATCTTGTTGTGTCTTATGATATGTCCTAAATATCTTATTTCTTGTTTTGCAAAGGAACATTTCTTCAACTTGAGTTTGATATTGTTTTACTTAAGCTTGTCGAATATTTTTCTCAGAAGTTCAATATGATCTTTAGAAGTACTGCTGTAAATCAGAATATCATCTTGATAATTACAAACACCGTTCCAAAGAAGATTTCCAATAATATGTTTAAATCAATAAGCTTGAGGGATAAGTCTCTTTCAAATACCTTTATTTCAAGCTTTCGGACATTACCGCCCTTCGACAGGAAAAATTATATTAGTTACTAACGTTTTCGGATCTAATCTATTTATACATTTGTGAGACGCCCATGTCTCAAGTGTAATGCGAGGCTTGCCGCGAGCTTGAAATAAAGGTATTTGAAAGAGACTTATCCCTCAAGCTTATTGATTTAAACATAATATTAAGGGATTACCTATTAATTTCCAATAATATGTTGAATAATCCGTTAAAAAGTACTTGGGGCATTTTTCAAACCAAATGGCATAACTAAATATTCATAATGCCCGTCATTTGTGATGAATGCAGTTTTCTCAACAGAGTCTGGATGTAGTTCGACATGCCAATAGCCCCATGCTATATCCAGTGTTGTGAAATATTTAGCATTATTTAGGCGATCAAACATGTCTTGGATGTAAGGAAGAGGCGGCTTGTCATCAACTGTGATTGCATTTAATTTCCGGTAGTCGATGCACATCCTCTGCGAACCATCCTTTTTTGAGACCAACACTACAGGGAAGGCCCAAGGTGACTGAGATTCTCTTATTAGTCCCTTTTGACACAATTCTTCAACTTGTCTTTTTATTTCATTGTCTTCGGCAATTGGTCTTCTATATGGTCTACAACTGATGAGTGGATGTTCAACTGCATGGATTTTATGTTTAACAGCAATCCTTCCTATGTCAGTTTCATGCTGGCTGAACAATGCTTGGTTTTCTTCCAGTAATTGGTTGAGTTCTTTTTGTTGTTCAGGTGGGAGATGTGTTTCAGCAGATATGGAAAAACGTTCATTTCCTTTAAAATATACAACTCTGTCTTTTGTGTCAATTATCAATCCAATTTTTCCTGCTATGTCAAGTCCAATAAGCAATGGATAACTAAAGTTTTCACCTGTTTAATTTTAATTATATCATTTTTATTCAATTTTAAATTGAGAGGTTTTGAGAGTGACCAACTCATTAATGAAATAGTAGAGCCAGTATCAATAAAAGATTAAATGAGCATATCATTAACTGAAACTTCAACATTAACAAATGTATATGGATTGGTGATATTTTATATGAAAAATGAATCAGCAGCTGGTTGTTCAGTATCTGTGGTAGTTGGTTGATGTCTCTGCTGGTTAACTTTATAATTTGAATCATAATACTTACAGTCATTTATCCAATGTTTGAGTTGCAATCCTTTTTTTTTTTACAAATTGGGCACCAATATGGGCAATTTTTTGAGGTTGTAGATGGACATGGAGGTTGGAAAAAATAACAGTCAAATAAAGCAACAGAGAAACAAAAACAAAGTTTTTAATACTCTGTTGCTTTATTTGACTGTTATTTTTTCCAACCTCCATGGCTATTTGCATCCAATGTGATGGATCTTTAGGCTGGGCTGCCACAAAATATTGAGGCTTGTTTGATTCAATAGTCTAATTTTCTCTCTATAATAATCTTCAACTGTTTCTTCTTTTCTAAGTCTTCTTTTAGATGCTGCTACTATAGAGTTTTCAACTTTGTAACCGAAACGCTGGATCAATTTAGACTTTACAGTATCCCGTTTTTTAATAGATGAATTGCCTAATATCTCATCAGCGAACCATTCCAAAGCATCTTTTGATAAATAGTAAATTAACCTATTGATTCTTTCGATTTCATCTAGCTTGATAGTTTCTAATTCATATAGTTTAAGCCAAGATTCAGGACGAATTGAACCTTTCTCACTGCTAAATTTTTCTAATTTGTTCACGCCTGCCGCCATTTTACCTTTCTTGCGTCGTAACCTTTTATATGGTATCCTTTCGTAGCTGCGCCAAAATTTAATGCAACGTTTTTGTGTCAAATGTTAAAATGTTGTAATGTTAATATATATTTATTTATTTTTATTTGTTCCATTGTTTTTTCATATATTTTACATTGTTAATTTAATTTGTTGTTGTTTTATAATAATCAAAATGAAAATTCATTGTTGTTGTTATTTATTATCGTTTGTTTATCAAAAATTACATTGTATGTGATGATGATAACAAAAAATGACATTTTAAATTAATATTCAAAATTCATTGAAAAAAAAAAGAAATAATTAATTATAAAATTCACAAACGTGACAATATATATATAATAGAGAGAGAGAGATTATACGATATTTTCATTAGGGATAGAAGGTTCTGCTGTTGTTTTGTCTCGGTCCCTAATAGTGACTATCCCATCTCTGGATGGTACAACCAATCAGAGGTGCTCAAATGTGATGGCCGGTGTTCATGTTTTATCCGTTTCAATCAATGTATCGAAGTAGAGTTCCAGTCAAGTTCCAAGTGGTTCGAATATTCAAGCTTATGTTGATGCCTGGGGAGCAAAGGAGTCATCACCTCGGAGATAAGACTTATCATCACTAGAGCTATCTTCGGCTTAGTTTGACTAGTGAGAATTATATCTCAGACTGGAAGAGCCAGGGTAGGTTCTCTCGTTTTGATTGGATACTAACTCCTCTCTTGCTTCTTCTTTCTGACATCGTTTTAACTTCACATTGATTCATTTCTTGCTTCATACTAACATCACATTAACTTCAAACCATCTCCTTTCTTCATACTAACATCACATAAACTTCACACCAACTCCCTTCTTTCTTCATACTAACATCACATTGACCTCACACCATCTTCCCTCTTCATACTAACATCACATTAACTTCATACCAACTCCTTTTTTTCTTCATACTAACATCACATTAACTTCACACCGACTAATTTTTTTCTTCATAATAACATCACATTAACTTCACACTGACTCCTTTTTACCAACCTCACGCTAACACTTTTTTAAAAATCCAGGCTAACTCCTTATTAAATCACACCAATGCCAAGTCATTTTATGACCATCTCCACACTACTTTCAGATCAATTTCAACCTAGCATCAGAATAAATTTAAACCAATCCCACGCTATCTTCGCATGCCAACGTTGTCTCCATACCAAAAAATTCGATGTAAATATCACACAATCTCTATACAAATTTCATTCTCACTCCATATCAACTTCACAACACAAGCATGCTAACTTCGCCAACACGATACCAACTTCACAGTAACTCCATACCAAAGTCACGCCAATTACATGATAATTTTACATCAATTCCACACATACCAACTTGATAATAATTCCGTCAAGGCAATTTTGTGTGAAACAAATACTCTAGATGTTCACTCATACCCATGTTCTCCCAGCATACTATTTATTTATCAATGTATTTCAAGCCACCTAGAATTGAAATTTTCCTTTCGAAGCACCCACTGTGATATTTAAAAAAATAATTATTTATTTTGTCTTTGAAATATATACTTGATTTTAGAATCTCGCGCAAAATATGGAGCTTTCAGAACTTTAGAACTTTAACGGAAATTTTAAGTACTGATTACCTGTTGCGGGTTTCACTAATTAAAAAAGGAAGATTGCGCTACATTTATTTAACATTATTATCAAACATTAGGTCATCTAAAATTTAGTTGATGAAGAGCATGCTCGAAAGCTTCATATAATTTTTGGTAAATGAAAAAAAATACGGCGTATATATATATATATATATATATATATATATATATATATATATATATATATATATATATATAAACCCTTTTTTATTACCTATAGAAACTGTGGGGTGCCAGCTATGCAACGTAGGGGAAAATCAATGCAAGCTCGGGTACAATTGGACACTCTATTTGCGCAAATTAATTATTTTATATTGAGGCAAAGAAATAAGTTTATAACTTTATTTTATTATTTAATTAATCAAAGAAAATACACAGCATAATTTAACTCTGTATTTATGAAATCTCCATATATTTTTTATAGCTTTTCTGTTAAATATTCTCTAGCTGTAAATAATATGTTAATTTTAATTGTAGTCGCCTAGTAGTGTGTATGTGTGTCGTGCGCTCTCTTCTCTAATGTAATAAATGAATAATATTCTGATTTTTCACATTGTGATCTGCCTAGTAATCTATTACTATGTTACAATATTATGACTAAATTTCGGTCAAGGAACCTGGGTTAACTAACTAAATAATACTAATTATAACTAAATTTGTATAACATTTAAACGGCGATTAAAAAAACAAGCAATGCAAAAATGCTATTTTACATAATTGCTGGTGTCCCAAAGCCCGTAATTATACTATACGGGTTTGATCATTATTGATACAAATGCTCTATGTGAAAGTTTCTCCTAAGGCAGTCAGCAAAGAAAGATGCAGGTGTCGCCAGGGTTCACCGAGGAGAACAATCTTTTTTTCTCTCTCTCCTCCCCCACGTCTGGTTGCCGTGTTTTTACAACCTCGGAGTCCTCAAACAGGGAGGGAAGAGAAGCATAAATAGCTACGGCTCTATATTTAAATATGCCCTGAAGGGGGAAAAAAAGGAAAAGTAGCAATATTTTGTTGTGGGGTTGGATTATTTGTGATCGCTTTTATATTTTGTCTCTCTTTAAAAACTTGGAGATCTCTTTGATACGTCCTTCTATGACAGACCATCTCTCGGTATCAAAGGGAGAGAACATCGGCCTCCTATAAGGATGGAAGAACTTGAGTTCTCTCTTTCTTTTTTGTTTTCCTGAAAAATAACTACATTGCGGGTCTTTTTTTTTTTTTTTTCATTCTCTTCGAGGCTGTCAGATTAGATCTTTGTGTCGTACACGGATGTTCCAAAAATTGCCAACAGTTCAAGAACGATAGCTCTGAGTTGTCATGCACCTACGATTTTTCCATCGCAAATATTTTCTTCCATTATTACTGAATATTTTGGTTTGAAACCTATAACAATAGGATCTCATTAATTTTTTCAACCTATTTAATTGATTTTACATTTAATTATAGGTTAATTTTTGTTATTTCTCTCTCAATTTAACCAAAAGATTTTATAAGCGTAATAATTAAAGAAGTAAAGTTTGTGCGTTTGTTTACTCATATGTTTTACAGTTGTGGACCTATCCCGATGATACTTTAACACCATATAGAAGAGTTCGGTCTGGAAGGAAGATTCACTGTTTCAAATGCGGAAAATTAGTCTGATACCAGGTCGTTTTATATTCTCCCTTTTTTGTTGCACAAAATCGGTTGAAGCCATTTCCCTGATCGATTATATAAAATTGCACAGTTTCATGAATTTTAAAAATTATTATTATTATAAACATTTATATAAATAAATACTTAGCTTTATATTATCACGGCTTTAAAATATAAATAAAGAGAGTTGCACGATACACGTTTACTAGTAACTAAATATAAAATATTTTAATTGGATATCACAATTAATTGTTATAAGAGAAGAATGTAAATACAAAATATGATAATACTTGAAGCAACTTAAGCCACAATTGTTAATAATTAAACCTTTTCGTTGAGGTGTCAGGCTAGGAGGATTTCCCACCTACAGTCCTCCTCCAGACAGTGAGGGGTGTCCCTGGACTCCTCTCACTTTTAGCCTTTAAAATATTTATAGATGCAGGCTTCGGCCGACGCGAGAATGGCAATTGTGTCATTATCCAGGCCTCGCCCAAAGACTTAACCCTTGCAGGTCAGGAGGCCGCTGGATGATGGTAAAAGTCTCCCGGGATGAGGAGCCTGACGTAAGAGCCGGACTAGTACCTATGGGATAGCGTCAAGTCAATAGACCCACTGTAGGACTGTCAAGCCGAGGTCGGGTGCGCAGGATGGGGCAGAGCATACATGGCCAGACGGAGCGCTACGTCAGCATGTCCAGATAAGCAGCGACGGTAAAAGGATTGCCGGTCTTCGCCGAAATCAGGAACATTCACGGTGGGTTCTCATCATTCCTAGAACTGGGTTATGGGCTGTGCAACTATGCGTGCTAGATCGAGCAGACGATGTACGATAGGACTAGTAAGGTGCAGGAATGACGTAGTTGTATCACGTACCACCACTGATTCGCCAATGTTCGCGACACGATGGTAGCCTCGGATATTTTTGGTCACTAGACGGTTGCAGGAATTCAGAGTGATAGCGCCTGGGAGGTTCCGTCCATATTTCGGGGGAATACGAACGCCAGAAAGCGCAGGAGCAAGCCACATACCACTTCAATCAGCAAAGAGTGGGCGTTTCGTCCCCCGCGAGGGGCTGCCTGAACGAAGTTGAGATACAACAGTCGGGGTTAGATACCGATGTCGAGAAGTCCCATTCCACCCATTTTAAGTGCAAAGTCGAACTGCTTTTCACATGTGTAGACATGTGGTGCAGTTACGTTAAAAGCAGTCGCCTACTTCTACCCACCATGATTATCATGGCCTGTACCACGTATACTAGGGATAAGCAAAAAAAAAAAAGCACCCATGGATAACGGCCGCACATTTACGCCTCTGGGAAGCTGCGAGATGCGCCCATGCCCCCAAACAAACTTCGCCAACCATTCCTGTAGCTATGAAATGGTAGTTTCACATGGAAGACAGACTTGTAGGTGGTGGAGCGCGGACGAGACTAGCAGGCTGTTGGATGTTTTCACTCGCCCAGCAAGGGAGATATCACTAACGAAGAGGGCCCATTTGTAGATGGCACGTTCCAATAACTCGTGAAGATGTTTATCTTGGACAGCGGTTCCTAATCTCGAAGTTACGATTGCCCCAAGTTGGTGGTATTCCCCTTGTTCAAAGAGATGTCCAAGAGTGAGTCAGCGCCGTTCTTCCACCTGCCGCACCATAGGCCCTGACTTTTACCGAAGTTCACCTTGATCCCTGACGCATGCCGGAAATATTCAAAGTTCTTCTCTTTATAGAAAAATGAATACTATATTGAATAAAAACAGTCTAATACAATTTTGAGTGGTCTGGAGTATTAATTTGGCGAAACCGCTGAGAGGGTTCACCATTAATGAGCCAAGCCCTCTCCATCTAGTATTTTCTATCATCACGGTTAAATCTGCAGAGGAAGTTTCAAGGATTGATAATGAGAAATATGTGCCAAAATGTGTAAAATTTAATAATTAAATGTATTTAATACCCATTTTAAATATTTCTCTTTTCAAATTGGTTTGAGAGTTTGATTCCCGTGTGTACCATCTGAAATGATTAAGGGACCAACTATGTATAATTACGTTGTGCATTCAATTTTTTTTTTTTGCAAGTCCCTTGGAAGGTTTATATACAAATATAACATTTTTTCCTACATACACCCTTCATAGTTCA
Source organism: Cordylochernes scorpioides (assembly GCA_030710605.1). Lineage (NCBI taxonomy): Eukaryota > Metazoa > Arthropoda > Arachnida > Pseudoscorpiones > Chernetidae > Cordylochernes > Cordylochernes scorpioides. The sequence continues at coordinate 45,525,790 of CP092872.1, read as the reverse complement.
AAAATAATTTATGAAACTCGAAGTTTCAAACATGTAAATATGGGATGCGCCCAAAAATTTCCGAAAAAAAAAAACATATCTTCCTTCAAAATGGACATAATAAAATTACGCATCTATCAACTGCATTTTAAATATAGAATATTCAGGTTGATGAGCTGGCCACCACACCAGCTTGGAAAATCCGGAGAGCCCACTAGGGCCATGGTTTCGGGATATGACTTTCGTCAGTCGAGCACATTTTAAATTTAAAAAAATCTCAAATATTGAAAGACTTGTGGAATATTCTGAAATGACCCTTTTTTGGTGTAGAGAGATAGCAAGATTTATTGCATTTTTGCCGAGAATATTTTACCCAAATTTTTTTAAATCACTTAATCTGTAGCTCATGTATTGAAACATTCTCCTACTCACTTCAGCTAAGATTTGATTATTTTGTTCGTATCATCCTATGGTATTGTGACTTACTACCAACCATGGGGCAGGAAGTCATCTGAGAAGTTTTGGATAAAGGAATCCAATATTAGTCGATAAAGAAGACTTTAATCCCAAGAATTCCCTAACAAAAACAACAACAACAAAAAGCTTTATTAAGACTTTTTAGTCTTATGCAGATTCTCCTAGCAGAAATGTATAATACATGCAGGAAAATATAATAGTACCTTAGTGGTAATATGATATTTATTTACAGGAAAAATTATATAAAGACAATTAGGCTATTCTGGGTAAATTGGAGGAAAAGAAATTTATTATACATGGATTTACCGCGGATTCACCGCAAATGAAGGTAAAAAAGAATTTCCTAACTAGCAAGCAAAGTAATCTCTACAGTTTTGTTCTTTTATCCTATTAACGAATCCCAATAATTTATAATAATATTTCTCTGTCTGAAATGTTTTATCACGTATCAAATGTTTTATTTCTTGGATCATAAAAAATACATCGAAATTTTGTTCTAATTTTCAGCGATAGAGGGCGCTAAGTTGATGATGATATTTAAAATACACATTGTCGTTCGTGTAATTTCATTTTGAATAGATTTTGTTTTATACTGGGTGGAGAACCACAATTTTTCCTTTCGATTTAAATTTTATAAATACCTTCCAAAGAACAACCTCTATTTTGAAACATTATTGATATCTTAAATTACACTCATGCACAAAATTTAAAGAAGTTGTACCTTTTAGCAAGTATATCGGAATTCATACAATAACTCTAAAACAGTGACCTTTATTGAAGATACACGAGTTAACCAAGTGTCACCAAAATTGCCTCTGTCTCCTTCAAAAAAAAAAAAAACAGACGACGGCGACATCGAAGACTTTCCACTTCCATGAGTGTAGTTGGGAATTTGAGAAAGACCATTCCCTTCTTCCTCTCCACATCAGATACTTACTGTAATTTTAAAACTTGCTACATACTATAATGACTAATCATAGGTAGACAAGAATCTTTAATCCTATATACTCGGGCTTTTGAATAAAAAGCTCTTAGCACAATGAATACTAAGTATACAAAACATGTTTTAATTGTTTCAAGTATGCTTTTTAATACGCCACTTGGATTTCACCAAACCAGGCAATATCTGCCGCTTTCCTCGAAGTGCAGTTCCGGAGAGTAAATCCCCAGGTAATGGAGATAGATCAGGCCGGCCGAGATCTGATCCCCATTAATGCCAACCGCAGGACTAACTCCTATCTGATGTTGGCTTCCACGAAACCTCTCGTAGAACCCCTAAAAAAAAGGCTTATCTTCAATTGTGGGTGTTCCGCCTCTTCGGTAACCGCATCTGTTTTTATTTAACAATTTTGTCGACCTTTTTTACGCCCCCCTTAACTCCCATGGCTCTAGATGGGATCAATGCCAAAATTGAATTGTGCTGTATTCAGGTTTGCATATTTTTTTAAGTGCAGCGGGTATTTATAAAATATTATATTAAATTGAATATGTGTAATGTATATGATGTTTTTATTTTAAAAAAAGAATACATAAAACCTTTTTTTTTTTGTCTGGTAATATATTAAAAAATATAAATATTTTGAATGATCAACTACAAAGATAATAGCGGTCAACGTGATATCCAGGATATGCGGGTGACAAAGTTTTGCATTTATCAACGAGAAGACGACACGGACTGGGTGAGGCGGTACTAGCCGTTGGTGGATAGCAGAGATGGGTAAATGGGAAGAGCAGTTGTTTCTTATTTATGGCAGGAATTGCATCATAAAAGCTCGTGCGAAGTATAAAAGTTGTCAAAAAGATGTTATAACAGATCATTTACTCCTAAAAACGTCAAGAAAAACGTGACGACTTACTAGGAGAGGGAAGAATGCCGTTTTATAGCTTCTAGAACAAACGGCTGCCTTCTACTCACAACAGGAATTGCATCAAGAAATCTCTGAAACCTAGTAGATTAGGCGTCGTGTTTGTATAAATGTTATAACTATAGTTGATTTTTTTTTTATCCGCATCTGGAATTGTATCAAGAAAGTTATACAACCTAGTAGGGCTGGCGTAGTGTTTATATGAAAGATGTTAAACTATAGATGTTTTCTATCTACATCAGGAATTGCATATAAAGAAAGCTATAAAACCTAATTGATGTATTGTGTAAAGTTTTCAACTAGCAATAATCGTGCCTAGGAAGATCCTCATGGGCTACGATATCGCCTTTGCGCAAAGTTAATAGATCAGAGTAGTGTTTGTATAAAATATTCTATAAATATAGTTGATATCTATCTGCATCTGGAATTGCATCAAGAAAGCTCTGCAAACTCGAATACGATATATGATGTTTTATAGAGGATGCTGTAACTAAAAAAATGTCTTCTATCTACATAAGAAATTGCATTAAGAGATCTCTGGGCATATGGTGTTTGTATAAAAGATGCTTTAACATGAGCCTTGTCTGACCCCCAGTTACATATTGGCGTTACAACCTAGCCAGAGACAAATGTTTGTATAGAGGATGCTTACATTGCAATAATCCACACGTGCTGACACGGTGATTAAAACAACAGGAAGTCAATCCATTGTTTGCTGCGGCGTCCCCATTCCAGGTATGACTGGGCTGGCTGTATAGGGTGGGACGGATGCGCCTACACCCAAAGGCCAAGGACGTCGTAGTGATGTCATTTTTCCATTTTAGCTCGATCAATCCAGCTGACATTAGTTGGCCAACTCTCTTAGCCTCTACACAGCTGAAATGGATTTGTTTTGTGTGAGCCGTCATAAAAGATACCCATTGCTTCATTTTTTCTTTTCCCTCTCAAATCTCAATCGTTATCCCCTGGATACATGTGGACGATTATTTAGATGCAGCATCTCACCATTTCGAACGTCGTCCTTTGAACTTAGATGGCAATAAATTTCTATACCTATCGCTCTATCCATACATTCTTTCAAAGAAGAATTTTGCAACATAAAATCATTGATACTAGTTTAAAATAATATTTGTTTACAATCAGAATACCTATTTAAACGTTTTTTTTTTTATATTCTTTTTTTTTTCAGTGAAGTTACCTGTAAAGGTGGTTGTTCCTTTAAGAAATAGAGCAAGTTTAGTAGCTAACAAAATATAGCTCTGTTATAAGAACTGTAGATGAATCAAGTTTTTAATCCTCATGGTTTAAAACTCCTGGTTTTAGAAACGCGCCCGTTACTTCGATAGAAATCGTTAATCTAACAGAGAGCTCGGAAACTTTTTGTTTTAATTCTAAAAGTGCTCTATGTGTATCTAATATCTCTCTATATATAAAAGTCAATGTCTGTCTGTTTCGCGATAAACTCAAAAACTACTGAACCAATTGGTACCAAATTTTGCATGTCGCTTTTTATAAACCTGAAGAAATTTTTCGGCTACATTTTGATTAGTATTTTTGGCTATTTCTTTTTTTCATTTGAAGAACTTTTTTTTTACGCGGAGTAAATACGAGGCGAAGTAACAACACGAGGCCAATTAAGCGACCAATGAGCGTTCTGCATTTCTTTTCAAGTTGCTTGCGTACTTTTTTTAAATATCTTTTTATACGAGTGTCACTTTTTTTTACAAAAGTATTGAGAGAGAAATTTATATTACTAAGTTACGGTAAGTGCACACAATGCAATTTAAAAAAAAAAACTTTACAAAATTAGCGTTAATGTATGTAAACAATGGCTTTCGTATTTTTTTTTAATTTTTGTTCTGGCCTTTGTTTTTTTTTTTTTATATAATAATAAATAAAAGTTACAGTCAATATGATAATTCTTAAAATTAAACAAACAATAGTCAATATGCAAAAAATACAATCTAACTTAATAAAATATTCTAATATCAAGCAATATGCAAAATCTCTCCTAATATTTAAATGTACATATTATTAGCATCTTAACGGCGTTTATTCGTTTTTATGTACTCCTGCAGGAAGGCAGAAATACCCGAAAGTTCGATATTGTTTTAATAAAGTGTAAAGAATCTCCAGAAATATTTTTTGCGCGGCAGTAAATACGAGGCGAAGTGACAACACCAGGCCAATTAACCGACCAATGAGCGTTCTGCATATTTTCCAAATCGCTTGCCCAACTTTTTTTTTTTTAATATCTTTTTATAAGAGTGTTACTTTTTTTTACAAAAGTATTTAGTATTAAGTATTGAGATAGAAATTCGTATTACTAAGTTACGGTAAGTGCACACAAAAATGCAATTTTTAAAAACTTTACAAACCTATCGTTACTATGTACACAATGGATTTCGTATTTTTATTAATTTTTGTTCTAGCCTTTATTTTTTAAAAATATTTTTACAAAAAAATCATATGTAGTGAAAATTTAATATGAATTACTGTCTCATTTAACAGCCAAAACATGTGTTTGTCTATAATCCATATACCCTTTGGTTTTTATCAGCCTAAAATATTAACATGGCTATTTTGGTATTAGTTTTTTTTTTGAGTATTATTATTTTTTGCTGACATGTTGATAGGACACTACATTTTACAAAGTTACGGTTAGTAAACAATGCAGATTTGACAATATTTACAAACTTTTATTACTGTATGTAAACAATGGGCTTATGTTTTGCACTCATTCGTCTATATATATATATATTAAAAATAAAGTAGGCATATCCTGACCAGGAGCACATGTGCTTTTCAGAAGGCAGAGCGTCTACTTCACGCTGACGAGCGCCAACAGCGCGAAACGCGTTCGTGGATGGTTTTTCTTGATTTATCAAGAAATTGGGTTGGCCAAATATCAGGGAACAGGTTAAATCAATGAATAGTTGATTTCTGTTCCACCAGATGACACTCTCCCTTCTGAAAAGCACATGTGCTCCTGGTCATGATATGCCTACTTTGTTTTTAATATATATATGAAAGACATTTTGGAAAAAATAAATAAAACACCGCTCAAAAATTTTCTTATTTGTTGATCTGAAAAAGAAAACAAACTTTTGGACATTGACTTTGAACAGGTCAATACTCCAGAAAATAAGATGAATTTGCAACTTCTATACAATATATGGATATGAAAATAGAACCATACTAAATAAAAAAGACAATAGACATGTAAATAATTTCATATTCTTTTATCGCAGTAAGGATAGTTGAAGTTGGTTTTTATTCGTAAAAGAAACATTCAAATGCTTTTATTTCGCATATATAGATGGCGCGTCATTGCCTTATTGTTTGCGGAGGAGCATTGCTCGATGCAAATATTTATGTGTAATCCTACTGTTCTAAAAGCTTAGGCCCATAGTTAGCTTGAATATAATTTCTAAGATTCCACCCTTTAGTGTAGCATATATAAACAAAATAGTACAATACAGTATTGGATCTCTAAAAAGCGCGGTCTAGTAGATTAAATTGGTAAAACGCTGGGAGGGTTCACCACTGATGAGCCAAGCCCTCCTAAATATATCTGAGCAGCAAATGGGTTTTTGGTAACATATATGAGTCAACTGGAGCGTTAAAATTGCATCCACAGAATGCACAGACACTAAGCTTATAATGGACAAGACTATTAGAAATAAGAATAGTAGCTGAGTTTTGAAAAATAGTTGATATATTTGAATTCAGTTTAAAATATTATAGCTATTGGATTTTTTTAAAGTTCCTATATGAAACTTTAAAAATGTGCGGCATCTTTATTAGCACAAATATCGTTTGATAAAGAAATTGGTGAGATTATCTAAGATATATCAGGTAAGGGTTATTCCAAGTATATCCTGCGAGACATATGATCTGCAACTCATACAGAACTAACCCATTAGTATAGGAACTGAGTATGATTTCCAAGTTATAAGACCACAATTTTAAACATCGTGAAAAAATCATTGACTCACCAGCAGTTGCAAGTACTGTACAAAACGGTTTCAGCGTAGAACTATCTGTTCACAAATAAAATTTGGAATACACCACTGTCCTTTGAGTTTCCGAAGACTTAGAAAATCGAGGGTTTTTGTGATTAATTATAGCGAGCAAAGAATATATACAGGGTGATCCAAAAGTCCCGCACAACTTTAAAAATTAATAACTCCGCGAATATTTGCGCTAGAGCAATGCGGTAAACACCATTGTGTTCAGGATGCAATGGGATTTTTTATGGCAAATAATGAAAAATTCGAAATTGATTTTAGTTACAACTTTATTCGCTAGATGGCGCTCTACCAGAATCAGAGATTCAGCGGCCAAATTGTTTGATAAATTGAAAAATATAACTGAACGACACGTATTTTTCCTTTTTGAATACCAGGAAAGAACCCTAATAATATCAAATGATAAATTAATAAAACACCATTTCGCCAAAAGTTAGAAGAATTGGTTGACGATTTTTAAATACAATCTGAGATATGTAAAATAGGTATATGCAAATTAAAACATGTGGCAAAAAATATTTATATTTTAGATGGAGTTTTGTAAAATAAATTGAATGTTTGAAAATAACTACTGATATCAATACACGATTTTTGAAATGTTAATATAGTACCAAAAATTATTATGGCACTACTAATAGGATTTCTTGCTATAAGAAATGTATAGTTTCTTGACTAATTGGCGACACTTGACTATTTAACTGGATATTTGTCATGATCCAAAAATGAAATATAGAGGGGAGTGACAAAATATATTTGTCGTACTTTATTCAAATTTACTATGGGTTTGTCAAATTTTATCATTGTTTATTATACTGTAAATAATTTTGAAAATGTATCCCCTCAAAAAAAAAAATCATTTTAAATCGACCTTTTGCGTTGAAAAACGTGGTAGTAAAATCATTTTGTATTATATTTTGCGCAAAATATCTAAAGTTGGGGGGGATACAGAGATTATTCCTTATGCCATTTCTTCTAATGAGCGAAAAGCGATAAACTAAACATAAGGGGTAGAATTGTGTATACCAGTGTTTTTCGAGAAGTTATAACACTTTGGCCTGCACGACATAAGATGTGGGCAAATGACAAAAAAAAAAATTACTTTCACAGAAAAAAAAAGAGTTAAGATGTGAGTGAGGACAGCATTTATTATTCCCATAACCCAAAACAATGAGCTGCAAAATATAACACGTGAGGTAACTGCCTTCTCTTTTGTATTAGGTCACAATCCTTGCTCAATGTAGCGCCCTTCATTCTCAAACACAGCCTGCAGACGATAGATGACAGAATGGTCACAATTAAATAGTTGAAATTTATGAAACGTGCCATCTGATAGAAGCCTTCAACATGGCCAATGTGGTAGGCCGGCATCGATAAAAACGCGACTTAATGCACCCCCATAACCGAAATTGTAAGGCGTCAAGTGTGGTGATATTGGAGGCCACTGGTATATAAAGTGGCGACTTATCAACGAATTCCACCGAACGTATCCTTCAGCAATTGTTTGGCACCGCGGGAGATATGAGGAGGTCCTCCATCTTGCATGAATGTTATTTCGCTTAGTGCTTGTCTGTCCTGCAATATGGGAATAACCTTTTCTCTCAAAAGTTGAACATAACGTTCACCAGTTACAAAAACGGTTTGAAAAGTTCTTCCATTGATTTTTTTTCAAAGAAAAATGTCTCAATAATAAAAGAAGAAGTGAACCCACACAAAACTGTAACTCTGTGCTGATGAAGTGGTATTTCTGTAAAAATCCTAGGGTTTTCTGTTCCCAAAATGAGGCAGCTTTGAATGTTAAATTCTCCCTTTAGATAAAAGTGAGCATCATCTGTTCTTAGAACATTTGACAGCCAGTTTCCATCAATATCAATTTGCCGGAAAACCCATGCAGCGAATTCTTGACGCTTCTCAAAATCGCTGACTTTCAACTCGTGAAAACTTTGAATTTTGTTAGGATATTTTTATAGAAAAAATTCTAAATGTGTGTTCTCTCCAAACTGTTCCATACGAAACCCCGTTTGTCGAGAAACTTGTCTAGCACTTACTTCTCCATACGTGGATAACGTTTCAATAGCTTCAGCATTCTGCAAAACCGTAACAGCCACTGACTTGCATGTCGATGGTCTTCCACTCCGAGGTTTTGCTTGCAGAGATCCAGTTTCCTCAAAACTTTTAATCAATCGCGTTAGAGAGTAGCAACTCATTGGTCCTTTACCGCTTCGAATATCTTTAAAAGAACGAAACGCTCGTAAAGCTTCAGTGGCAGATTTTGAATCACAATTAAAAAAATTCACCAAGAGTGCTTTATCCTGTAGTGACGGCATTCCAGGGGGAAGGGGAGAAGTTCGACCACACCTCATTGCGGTCCCCCCTGGACCCTTGGAATATTTGACCAAATTCTGGTTCGTTTCCAAGATGACTAACGTTGCAACGGCACCCATTTTCAAATGAAGAGCAAAACTGATATCTCCAGTAATGCTACCGCGTCCGAGGTAACCGCCGCGTAAGGAGCTGCAGCTCGAGCTCATGATGAGAAATCTACTACGAGAACACAATTCAATCTACTACAACTCAATATAAATGGTACCCAGAGGAAAATAAAGAGCTGACTTGTCTTCTCTGTGACAACAATGTACATATTAATTGTCCTCAGGAGATAAAATTGAATCAGAATCTGAGATTCAATATCAAAGATTATACAACACTACGAATGGACAGACCGGGAAAATTCGGAGGAGGACTTGCCGTTTTGATTAAAACTCTAGAAATCAAATTTAAGGAAATCGCCTATAATCAGAGTAAGCCTAGAGAAAGCACGACAGAAGCTCAGGCAATAGAAATATATCTTACAGATAAGACAATTCCAATCATAAATGTTTATCACCACGATAATACTAGCATCAATACAGGCCTGATAGAGACATTAAGTGAAGCGTATTCGGATATCGCAATCATACTTGGTGATTTTAACGCCGAAAGACCAACTTGGGGATCACCTGTCCAGGATAACAAAGGTCAGCAGGTTAAGGACATTCTAACCGACCTCGACCTTACGCCGTTAAATAACGAAAAGAACACCTATCTATCCAAGTCCACAGGCACAGAATCCGCAATAGACATCACAGCGATAAATTACAACATCGCACCCACAACACAATGGAAAATTCTGAAAAGTGCAATCAGTGACCACAGACCAATTTTAACAACCCTAAAATTCAAAATTGAGAATTTGCAACAGAATAAAAGAACACTGGAAAAATATTTACAGAAAAGCTTGAAGAACTGTGCAACGAAGAATTAAATCACAGAACGATTGACAAAAAATTGGAAAAATTCTCTTTGAACATATCCAAAGCTGCAAAAGTATCGATACCTAGATGTAGACGTAAAGACCTGTGAATACTTTACTGGAAGGACCACACTATCGAGGCAATGATTGCAGAGAGAGACAATAAAAATGAACTTCTTTGAACAAATAAAACAGAAGAAATCATAAAGGAACTCATTGAAATTAGTCCCAAAATAGAACAAGAAATTTGGATATTCAAACAAGAAAAATGGGCAGAATTCTGCGAAAAAAATGGATCCAAGAAGGAAAGCCATCACTGGAATATGATTAGTGTTATAAAACAATCAAAACCAACAATAATCCTCCAATACTCTAACCGATATGAACAGCGAGAACGAACAAACAGATGGCTGAAATAATTGCTGAATACCTTTCAAGCACTTCCAGACTCAGCTATACGAATGAAGGCAGGACTCTAAAAAATAATATAAACAAGTTAGTTAAACAAGCAAGAAATTACTATCAACAAGATATTTACTCGAGAGACTTCACACTGAATGAGCTAAATTCATCAATAGGAAAGTTAAATCCAAGATGTCACCTGGAGATGCTCTAATCTTTGGTCAAATGATTAAACACTTTGGAGACTAAGCTAAATATCAACTCCTACGAATACTGAACATTTCATGGCAAACTGGTCAACTACCAAAGAATTGGAAGATATTAATTATAGTGCCAATACTGAAACCAAACAAAGATGCTAAGGAATGCAAGAACTATCGGCCAATTGCTCTTACCAGCATACTTTGTAAAATAACAGAATGAATTATCCACTCTAGGCTCATAGTCTGGCTCACTAACAATAATAAAGTAAACTTCTACCAAACTGCCTAAAGATCCAGACACTGTACAACTAATAAACTGTTCTACTTCTGTCAATCAAAAATAGATTTCCAGGAAAAACCGCCAAAGAAGACAACGGCCGTATTCCTGGATAAGACCTCAGCTTTTGATCGAGTGTAGAAATTATTTGAAAGGCTGCACAACATCGGAGTAAGAGGAAAAACCTTAATCTGGATTGCAGACTTCTTAAGGGGAAGAAGGATAAAGGTTCGGGTCAATGGAACATTTTCCAAGGACCGAAGAACATGGGCTGGTGTACCTCAGGGATCTGTGCTCAGTCCTCTACTCTTCTCGCTATATATTAACTGTTGTTTATGTAAATAGATGAATATTATTTGTATTATTCAAAGCCTCATTATGTAAAAAGATATGTGTATATAAATTGGACATTTTTTGTTGGCCAAACGAAAAGAATCTAAGGCTCTTTATTGGACACGACAAAAACAACAACGGCATTCCAGAGTAAAATAAATCATCAGAGATAGATAAATATTTTTCAAATCATTAAAATAAATATAATCGATACTGAGAGAGAGTTGAATTTAAAAAAAAAAATAGAAAATTATTATTTTCGAAATATAAATAGCTGAGAAGATTCCAGCAAACCTCATCTATAATATCAGTTTTTTTTTTTGCTACCTGTTTTAATTTGCATATACCTATTTTACATATCTCAGATTGTATTTAAAAATCGTTAACCATTTCTTCTAACTTTTGGCGAAATGGTGTTTTATTAATTTATGATTTGATATTATTAGGGTTCTTTCCTGGTATCCAAAAAGTAAAAATACGTGTCGTTCAGTTAAATTTTTCAATTTATCAAACAATTTGGCCGCTGAATCGCTGATTCTGGTAGGGCGCCATCTAGCGAATAAAGTTGTAACTAAAATCAATTTCGAATTTTTCATTATTTGCCATAAAAAATCCCATTGCATCCTGAACACAATGGTGTTTACCGCATTGCTCTAGCGCAAATATTCGCGGAGTTATTAATTTTTAAAGTTGTGCGGGACTTTTGGATCACCCTGTATATTGGAAAAAATTTCGATATGTTTTATTTTACAAGAAAGATTTAAAAAGCCCTTTCGCAATAAGTTTGTTGATTAAGCAAACCACGAAACTTCGATCATATCCTTCAGCTTGTATAACAATACAGAAACACACATAGATCTCGCCCTTCCGTGTTCCACTCTTAGTTTATTTCTACCCATTGAAGAACGAGAGCTCAAGGCTATCGGTGTGCTTAATAACGCTGGTTATAACTGTCAGCTGACACTTTTTGTTGTCCAAGATTTTCTAAAATGTTAGTAAGTTAGAACTCTTGCAAGGCGCTGTAGTTTAGGGATGTCGTCTGGATGTGGGAATAATTTCTTCGTAAATACGTGTAATCATAGTGTAGAAACAAAGATAGACACACGTGTTGTTTTCTATTTTATGTTCTTTAAACGGTATACTATAGTTTATCATTATTATTATTTTATTTTTTTTATTATAATTTTGTTTTAAGTATATGTAAATATTGTCACAGTAATGAAGGTGACGAGTCGTTTGGGTTGAATAAAATAATAATTTATTAGATGACTTTAAATAGTTAATAAGTTTGAAGGATAAAAAGAAATAGAGGTAAACTAAGTTAAATGGATAAAAATAATGGTAAATTAAGGAAGTAATGTCAGAGACCCAGACGGCTGGCGATCGGCTCCACCCCTCAAGATGGCGACTATTGTTTACCAACTTCCCGCCTAGCGCGCCCGCCATCTATCGGAGCTTAGGTACATAACATTCGCCAAGCTGCCGATGTATTATTTACAGTTACAAGCTATGTACATTTTTGGTTATGACATTATATATAGTGTTGCAATAAGTATATATACACTCGTGGAAAAAAACTTAAGGAAGTGAAGAGTCTTAGATGTCGCCAATCGTCTATTTTTTTTTTTTTAAGGAGAAAGAGGCAATTTTGTTCACACCTGGTTATCTCGTGTGTCTTCAATAGAGGTCACTGTTTATTAAATATCTTTCAGAATTATTGTATGAATTCCGATATACATATTAAAAGGGGAAACTTCCTTAAGTTTTGTCCATGAGTGTATATGCATGTGAGTTTTACGGAAACTTAAATAGTAAGATTTTTTAAATTCACGTGTATCAACCTGAATAATCAAATAGATTTAGGCTTTTAGGGCAACTATAAACATCTTCAGAAAAGAAACAGAAATTATCCGACCAGAATAGGACATATAGATACTTAAAATGTTGAATCGCTCTTGAAGTGCTTAGACTTTGAAAACTTAAAAGTTTTTTTTTAACAGCACATTGCAGAGAGTGTACCTACATTTACAAATACATTTTACATAGTTTTTATTCGCCGTGTTCCGAGAGCATTAACAACACGATGCAGCTTAAAACCCGATTGCGCTTTATTCGAGAAAGCGATAATATACAGATAAGAAAACGGGACTTGCTTCCAACTCCCTCGTCGGAAGGATCTTCGTCATCAATGCAATTTTCTCTCTATATGTCCTTCGTCCACTTCAGTCATTTTAGGAGTCTCGGCCCCACAGTTCCCCTGCTGTGTCTTATACTTTGAGTTTCCTTAAATTATTTAAGAGGTTTCTTCTCTACTAGCTCCTTCGACCACTCCGAAGGTTTTTTTGCTGGGGCTTCTGATATTGTTCCGAATGCACGGTCTGACCTGAGTTTCCCGCTTCTTCTCCGAATAAATCCGACCGGAAATTTTCATGCACCTTGAAAACTGCCCCTGCATTTCAGCAAACCACCACCTCGGCTTTCTTACGTTCTTTTGGACTTCCCATGTCACCTTCGCCATCTTGCTGGAAGGGGCGCTCCAACACTCTAACATTATGATAATAAAAATTTTGGGTGAAAAACCTAGATAAGCTAAAATTATTCTTTTTTTAATTGTTTCTAATTTTGTATCAGTTGAATAATCGTTTCAAGATGTGGGTAGCGATGTTCCTCATCCAAACCTTTTACCAATTTGATGTTGTCAGTTTGACTTGTCTTGCAGCCCACCAAGACTAGATTCCAATCCTTGTTTAGAAAATTTGGAATATAAAATTTGGTATATTATATATATATATATTTTTTTTTTCGTTCGCCAAAACTTGAAGCTAATAAAAGTTGTTTTAGGCCAAAGTCCTTCATTTAAAAGAGGACGCGCCATATAGTTAATCCTTTAAAAGAATTATAGAGAGGTAAATAAAACCTCTACTCGGCTACATATAGGTGTGGATGTCTTAAAGCCTCATAAAATAGATTATTGAAAATTGTAAAGATTAAGGAAATATTTAGGAATGCAAGACAGTATATACAACTTCACACCTGTCAAAACCAATTTCAATGGCTTTTAAGAACATAACGATTTTAATTGAGGCGCTCATTTAAAAAAAATATTTGGCATCAATGGATATCAGACATTTTTGTCAAAACAATTTTCCTTCAGAATCCGAAACCTACCAGGCTGTGATGATAGAAATGGAAAGTAGAGACATTTGCGTTTACTACTCATACATGGAATAACAAAGCAGCTTGCATTTGCACCCCAATTATAATAAGCTCTAATTTGTCATTTGCACCTTCCGTGGAGTACACGATGTATACCTGGGATATATTATGTGTGTGTGTGTGTTTTTAATATTTTAATATATAAAAAAAAGACACATATCCTATATTATTATCATTTTATTATTATTATTATTATTATTAAGAATGGGTACCGCTATTCTATTAATGTTTGATCAAATATGTTTTAAAATCATCTGATATATTAAAAATAAAATAATTAGATCTTATATGCTTGTGTGCATTTTAAAAATTAACATATCATTTAATGTGTTGAGCGTTTCTCTTTCTCTATAAATTATTATAAATTTTAAAATATTCATCTCTGCCTTTACAATTTAACTAAATCAATAAGCAATCCAGGGCCAGGTCTCTTTTAACCATTTTTTATTTCTCCAGCTTTTGAACCAATATGCCCTTCAACAGGAGACCTAGAAGTACCACTTCCAGCCAATTAATTCCCATTGACTGGAAGTGATACTTCTAGGACTTCTGTTGAAGGTTTTATTGGCCTGAAAGCTTGAGAAATAAAGAGTGGTTAAAAGAGACCTGGATTGCTTATTGATTTAGTTAAATCAATTAAAAAATCACGGATATATTTAAGCCTTTACCAATGACATTATATCGAGTACAAAATATACGGAAGATAGGTATGAAGTAAGTGCGTAAATGAGAGGTTATTATTGATGCCCAGGTATACTGCCCCAGACTGAGGGAGCCATGAGGTTGTTCAAGAGGCGCCCTGCGTCCCCTCCCCGCCTCGTACGACTGGCCCCACTGGCCGAGGCGGCGCATGCGCTCTCTACCTCACTTCCCAGCATTCCCCTCGCAAGCAGCCCGGTCGCCTGCCAAGCTAACCAAGGTAAGGCGTACTCCTCTCTGTGTCTACACAATTGTGAATAACACTTACACTGCAATTATCTTTTGATATACCTATTTCTTTATTGATTTCTCAAATGCTTAATTAATGACATTCATTTGTGCGTAAAACGGTCTAATTACAAACTTTTATAACATATATTTCATTGTCAATTTTACACTAACCGTTTTTACTAATTTTTTCGTCAGGTTTAATATTAATATGCAGGCTGCAGAAGTTAACACACACAATTTTAATACATATCAGTTAAATATTTTAAATAATCTATCATCTAAAAAATCTATACCTAGCCATGTGTGTGGCTTAAAATGCTAATATAATATCTAAATTAAATAAAAAATAATAAGTTCGTGTGGGTGTATTAATAGCTATACAATTAATTTCATTCCATAAAAAATAATTTCAATGTATTGAATATAAATTTAATATTTTAAAAATTTGGCTTTGAAATAAAATATAATTCGTTATATATAGTTAATATATATTTATGCGCGCTATTCTGTAAAATAATTAATTATTTAACTTTCATTAATTAATTAATGTAATACACTATATATTGTTTTGTGTTTTCTCTCTCTCTTAAATTGTGTTGTTGTTGTTTCTTATCCCCTTGTGTAAAGATTACACGAATTCCATGAGTTCATGCTCCTCGAGCTGTTTTATGATGAGCAGCGGCCTCTCCCAAAGGCCCTGTTTAGTGCATCTAATGCAAGCCAAAATGTGTTCTGGAGCTGCAGGTGCCAAGCTACATTTTGGGCAAGTGGGTAGATTGTGTTATTATTTTCTATCTTCAATGGCTTGAGATGGCCTGTTCTAAATCTTGTTAGTGTTGTTTGATGCTGTCTATTTCTGATGTTCAGAGCTCCTCCTGGGTTCACTCCACTGTACCAACTGTGCTTAGGTGGGATCCTCCAGTTCTTGTTTATTTTTATTTTGGCTATTCTTTCTATTTCTTTAAAAGTAAGTTTATTTTTCTGTGGCAAGGGTTCTGTTGTGCTTTTTTTCGCTAGCACATCAGCAGCTCCATTGCCTTCAATGCCAACATGTGAGGGTATCCATTGAAGGTGAATTTTTGAGGTTTTTGAGAGTTTATGGAGATAGCCAATTATGTTCCAGCTTACTTTGTCTCTAAGTTCCCCTGTGTGACTCAAGTGTTGTATGGCACTTCTACTATCATTAAGAATCCAGATATCTTGATAATTAGTATTTCTGATGGATTTTAAGGCTTCATAGATGGCTATAAGTTCTGATCTGAAGACTGAACAAATATTTGGGTTTCTTCTGTTCATTTTCTCAATGCCATTTGTGGTTTTAATGAGACAGCCACTGCCAGTGTGTCCTAGCTCGTCTCTGCTACCATCGGTATAGATAGTTATTGCATTTTTAGGAATGTTATATTAATTATTTCTAATGATAATTGTTTTAAGTATTCTAGATTTTGGTATTGTTTGTTGGTGGGTTCATTTAAAGTGTCATTAAAAATAACATTTTGTAGTGGATTGCATGGAGAATTTTTTTCTGCTAAATAATTTTTTTCCACTTTATATTTCAAAAATCCATTTCTTTTGGCCAGGTGTAGAGGGCCTTCTTTTTTGAGTCTTAAATTGGATTCCCAATTAAGTATGTACTTGGAAGTTCTGTGTTTGTTTCCATAACTCTTAATTTTGTTTATATATTTTGGCAGATTGTAGCTTCTTCTATCCTTTAAGGGCATAATGTCTGTCTCGTAAAGTACAATATCATTAGGGCAGGTATTTCGAAGACCTGTAATAATTCTAGCTGCACTTAGTTGTATCCTCTCCAGGGATTTTAGATTTGTTTCAGATGCTGTACCATAGATTTTATATCCATACTCCCGGATAGGTCTAATTAGAGATGTGTAAGTTAATTTTAGTGTGGTTGCATCGGCTCCCCACTCTCTTCCTGAAATATATTTCAGGAATTTTAGTCGGTCTCTTCCTTTTCTAATAACTTCTTCAATATGTTTACTGGAGTTAATTTCTGGATCCAGGGTGTGGCCAAGATATTTAGGATGTTTATTATATTGTAATTGTTGTTCTTTCAGAATAATTTTGGTCTTATTTTGTATAGTTTCTTATCGGTAGTAAAAAGACAGGTTTCAGATTTTTGGGGGTTAAATTCTAATTTATGTTTATTAGCAATTTTTTCTAGGTTGAGAAGAGTCTTGTTCAAATCCCTTTCAGCTTTTTCCAGTTAGTGTTGCTGCTCCATAGAATAATGTCATCAGCGAAAAGTCCAATATTGGTTTTATGTGAAATTTTTTTCTTCTATGCCTGCAATAAATAGGGTGAAGAGAGTTGGGCTAAGGACTGAACCTTGTGGTAATCCTTGGTACAATTTGAAGGTTTTAGATAGAGTTCCATTATATTTGACCCTGATGTATCTATTTTTAAGGAAATCATTTATCCAAGTGATAGCTTTTCCATCAATTTTGAAATGCTTGTATAATTTTGTAATTAACTTGTTTTTCCATACTTTATCAAAAGCTTGTGTAAGGTCTAAAAAAGCAGCTATGGTGTGGTTAGTTGGTTTTCTGTTTTGTGCATCTTTTACCTTTTGTGTGAAAAATAAGAGTTGGTCTATTGTCCCATGCCCTTTCCTAAATCCATATTGTTCTTCTGGTAAGAGATTTCTTGTGTCGAGGTGATAGGTAAGTCGTCCTCTTAAATTGTGATTAGCAAAGTAGGTCAAGTTTGAAAATAGCTCTTATCTGTAATAATCTCATCTATAATATCAATCTATAATCATCTATATCTCATCTGTAATGAGATTTTGTGAAAGTTCCAACAAAAGGCGCGCCTTATAGAATCACATATAAACTTTAAAATAAATATTTTTTGTTCATATTCAAAATAAAACTTGTTTTTCAAATATCTATATATATAAAAATGAATGTTTGTATGCTTGTTTGTTTGTTTGAATGTCCGGTATACAAATTCGCAGTAGTTCACTAATTCAAACCAAAATTTCCATACATAGGTAAAAAATACGGGGAAGACGATAGGCTATTTTAAAAAAATATAAATCAATTATTAAAACTATATATTCAAATTATTCTACTTAGCTCACGAACAGCGCCCTCTATCAAGGTTATAAATACGTTTAAAATCGAAATCTTCTCAAAATTTTATTAATAATAGTTAGCTTAATAATTAGAATACTTGATCTAAATCGAAATATTTATAGACGCTCGCTCGATTTGAAGATTTATATCGTAACTAATCTGACTGAAATTTTAACAGTATATAGAGTAGAATCTGGAAAAACTTATAGTGAAATTTTCAGGTCTCTATCCCGAATATTCGTCGAGTTTGCCCTTTTGCTCGCGAGCAGCGCCTCTAGCGGTGAAGATGGGAGGTAATATCAACTGACCTAATGTACATATAAAGTTTGGAGCGGGACGTTTCACAAGAGTGAACATCCACGGCGCCAATTCATAATTGTAACGAATAGTGTTTGAATAAAACATTTAATCGGGTAAACCCGGGCGTTGCCCGGGTCATTCGTCTAGTATATTATATGTTTCATCATCTTCAACTGAAACTTATGATTAAATAGATATCTTTCTAGAGCTTGTGAATATTTACATGTTTCGAGTTG
The DNA here is from genome assembly GCA_030710605.1 of Cordylochernes scorpioides. NCBI lineage: Eukaryota > Metazoa > Arthropoda > Arachnida > Pseudoscorpiones > Chernetidae > Cordylochernes > Cordylochernes scorpioides. The sequence goes on along the minus strand of CP092872.1, from coordinate 45,507,160 downwards.
GTATTAATTAAAGAAAAAATCGAAATAATAATTTGCTGTAGAAATGGAAGAGAAAAAAATTACTAAGCCTAGTGCCGGAAGCCATGGCGTCAAGCAAATGTCAAATATTGGTTTCCACTCTACCCTGTAATTACATCAACGGTAGAATAGAAGCCGCGAGTAAGAGAACCGGTTTCACAGCACCACTAAAGCTTGTAGTGGAAGTCGCATTGTTTCCACAAAGTCAGAAATTCGATTTCTCCACAATGAAATAGGCAAGTGTATTTTTGTATACACGAACACATGTGAAATGTGTGCTTGTCCAAAGGATGGCCGAGCGAGAGAGACTTGTACCATCATCTCTCTACCACTTTTAGGATTTCACATTGCTGATCACACTGCGCTTTGGGAATCTTATATCTATAAAATAAAGTGGCTGGAGGATAGTATTCGTGTACCAAAAGGCGTACCTCTTTCTTTAAAATGCAAAAAAAAAACAACAACAACGTATTTTGGTTAATCGTCTTTTATAAAGAACGTATGGTGGGGATAAATAGAAAGTGCTTCAATACCAATTTTGTAACCAACAGTACGTTCTGTACTGGAGTGATAACCAAAATACATTGTTTTAATGCATTTTTAAAGGGAAAGGTGCTTCTTATATAGGAAGATTTATTTTTAGTTGATGAAACGGTAATAGCTCTCTCTCTTTCCTTTCACTATATGTGAAACCCGTCACATCTCGTGCGCATTTGCAAGAGATGACATTTACAACAAACTTAAACAGAAAAAAAAAAAATTAATAAAGTACAGTGGTTTTTTTTGTCTAGCTTATTACTTGTCTAGAGAGAGGACAAGTAATAAGTAAAAAAAAAAAGGTTGTGCCGGTGCGTGGAAAGAAGCGGCGAGAGATATATGCAGCAACTGTAGAAAAGCTTATGCTATTTGCTTGCGAGGTGACACGACTTTGGTTCCCGCACATATGCAAATCTAGAGATTTTGATTTTGTCGCTTGACTCTGATATCTTAAAAAAATATCTCGACTAGACGGATGGATATATAGCTATCGATAGTAGCTTACCCCTTCATCGCTCTTCTTGATTCTTCAAAAATTGGAAGTAGCTGGTTCATTAAAATAATAATAATAAATGTATATAGAGCTGTATGTTTATCATTTTAATAAAGACACACCTCAGTTTAAAAAATAAATTCACTTGTCGCGCGCGCGATTTTTTTTTTCAGATATATATAAGTTTAATTTCCTAAAACTTTCGTTATAACTGATGTTGTGACAGAATAGCCGATTTGAATCTGCGATGTGTGTAGAAATGGTTTAGAAAATGCATTAGTTGAATGCGCTTGTGAAAGGAAGAGGGTTCTTCTCGCACATGTCATAATATTTCCGCACATTATCAGCATCTAAAATCATGTTAATATATGGTGTATTGAATAATAAACGGTAAACCGACATCTGGTGAACCTCTAAGTAGATGGAATAAATGAGGATGTCACAAGTATTTCAAACATTATGTCCATATTAATTAATTAACGAATCAATCAGTGTGTTCCACCTGCCATTGTTACACCTCGCCTTGGCTCCACAGCTCCCTCTCTAATTACCGCATGGCGCCGATGTTTTGGGAGCTTCCACTCTCTATGAAATGGGTCACAGTCTCCTCCTCCCATCTTCTCTCTACTCATAATGGATATACCAGGATTCACGGTCTCTAGGTATTGGCAGCGTTGGAGGATTAGATTGTACCTAGCTTCACCACGCATCTAGTTATTGGCAGCGTTGGAGGATTAGATGTATCTAGCTTTACGGTCTCTAGATATTGGCAGCGTTGAAAGATTGGGTTTACCTAGCTTCATGGTCTCTAGACAATTTAAACAATAGTTTTGATTCTTCTAATCAATTGTTACAAAGGTGGAAAAAATATATAATAAAATAGTAAATAAAGGGTATATAAAATGTAGGGGAATATAATATAGTTGTGTATATGTGTACAAATTTTTCAGCAAGGAAGGCTTCCCCACCTTGAGAGAGTCCTCCTCCAGACAAGGAGGGGGTCTTCTTGAACACTCCGCCGGATGAGAGGCCTGATGTAGCGGCAGGACCAGTACCGGTGAACCAGCGACAGGTCGACGAACTCACAGGCGACGCAAGACTGTTGTGCCGTTGCTGGATGGAACAAGGCGTGCAGAGCCAGCCTCACTGCCACGTCCGCGTTGTGCTCGGAGAAGGCGCGACCAGCCGATGTCGATTGGCAGTGTTGGAGGATGATTGAATATACCTAGCTTTCCCACGTTCTATAGACATTCCCAGCGTTGTAGGATTGGTGTCCCTAGCCTCACGTTCTCTAGATATTGGCAGCGTTGAAGATTGGATGTACCTAGTTTACCCACGTTCTATAGACATTCCCAGCGTTGTAGGATTGGTGTCCCTAGCCTCACGTTCTCTAGATATTGGCAGCGTTGAAGATTGGATGTACCTAGCTCCGTGGTCTCTAGATATTGGCAGCGCTGGAGGATTGGATGTACCTAGTTTACCCACGTTCTATAGACATTCCCAGCGTTGTAGGATTGGGTGTCCCTAGCTTTACGTTCTCTAAATATAGGCAACGTTGAGGATTGGATGTACCTAGTTCCGTGGTTTATAAACATTGTAAGCATTGGAGTGTATTGGATATACTTAGCTTTACTATGGTCTCTAGACATTATCAATCAGCGTTGGAGAAATAAATATTTTACTATCTTAATATCGAAGTATCATAAAGTCGTTGACTTCTAAGTAAGCCAAAAAAAAAAAAAAAATCATAGAGGCAAAAAAAAAAAAAAGGAAGGAAGGGGGAACTTCTATATAAGCTAAAAAAAAACATATTAATTAAATAAAAAATATGTGGCTGTCATGTTGTAAGAATGAACTGCTGAATACATGGTATCTCAGAACAAAAAAGTAGAGTAAGGAGGAGCATTCCTGTTATTAGCATTTGTGATTAGGAATTGTCGGCTTTTTGTTTTCAAATACAACGACTCTAGCCGAAAAGGAGTACCTGCGTCGAACAAGAGACTCTAGAGAAAAAATCTCAGAAGAGTGAGAACAATTTGAAATTTAAAAACTAAAAGAGTACGGAATTTATTTGCATTAAGTAAATAATAGAAAAAAAGGAATAATGAAGCCTAACTGTCCGTTACCTTGATAATTACAGCAATAATATAATAGCATCAATATTTTATGTTTATATTATCGGATTCCTTCATAAGTGTAATAATACTTAAAATGGGCGACATAAAATTGTCTCGTGAGTGCTCTCCCAGAACAGGCTGGTAGTGTCCTCGGCAGAAGGAATGTCTATCTCCAGCCGGGTCCATGAATTCCTGCCATGAAGAAACACTCCCTCCCAGTTTCTAAACAATAAAATTTCTAAATAATGGACTATTTCGCTCATAATTAGGCCGTAAATCGTTATTTCTTCTTACCCGTTAATTAGGATCATTAAAATTTCTTTTAAAGACTTTGGAATATTTTATGATCATTGGCTCAGATTATTCTCATTAACGATCAATGGTCCGTCGCAATTTTGATTTTATTTCGCATTCCCTCTGATTTTCTTCCATATGTAGAGATTTTCGTCGTAACTCTTGTTTTCGGGTAAGACTAGACTTTTTATGCTAGAGCTGTTTTTGTCTTGATGCCTTAAAATTACTATATGGTGGTAAAATAACTATTTATATTTTTCTAGTTGGCCTTGGTTTGAACTTTATAGGGTTGTGTTTATCATCATCATCCTTAAAAAATCATTTAACATGTTTATGCTGATACAATTTTATTTTGAACTTTTATATCGTATGTAATGTATGTTACGGAATTGACAGAAAATTTGAAAATTTCTATTGCATCTCCATGTACATTCACCTTTCCTTTTAATTTCATATTTTGTTCTTTCTTATTCCTCAAGTGCGAATCGCAAAGACTTATTATCATTCGAGCACACACACATCGTATGTTTTAAATTATATAAACAAGTGATAAACGCAATAAAGACATCACCCTGCATGTGAAAACATTATATATGTAGAGAAACCGAACAAAAATAAAGACGCTTTTATTAATTTTATTTTGAACAAAAGCGTAATTTCGATTGTGACATTACATAATCCAATTTGGATATGCTTTTCAAAAGTCATATTATGTGTGTAGTTTCTTTTTAAAACTTCATCTCTTCATTTATAAGAACGAACACGTGAATACATGACAATATAAATCTGTGTAAATCTTGTTCCCACCATTAGGGCTCGTGGATAGACAATGACAGTCACTCACCACTGACGTAGCCCAGATTAGATAAGTCGTGACAACGGAACAATTAATTGCCCCGATTTATAAAACCTGCTTGTTTTTTATTTGTCTCCAATACCACGATGACGATCTTTCAAGTGAAATAAATAAATTGTTTCCTATCAAATTTCTCAGCGGCCTTCTGAACATATGAAGATCTTCGTGTTCTCCAGTCTTTGTAGGCGCGTGGGACCTGGCACATCGCTTGATTTTATTTATTTTTAATACTAAATTTCATAAATATATTTTAAAATATTAATAGTAGGGGAGGATGGATATGAAGAGGAGATCGTTGAACTTTTGCAATTTGTCGTATCCTGAGGCCTAACGTCACCTATTTTGCACCAAAATGATGAGCGTCTATCAAAGAATTGTAGACCGTCAGCTTTCAAGTAAATTTATTAATCTCTCTCAGCAAAAGTGCGTATTAGCCCACTCTTATAACAAAATGACAAATTTCGTGCTTCGTGCTTCAAATACGGAATTTCGAAAAACCTGGAAATTGAATGCTACATAAAATATTTCTAATAAGTGGCATATTTCTAATATGACGCGCTATTACAAATTTTCAAGGAAACTTTCAAGAAGGACTATAAAACCCTGAAGCTTATCATTTTCAATAAAAGAAATGCAATGCAGTATACATCTTTTTTTGTACAAATATGTGCATGCAAGTACCTTGATTAACAAATTTTTATTTTATTCTTAATAATTTTATACACTCTCAACTTGATGGGAATTTTTGCATAAAATGACAGTTTAGCGCTTAATAGAAACACACAGGCACAGATGCAATAATTGAAATCGCCAATTTGAATTGAACCGCACATTGTCCACATTTATACAATCTATTTTTGGAAGTTTTTCTGGAGAGAAATCAACGCTGCCTCAATTCCTCGAGTTTTTTTTTTCTTTAATCGTTCAACGACCCTTTATTTTTTTTACTTTTTCCAGCTCCCAATTTGTGACAACCTGGGTTTTTAGGTCGCCGGTCTCCATGACAACTAGGTAAATCCAATCTTCGACGTCTGATGTATCGATTCTTTCGGCTCCTCCTCCCACGGTCCACATGCAAAGTTTACTGATCCCTGGCTTCTTCTCCTTCGTTCCGGAGTTCAATTTCTTTTTGAATGGCTTTATTCTCTTGTTCCACCCACTTCACCATAATGTACATTCTCCCTTTTCCCTTTTGTTTTTCTATGATCTCAAGTCGGTATGGTATGAATAAGCATTTGAAGGAATTCGAAATTATTCGATTGGCATCTTGCAATGATTGCAATGTCGATTTTGAAAGTTTGCAAACGAACTATTGAGAAACGATAGCCCTTTTATAAAACGTATTCTTTAAATATATATTTATATTATGTGCCTACTAGTACAGTTTGTTATATTTTTTATCACAATGTCATCAAATTTTGAACCTTCAGCGATTTGAACACAAGCTGACAAAGAAGGTGGGATAGGCAGCCAGGGCATGTTGACGCCGCCGGGGAACAACCCGAATTACGCCAGCAATTGAAGCAGGTAGTCCCCCTGCTGTCCCCCAACTCGGGGGCCCCACTCCCCCCCCCCCCCCCCCCCACACTTCTATTTTGTCCCGAAGAATTCCTTTAGGAAGAAGGAGGGACTGTGTTAGGAATTTATAGACGGGGGCCCGTGTCTGTGTCTCTATCCCCCCACTTAGTCACTTATAATTAATTAGAAATCGAGCTAATTAGGCCTTCTTGTAAGATATATAGGTGTATCGTCTCCTCCATATTAATCACTGTGGCCATTTTAGCCCAATCATACAGAACTATCATGTATAACGATATCATCATTAGCCTATTTCCTTTTATCTTTCATTTTTATTCATTTTATAAGAGAAACTATTGTGGTCTACTTTTTTTTCCCTCATTAAATAAATCTAATTTTAAAATATCTCCATATTAATTTATTTTTAAATATTCAATTTAGAAAAAATTCAAAAGGACATTTAAAAAATTCTATAATCGTATTTTAGAGATGATAAATTACTTTTCTTGTAGTTATTGCGTTTCTAGTTTTTTATTTCGAAATTATCATTTTGCATTTTTCTCTAACTTAGAATGTACGATGTTTCATGTGCATCCATGAGAAAAATGAGAGAATTTTCATTCTTATATTTTACTTTCTCTCGGGTTTCTAAAAAGTATGCCCTTAACTTTTTTCACCCCGAGTTCTCCAATTTGTTCGCTCGTACAATGGAATATTTTGTGGAGCCACCGGCAATGCGTTTTGGCAACGTTTCAACTGGTCGAACCTCGGAAAATTGACTTTGCAGATCTTTTGTTCACGTTTTATTCATGTGTCACATTCTCATATACCATTTGGTATTAGGTTTTTTATGTTGAATAGAATATCTTGATGGTACTATATACAACTTTGATTTGATTTTCTTAGTTCATTAATACTAGTAAGTCTCGTACTTTCTCTACTTGAGAGAACTAAACTATTACAATCACACTGCATTGTATTTCTTGACTTGTTTGTTCAATCTACTTTGATTACATCAATAATGATCTTAGCATTGATTCTATGACAAAGAGAGACAAATATGGATTTGTGGTGGTTAATAACGACAATCCACATGAATAATTTCTTAAAATTATATTTGATAGCGATTTTGTTTTAAGTTGAAAATTTGCCTTGAATTAAATACCAAACGATGTACGTTTTCGTTGTTTTTAAAATATTGCGAAATATGTTATATTTTTTGTTTAAAATATAAATATTTAATATGTATTTCTTAAATATTTATAATTTGATATTATGAGTAATTTTATTTTTCACTTTTGATCGAATTGAAATTCTTGTTTGATTGCTTGCAAATGTTCGTTAAAGTTTATATTTTAAATACGCGGCTCACCAATTTATGTGGGCGGCATTGATTTATAAGCGGAGTCATATAACAAATTATTTATTGTAAAATCAACTTTTAATTACATTTATTTATACAAATTATCAGAAGGGTTAAATTCGTGTATATTACACGTTAAAGTTCTTTTTTGTATATATGGTGTGTGGTCAAAAATCATTTCTAGATTATATAATGTTAGATATATGAGTTTGATATATTATAGATAAATATTTACATTTTATATGATTTATGTTTTATATTTAAAATGATGTATAATTATTTTATTATATTGATTTGACAACAATTAATATGATATTAATGTTAATATATTGGATCCGCTACAGATTCAAAAAATTCAAAATCCAAAGTTTTGACTGGTGAAACAAGCCACCCCTATATCAAACTTAATAATTTTTTACCGGAATAAAATAAGGCTGATCCTCGGCCTTCCCTAACCAGAGAGGACTGTTCCCTAGAACTAATGGCTGACTTCCTGAATTGACGCCCGTTAGGCGAGCAATTAACTCCCAGGCTGTGGGCCACCACCGATATTTACAATCTTGGCCCGACGTCCACATAACACCTTAAGATCGTAATCAACTTCCTTGTTATACTACTTGGATTTCACCATCGCCATTGATTTGTATAATTGTCTTACGTCATACAGGTTCCACCGACCTCTCTTCCACCACCATGGACGTGCAATCATACTGGATGAAGCCACTGCCCCAACTTGTGTTCAATGTTCCTCTGCGTTTCTAGGCTGAAATTCGTCATTTCTGCAGCTCATTAGCAAGCAATGCTAGGTGTGGACCAATAGTATTAGCACAATTCCTGTTGTTTCAGCAGGTATCGGATATAAATACTATGAAAGCTCTTTGTGACGATTTTGCAGTATTAAATTGCCTTGAGAGGGAAAATTAATATAAAAGTTTTCACTCTACATTATAGTGGCGAGAGATAAAAATAATTCTGTATTATATATTACTGCTTCTTTTGGTATAATAAAATACCTGTTGATTGCTCACTTTGCACAAATCTTGCTATTCCTATCGTGTGGTAAACGCTTATTTGTTGAGGCTAATATTTTTCAAAGTTCCTTTACCTACATCTGTGGTTGATATTATTTGTGCATTGCGTTTTGACCATACAAAATATTATTCTATCCATATAGAGATAGGTATTTTCACACATTGATATGAATTGATTATTTTTTATTTCATTTTCAGAGAAGGGAAAAGCTGTTTGCAACGAACTTTCAGAGTCGAAAATTTACCATTCAACTTGTTAGTGGATCGATATTGCTTTTTTATTTTATGCTTTGGAAATATTTGATTCGATTGGTATAGAAAGGCTCCAGAACTAGCTTATGTGAATTGTTAGAGTTTTTAGCTGTTTCATTTATAATTGTGAAGAGGAATCAATTTCCTCAAATAATTTAATTCAGAAATATGGAAACACTTGCATTCATAGTTAATTTTTCTTTGCATATTGTACAAAGAATATGCCTTTTATTAGCCTAATAGCCGTGTTTAAACGCCAGTGGAAGAGCCGTTTATTCGCTCGAAGGCTAGTTCGCTTTTTTTTACTTTTAATAAAGTTATGCATTGCTGGTTGTGCAATAAAATAGTTTTATAAGTTCTAAACCCAAAATTTTATTTTAAAAATAAAAACTACTGCGAATATTGTCGAAATTAAAGGAGAGAAGAAAACATAACTTCATTAGGACTCGTATTTAAGTACTCTTTGGAAAATTTGACTCAACAAATACCATCGTTTTTTTACGAAATTTCCTATAACATATTTGATTTTATTTTAGAGGGTTTTACAATATAAATTAGTATGATGTGGAGAAGGGATCCCCTAATCTAAAATCATTTATCTAGCACTACTCAATTACTACCAGAGATTTATGGCAAAGCATCTCCCCGCAGGGCTGACTAGTCATCAACAATAATTCCACTTTTTTTATTCGTCTGGAATTTTTGCTGCTTTTCTTTGAGGCGTGCAAGGGAATGGTTGAGGGTTTATCAATGTTCAATCAATCTAGGGTATAGCGAAACGAATGAATTACTCCGAGTTCTGGTTTTGCCGATGTTGAATGTAATGATTGCATTATTAGTGGCTGGGGCCGCTGTTAATACATGGATGGGGCTGGCTCAGGGGCTAATGTATTGAGGATGGCTACGAGATAGAATCGCCATTTGTTTAACCCTTGCAGATTTTAACGTTTCAATAACTAAACCTAGATAAATTTAGAGTTTAAATTTTTCAAGGTATTTTTAAAAAGTGCTACGTTTCCCCCCTATTATATTTAATTGATTGTTATCCTTAGAAAATCATGTCTTTAGCACATCTTTTCTGACTTAAAAAAATCTGGAAGATTCTTCTACCCATTCACAAATAATCCACTGTGAATAACATATAAGAAACCCCACTTAAAAGGGTGTTCAAATCTAACTTCGTATTGAGAGAACATCAGCGAATTTAAAACCTTATTTTAGCGTTTTGCTCGTCGATTTCATCCAGTCTCAATTTATGTAAGATTCATTACCTCAACAGATTATTTATTAGTTTTTCCACATTTTTTACTATATCAGGTTATTTCTAACATATTTCTCTCGTCGCTTTTATGTAAATGAAACGAGATTGATTTTATCTAAAAAATAACCATGCTGACGTTTGTCATCCCTCGGGATTTGTTGATGTTTAAAAATAAAAATAATAGTGTGATCAAATAAATCCAAGATGCAAATATATTGATAACATGGACTTTACGTATCTTAAAGAACTCGATTTTTCCTCCGCAGCAAACTTATAAACCAAGCAGCCTTATTCGATTAGCGTAAAATACCAGGCTTCTTCTAGCTATAGATCGCCCTGGAGCAGCCTGATAGAGGAGGTACACCATTCGTGGGACTGATTCACCCGGTGTAAAATAAATACTGACTTCCCTCATTTTCCCTAGGTGGCAATGTGTGTGTATATTTGTTTCTCTAGGTTAGAGATCAGTCACCAAGAATGGGCAGTATTAAGGATCAGCAAGTAGAGAGGTTGCATTTAACTTGGGTCAACACGGTGTGGTAGATGTGGTTCAAGGCTCAGGATGGCCGTCGGTGGTGTTGTGGCCGCCATAAAAACCCCTCTTCCATAATGACCGCGAATGTCTGCATATTTAAGAGATGTTGAGGAAGTTGTTAGGACCGCGGGGGTGGGTGGGTACCTTGACCCGGGGAGACTGACGTTTTGCTTGACACAATGGCTTCGTTCGAAGAAAGTAATCACCTATAGGGTTAACTGGCGAAACTGCTGTGGTTTGCAACTAATGATTTTTTAACGCAACTTTTTTTAAATATATAATCGAAAGCTATTTCTCTAAAACTTTTACTTTAATAATAAAAATTGAAATGGGAGGGCATCGTTCCTCAGGGATGAACCCTCCCAGTGGTTTGCAAGTTTAATCTCCAGATAACACTACTATTGAATTACGCGAATTTTCCTATAGAGTCTGCTTTTATTCAGAAATACAGGAAAAGGGTGTTTATTATCATTCTTTAGCTATCACACATCAAAATAATAAATTGTTGGACTGACATTGCTATGGAATGCTAGCATGCATCCTTTTATTTTTCTACGTTGACTTCAACGTTTTCCAAAGTCAACAAAGATTAAATTCTTACATATATGTAATATTATAATAACGTCTTCAAAAGATAACATTGAAGAGTAAATTGTATTTATTATTCTTGTATTTTACAATGGAATATAAATAAAGTCTATACCTGTGATACACGTGGTACATTACCTCTTTTGTCAAGGTAGAATACTACCAAAGAAGCCCATTTTTTCAAAATCACCGCCATTCAGATATTGCTACTTTAACCGGTAAGACGTCGGCTAGTTTCCTCCCCGAGGGCAATGAAAGCTCGGGTCATTGTATTAAACGCTTGCCGGAGTCTACGCAACTGTTCTGAGAAAGCCTCGTCTCTCAGAGGTCAAATTCTTTAATAACAGCCTGGACAAATTGTAACGATCATTTATTAGACATGGCGCCTACATCAGTCTCTTCACGGTGGTTTACCGGAACTGCTTACGAAGGATTCGACACCGAAAATTGAGTGTGTGCGGTGTAAACAGGCAGGGTGTTGTGACATGCTGTTTCTACAGGTGGGGTGGTTTTGAAAGTGAAGAAGCAAATAACTCCACCAAACTTCTTCCTTTTAACGCCCCCCCCATCCACTCCATACCTGCGTACCCCGCCCCCTGGGTGGGGTGAAAGTTGTTTACTCTAAGGGACATTTCAGGGAGTGAAATATACTGACTGAGACAAAGGTTAAATACACACAAATAAGTTTCGAACTGACTTATTTTTCTTATAGGGGAATAATATTTTATCGTGTTGTTGTGCCCTCACTTGATCAAATAGTCTAATTTATTTTATATAGATAACGCGTTAAAGCTGTATATTAAAATAATGATAATATTTAATAAAATAAAAATAAAAAATCCCCGGGCATTAATATCGAGTTGAAAACATCAGGCTTCAAGGGATAAGTTCTTTTTTAAAACTTTATTATATATAATTAAATGTATATTAAAATTTTTGAAAAGAAACTTATCCCTGGAAGCCTGATGTTTTCAACTTAATGATGATAATTTTAGTTTCTGTGGAAGATTTGCCAATAAGCTCATTTGTTCGTCACCATTAAAATTGAATCCTAACAACAGCTTAGCCTCAACAATGGTAGGTCATTATCATTGGGCTGGTTGCATCTGGACAAAGTGTTTCAAAGATGGTCTGAGAGATTAGGAAAGGTGATCATCACCCCGCGCTTGTTACTAGCGGCGTCTCATCCACGGACATTGGGAAAGAAGTTCTGTGGCGCCGTAGCAAGGGTCAAGAGGAAATGGAACGCAAGGATATTTAGCTCGGACGGAGATAACATGATGAGCTGGCCAGTCAGGCCCTTGGGGTGTTGCAAGCCTCTGCCCCCATTCCTGCCGCAGCAATCGCAGATTCGGGCTAATACACAGGCACCTACAACTGATAACTCTCCACTTGCAACAGACTTCATTAGGTCCTGCCTCGATTGGAAGACAAACATTTCAATTCTTCTACTCGGCTTGCGTAGTTCCATATTTGAAAGAATGGCCATTTGAAATATGTTTTTAAAGAGAACGTATTCTCCCCTGCTTTAAAGTACTCTGTTCTCTTTTGCGAGACATAGATATCCTCTATCCATAGAAAATGCACTATTATTTTTTAAATACATGGGTGATACTAGTGACTGAATACACACACACTCTTATAGAAATATCGCCCTTGCTGGTGGTATAACATTTTCAACATAACCTAAACAATACCTCATCTTTATGACTTAAAAGTACGAACCAAAAGATCACTAACTTTAAAATTATATGTGACTCTATTCAGGATTATCATGAAAGGAAAAATATGTTATATATACCGCTAATATATATATATATATATATATATATATATATATATATATATTATATATAATACCAAACATATTTTGATCGTGCAGCTGAATGTTGATGATGGCTCTCTTCCATCTAAAAAATAAAAAAAAAAATTCCATCGGAAAAATGCCAACTGAACTTTTTTTAATTTTTTCACCGAAGTTTTACAATAGCTTTAAGAAAGCTAACCACGTTTTGGACAGATGTCTATCGTCAGTGTGATGGAAGCTGTACGTTTTCTTCTATCCGCCAAGGAGGTCTATGCGCTTCCTCTATGAATCAAGAACAGGATATTTAAGACAAAATGTGCGTGTTAAAACGAAATATACGTATATAAAAATGCCAAAATGTTATTAATATTTGTGGAATTATCATCACTACATAGTATATCACCTTGTCATATATTCCATCCAATATTTAGAAACATTCTCCTCAAAGAAGATGACCAGAAAGATAAATAAAAAATAGAATATCAGGTTGCGTGATCGGTGGTTTGAATAGCGACTTGAATTTAGAGATGTCATCATTTAAGGAGCCACCATAATCCAGGGGGCGTATTTTTATACCCTCCGAGTGAGTGACTTCCTGCAGTAAATTACCCGATACATCATCCCGCCAACTTTAGCCTCGCTGCTGAAGTAACATTCATTCTCCTAAATGTTACCTTTTAACCATCAAAAATGTTGAAGTTGGAACTGTCTTAATAGCGCTGGAACTTTCTAATGTAAATTTTGATAGGTTTAGAGAGCGTACAATATTTCTTATAAAGTTTTCTGTTGAAGGCATGACTTTTTTAGTGATAACAGTCTCTCCATTCTGTTCAACTATTGGCCAGTTGTTTTATTTGGCTATATGGCCGAACATTGATGATCGTGATCGATCATTTGGATTCGCATCTTTTTTTTTTTTCTATGTACAAACGCCATGACTTCTGGAACATCACTTAACAAGCAGTTACGTCTTAAAACGTGATCTCGTCAAGTTGTCTATTCTCCCTACACTATCGTTATTTTAATAAATGTGTGTTATTTATATATTATAACGTGTGTTTATGTAGCATTAGCTAGATTGCAATAAATGTTATTTAATTGTCTACACTATCAAAGCGCTCTGTCTAGCCGATGTTGCTGCACTCCACGACCATGGTTCAATCCAGGCAAGTCCACACTATCCGAGTGTTTTCTTTAAATAACTATCATCGGGAAAACTCCCCGTATGATTATTTCACGAATTTACGAGAGAAAACAAGTTTTTTTTAGAGAAGGTAATTTTTAAATGTTCTCAAGTATATAGCGGAAAAATCCAGCCGTCAATTTTCTTCAAATCCATCTTGTGCCCTACGTAATTAGAGATTGATTGATAAAATTAGGAAGGTTCATTATTCCCATCTAAGGGGCACATGTGCTTCTGCTGCAGCTGTGACCTTTTTTCTACAAGGTCTGTCAGTCCCGGGTGTTTACAGGCCTTTTATCAGTTCATTCCCCTCCTCTGCCGGAGTGCTATCGGCCTGGAGAATATCTGGGTTAGCGGTCGCAAGGATTGCTTCAACATGGGGACCATGATAGAAAAATATTGTTTGCAATCTGCATAACAAAAGCGTCTTATAGACTCTTCCTGGAGTCTGAGGGAAAAAATGGTAAGCGTATCAATAAATAAATAGGCAATCAGTTCTACAGTCTTGGAGGTGAGATATAACACCTTTTGCGTTTCTTCTATTCATATTTTTCATTATTAATGATATTTTCAACTTTCCTGTAGAACTGTTAGTAGAAATAGACAAACCTCCCATCGGCCAATGACTCGGAGAGAAAGTCTTGTAAATTTTTATTCATTTTTTTTTATGTTGAGATAGGCATGAGAAACCGCCAGTTTTTGGTCTTTCTCCCTGAGACCCAGTGTGATCTATACATATGGGCTGGCGTCGTCGCAGTCTTCTTGGTTAAGCCTTCTTGCTGGTTAATTCAATTCTATAAACGTAATTGTTTATTTCATTAAAATTTAAAGCCTGAAGGGTTCCAGTAGTTTTTTTTTTTTTTTACAGCATAGATCATTATAAGGCAATAATGTGCCAACTATACACAATAAATAAAACTAGTTGGCTCATCGGTGATGAAACCTCCGAGCGGTTTCGTCAATTCAATCCACCAGACCACTTTTTAGACCTTTAATCTGTATTGAAAGGTGATTTCTTAGAAATAATAATTAAGCAAACTATGAGTATGAACTTTAGGACGGTATAATTAAATATAAATATTTAGACTGAGCTATGTATTAATTATTTATGCAGACGGACCTTGTTTTTATTGTTTTCCGAATAACATTGCTCGACGCAAATATTTATATGTAATTCTACCGTCCCCTAAAAGCTTATGTCCATAGTTTGATAAAATACCATAACTAAGATTCCATCTTTCATTGCCGCACATATAAGCAGAATCGTTCAATATAGATTAGAGCTCTAAAAAGCGGTCTGGCGAAATCTCTGAGAGGATTCACCACTGATGAGCCTAGCCTTTAAATTTACCCTTTGAAAGGAACCGTAAAAACGTGGCTGATCAACCATCTCTTTAATTGAACACTTTGTTAGGTAGAGGGGAGTCCGGCGGACATTTCCAAGTATGCTCTGGAAAACAACGTCAGTGATCAAAGCGCCATTGAACCACTCGTCGCCGCCCTCTGCGCCCCCCTTTGTCATCCCACAAGGACTTTCTTTCTTCAAGCAGGAAACCTCCCCTCAAATACAATTGTCCCCCAATTTGTCCTTGATTGTGGTTGGAATTTCTGTTGAAATCTACAGACGAAATTGTACTTGGCAAAATGCAAGTTCGATATGTTTGAATGACCAATGTGATAAAAGAATATTACAGCAACAACTTATAAATCTATTATATTCGTCATATAACTCCAAACTATATGTTTGAAAATACGCCATGTCTCTCAATAAACATTTTCTCAATTTTGCATATAAAACGATTTAAACATTCGGGCCTACATATGGAAACTATGATATCGATATGTAAATTTTCCTAGCATTTATTTGTATCTCCACATTCTAAAAGCTACGTCGCAGCAAGTAGATTTAGCAAACTTTTAGCAAAATACCCACCTTCTCCCACGCTACTGCAAGTTACTATCTGTAGGTTATCAATTCAGCATTTACAGCTTATTCCTTGAAACACTGAGCCACACGCACGTACATTCATCAAACCTAATCCTACAAACCAGAAGAGAGAGATTGCCCATAAGTAGATCCCTAAGACCAGATCGCAGACAAGTATATCCATCCAAACTACTATAGACCTACAACTATATCACACACAAGTATATCCATCCAAACTACTATAGACCAACAGCTAAATCTCACACAAGTATGTGTACCCAAACTGCTGTAGACCCACAACTATATCACACACAAGTAGATCTATCCAAAATACTGTAGACCCACAACTAGATCACATACAAGTAGATCTATCCAACGAGGGGGTGAAACCCTTTCTCTAGTCCCGGAAGTGACCCATACAATTGGTGGGGCTCCGGATGTGACGCAAGCATATTTCCGTTATCCATTGTATCGGCTTCCCAGCTGGACTAGCTTTGTTGTTTGAACGCGGCCTCCTCCACTTTGATTGGCTCCATCGTTTCATCTAGAACTGGTAGCGCGTAGCATGTGTTGTTCTCTAGGATTGCCTCGCCCTTCTGCCTGCTCACAATTCTCTAGATTAACTCGCCTCGCTCTTCTAAACCGAGATAATCCCTGTCAATACAACTTGGTACATAGACAGGTCTACATTTTACAATATGTATGCAGCCATTGAAGAAAACATGTTATTTTATGAGACAAACAATGAGCTTCAAATATGTAAACAATTACCTTGTTTACTTTGTATCGCTCTCACATTTGAATATGACCAGATATAACCTTAAAAATCAAGGTAGGGTTACCACATTGAGGTTTGGTTCCGAACGAAGTCCGTTACGTAAGTGACTTATTTTAGTTCTCATTTGATAGTATTTGTTACTTTTTAAACCTGCAGTTTATTCTATAACACTTGACTCTCTTAACATATCTTCATATCTACTTTATGCGCCTCCGTTTTATGTAAAGAGTTTGATATATATTTCACTCTGAACTATAATATATATATATAACATTATTATAGAAATCCATATGAAATTATATCAATAAATAGCAATGGGTAGCTTTTATTAGGCCATTCGACAGATGAGCATTCAAGCAAAAGACCCTTCGTCGGGGCATACACCATCTTCGAGACATTAAAAAGGTATTCTACTTACGTATAATTTAGAAGATAAGTACTTAAGTAATCTGATTTCTTAGAGTCCCATATAGTTGTGGTTTATGTTCGTCGAAGATTATTTTGCTAAAATCCTCGCCCGTTTTATGAAAGATACCCCTCGTTAGTCTTTGCCCTAATTTAGATAAAAGTGTTAGGTTAATTTAAAACATGTGTCTTATTCAAAGCACCACATTAAAAAAAAAAAAAGATCGATCCTCCTTAAAGAATTCGAAGGGGATCCAACCAACCAACTCACCCCTAATGGACCTCCGGTAACTTAACGGTCGGTCCGTTACCTAATTGTTGCACATCGATGTGATCTTCGAAATTAGTTTTGAAAGCGATGTCTAAACCTTCTACTTCCCCGCCAAAGGAATTATTCCTACGTCATTGGCACGCGTCCAGTTAAAATATTCCCTAGCAAAGAGTTCTGGCTAGCGCCCAAGGCCGATAATTTGGATCTAACAGCCATAGAGGAGGTAAGTTCTGCCATAAACAAACTGCCGCATTACGTAGTCTGAAGTAAACATCCCACCGCCCTCCTTGCCCATATACGTAAGCCTTCTCCATAACTTGGGACCTCCTTAGGATGTGTTGAAATGGTGTGCAAATATAGTTTTGCCTTGCTTGACCGCGATTTAAGGCCGCAATTATATGTAAATTCAGGTTAATGTTGCCGGCTCTTTTTGGTAGTTTGAATATTCTCATGACCCTCAGTGATTAAGATGAGAGATAGAGCGCAATTTGAATTTGAGATCGAAATAAATAAAATCGCCTAGCTGTTCTTGATTAGTTTATTTTTCACTTCTCTACTTGCCTTTCTGCAGTCCCACTCTATGGCATTGTTTCTGAACTGTTCAGTTCAATGACGACAACTTTCAATGCTCTGGCATATTTGGAAAGACATTTTAGAAACTGGATATGACTATTTTTTCTGTGTTTCGTATAAAAATAAATATTTATATATGTGTTTAAAACTTGTATAAAGGTTTTCTTTGGTTTCCTTTAGCAGAATGTGGTTTTTCTTAAGCAAGCTCCATTTTAGATGGTTCACTCTATACTTGTTGCCTCATCCTGCCTCCCAAGCGGCTGTGGATGGAGCTCGAAGGTATTTGTGGACCGTCCAGTTCTGTCAGTTCGACATGTCACACATGTGCTCACACCCCCAGGGAAAAAACTAACGAGAAGGTCGGGTTTCGTGCCGGCGCTGATGCGATATTTAATCCGTTACAACGATCACGCCAGGCTACTCCTGGCACGGTCATTGCCACACGGGCGGGCAGTACTAAAGGTGTGGTCGACTTGTAAACATATATACAGAAACCGAGATATTTACATATTTTAGCTTGATAAAATGAACATATCTCAATTAAGGTTTGAAAATTGCCTTATTTAATTCCAAATGTTTCGAAAGGTTATAAACTCGTCATGTGACTTCAAATATGAGAACAATGGCAGTTCACAAGTAAAGTATTAATAGATGATTATTTGTTGGTTTGAAAAAATATTTATTTCTTTATATATATAGATACGTAACGCTTTACATGCATTTTTAGAAAATCGTGTACGTATATAAGTAGAAACAGGATTCAAAATCATAATTCCCCTGAGAAGAGTGACAGCGAGTCACTAAAACGTCAGGAATTAAATAAATAATTGGCTGATGTAGCTATATTTTTCCAAGTAATATATAGTTAGTCGTTTCTTACTCTCTTTATAGTTATTTGTTAAATATATTTCACGTTTTGTATCAAATAATGAAAACTTTTCAAATAGATGTAAAATAAACATTACAAAATCTATATATATATAAATCAATGTTTGTATGTATGTATGTTTGTTTGTTTGTTTGTTTGTATGTCCGGTATACAAATTCGCAGTAGTTCACTAATTCAAACCAAAATTTCCATACATAGGTAAAAAAATACGGGGAAGACGATAGGCTATTTTAAAAAATATACAAATCAATTATTAAAACTATATATTCAAATTATTCTACTTAGCTCACGAACAGCGCCCTCTATCAAGTACTAAAAGGTTATAAATACGTTTAAAATCTAAATCTTCTCAATATTTTATTAATAATAGTTCGCTTAATAACACATACGTTTAGAATACTTGATCTAAATCGAAATATTTATAGACGCTCGCTCGATATGAAGATTTATATATTTTCATTTTTAGATATAACTGATCTAATTCGCCGTTTAAAAATAACTGCTCTAATTCGAAATATTTGGTATGTTTTATTTGTGTTCACTCTATTTCTATTTATTTGAAGTATTATAATTTCCATGTTTCAAAAACCTATTTCAAAAAGGTCGTTAGAAATATGTAAGGCCTGAAATAGCTTTACATGCGAATATTTATGATGCCAAGCGTAGCTTAATGGTTACGTGTACGGCTTCGTATTTCCATCAACCTTGGTTCGAAACTTAGTCTGGGTGTTTTTTTTTTAAATATTATTGAAGCAAAGTTTTTTTTTTTTACAGTACCAAAATTTCCATACATAGGTAAAAAAAAAAAATACGAGGAAAACGATAGGCTATTTTAAATTATATATAAATTAAATATTAAAACTATATATTCAAATTATTCTACTTAGCTAGGAATGCTCTAACCAAATATATATTCACTAGGGCAGATAAGCACTCGGGTAAATCCCAGGCGTACCCAGGGTCACTCTGCTAGTATGTATATACGCATGAAAAGAGATTTGAAGTTTTAAAACCTCTCATTTGAAATTCTTCTTTTTCCTTGGTATGGTCACTATATATTCCTTAGATCGTTTAAAATAAACAAAATGAATGGGGGTCGGTGGAAGGATGGTCTAAACCATTGGTTTTCGACTACTACGACCCGGGTTCGATTCCCGCATTTGGGCACTTTTTTCTGATTAAATAAAATGCTCCAATGGCCCCCGAATCTTGCAAAAGTCCAACTCCACCAGCGAGTGCAAGTAACCAAAAGGGGCTCTGGCACATTTGTAAATGCAAATTCGAACTGATTTTCACATGTGTAGACATGTGGTACACTTACAGTAAAAGCAGTCGCCTATTTCTACCCACCCCAATTTTCATGGCCTGTATCACGTGTACCTGGAATAAGCAAAAAGAAAATAAGGCATGGTTTTAAGTGATTTAACAAACAAAATTTCACATCTTGTATAATGTAATTGTATAATAAAAAGCTGAGATTTGTGCGTACCTCCATTGCAGAAAGATAGACGACTCTGCGCCCGGGTATCAACCACGACAAAAAGTTATCCAGCTCCGGGAATGCACGAACATATAATTCCTGTCAGCATGTTGTCACGCGGGAGAAGGAAAAATTATTTTAGGACAACTTTTTTTTTTTTCTGTCTTGTGTAAAAATTGGTCGCCGACCTCTTCTCACTTCCTTTCTGTAAATTGTTTTGGACTAGTGTCCACTTATAGGACAACCTAACTTTTGTCGTAGCGCCAACGTCATTTTTGGTATAAATGCTGTATAGTGTCATTATAGATTTTAACTAAATATTTTACCAATATAAAAAAAAAATAGGCATTACTATTTTTTATACATGACTATAGCAAAATATTTTAAGGTAGCACCGCAGCCATTCTATTACAAAAAGGAGAGTTAGAAACTTGTGGGTTGTGCAAAAAGTGGCACCTTCCTTTTAAAAATTCATTTCAACAATTCATTCGGTTTATCACCCTAGTACAAACTTAGAGGTGATAAAGAAGGAGCCATCACAACACCAGTTTTGGCAAATTCAGAGGAAAAGCCAACCTATTTACCATAGTTTCGGGCTATGGCCCTCTTTTTGTATATCATCCTCCCGAAACTTTATATTATACTATGTATACTTTGTTAAGCCCCTCCCCCCAAACCCTCGATCCTCTTGACTCTATCTTATATAAATCTTTTCTCCACTTATTTTTTTAACATCCCAGGAAAATCTTGTGTCTTCATAAAAACTTTGGGTGGGCTAATAATGGTTATCTTCAAATTATATTTAAATTGTAAAAATGTTGTTCTTTTGGAAAATGTGGAGCAAAACTTCACATGGAGACCATGGCCAAACAATGGAGTGGAGGTTGTTGATATATTCAAATCATTTTTGAATTTATGTTTTTGTTACCTATCCCAAGTACTCATGATAATCAGGCCATGATAATCATGTAGAAAGAAGTTCGACTTTAGTACTTACAAGTGTGCCTGAGCCCCGTTTGGTTACTTGCACTCACTGGTAGGGTTGGACTTTTGCATGAAACGGGGTCCATTGATGCATTTTTTTTTTATTTACAAAGGTGATCATCAGTTAAAGTGATTCTATGTAAATTCAATTGGAGCTAGCGCCTCGTAGTCCGGCAGTTGAAGAAACCTGTTACTTACCATCGGTATACTTTGTGTAGAATAGTGTGAAATATATAAGTGATGTGAATATAAGAAATGGAATAAGAACGATAGACTGACTGTGTTTTGTAAATATAGGATTAATCTTTACTAAATTTAAATGTGTGTGATAAATAAATAATTATAATTAAATAATAAATATATAAGTTGTAGTTTATAAAAGATAAACAACACAACATATTTGGCGACGAGGATTAAAAAAAAATAATAATTAAATAAGCGTAACAGAAGATGGCAAATAATTTGACGTCTCCATTACCGTTGAACCTTAATGCTACAGATTTGTATTCCGAGTACAAACATTGGATGAATTCATATTTAATTTATGAATTAGCAAGCGGTGTTTCAACTAAGAAAGATGACGTTAAAAGGGCAACACTTTTGCATTGCCTTGGACCACAAGTCCAAAGAATTTTCTTTAATTTGCCAGAAGAAAAAGATACGTATGAAAAAGCAAAAGAAGCTTTAACTAAATATTTCACACCACAAAAAAATATTGTATCAGAACGATTTAAATTTAGGCAAAGAAAACAAAATACAGATGAAAATATTGATTCATATGTCATTGCCCTAAGAGAATTAGTCAAATCCTGTGAATTTGGAAATTTAGAAGAAGACATGATCAGAGATCAGATAATAGAAAAATGCTATAATAGGCAATTAAAAGAAAAGTTGTTGCAACAAGATAATTTGAATCTTCAAAGAACAATTGAGATATCAAGAATGTTTGAAACAGCCAAAGAAGAATTTAGAGTATTGACAAATGAAGATATGACCTCAATAAATAGAGTAAACTATAAAAATAATTTCCAAGCAGCTAATGAATCAACTGTTAAAGGACAAAAAGCTCATAATGTGTACCATCAAAAAGGAAGCACCTCCAAGGTAAGTGCACCTAATTTGGAAGAATGCTATAGATGTGGCTTAACTACACATCCTCCATATAAATGTGGAGCTAGAAATATGAAATGCACATTTTGTAACAAGATGGGTCATCTTAATAGAGTTTGTAGAAATAAAAATAAATATAAAAATATTGAAGGAAAGAAAAGAAATATTCAAAATATTTCAGAAAATAATGAAGACTCAGATGAATACACTTTCTTTTTATGCTCTGATAACAAAGAAAGTATCTATATAGATGGAAAGGAAATAACAATGACTATTGATACAGGTAGTGATACAACATTCATAGGACTTGAAAATTTGAAAAATATTTTTCCTAAGTCTCAAATGCCAACTTTAAATGGTACAGAAAGGAAATTTTATGCCTATGGACAAACTTCACCTCTTCCATGTTGTGGATATTTCTTTGCAGATGTTTCATGGGGTGAAAGGTCTATAAAGGAACAGATTTTTGTGATTGAAGGTAAAGCAGAACCTATTTTAGGAAAGAAAGCAAGTTTCGAATTAGAAATTATAAAGCGTGGAACAAAAATAAGGAATATTCAACAGGAAGTTATTCCGAAGGATATATATAATTTGATACAAGAAAACATGAACCTTTTTCAAGGTCAAGGAAATGTGAAGGGTTATAGTCAAAAAATAACTCTAAAAGAAAATGTTACTCCTGTAGCTCAGAGATGCAGACATTTTCCATATAAAATGGTAGAAGCCATCAATCAAGAGCTAGACAAAATGATAGAAGATGGCATTATTGAGGAAGTCCATGAAGCTTCTGAATGGATCTCAAACATTGTGGCAGTTCCAAAAAAGGGTACTGAAGAAATCAGACTATGTGTTGATCTGAGAGAAGTGAATAAAGCCATAGTTAGAGAGAGATATCCTATACCAACAGTTGACAATATTTTGCAAGCATTGCAGGGAGCAAAATTTTTTGCTAAACTTGATGCGAAGAAAGGCTTTTGGCAAATTGAACTTGATGAAAAGTCCAGGCCATTGACCACCTTTATTACACCCAGAGGATGCTACAGATTTTGCAAAATTCCTTTTGGACTTTGCAGCGCACCTGAAGCTTTTCAAAAAGCTATGAACTCAATATTGTCTCATTTAGAAGGAGTGTTATGCTACATAGATGATGTGATTGTATATGCGCAATCTATAGAACAATTGGATCAAAGACTGAAAAAAGTATTTGAAAGATTTCAACAAGTTGGACTCAAACTAAACAAAAGTAAATGTAAATTTGCTCTAAATGAATTGGAAATATTAGGCCATATTGTTAGTAAAGATGGAATTAGACCTGATCCAAAGAAAATAGAAAGTGTTCTAAGTTTTTCAAAACCTGAAAATGTAGATTCTCTAAAATCATTTTTAGGTACATGCGGATTTTTAAGAAAATTCATTCCAGACTTTTCAAAGTTAGCCGAACCACTTAATAATTTGACAAGAAAGGACATAAAATGGAAGTGGAGCAAGAAAGAAGAGGACTCATTCAGAAAATTGAAAGAAGCTCTTACAAAAAATCCATGTTTAGCCTATTTTGACATGAATGCACCTACCGAAGTAATTGCTGATGCTAGTCCTGTAGGTTTAGGAGCTGTTTTACTACAAAGACAAAATGATGGAAGCAAAAAGCCAGTGGCCTATGCAAGTAGATCATTGACTAATGTTGAGAGAAGATACTCACAAATAGAGAAAGAAGCTCTTGGGTGTGTGTGGGCTGTTGAGCATTTCAATGACTATTTATGGGGAAATAAATTTGTACTTAAGACAGATCATAAACCATTGATTTATATGCTTAATCCCAAGAAGGCAACAGTCTTGCCACCAAGAATTGAAAGACTTAGTTGGAGACTTCAACCTTATGATTATGAAATAGAGTATCTTAAGGGCAAACAAAATATTGCAGATATATTTTCAAGAAAACCTTTAACAAATATTTCATGTGAAAATATTGTTGATGATTATGTAGAAAAAGTACTTTCCATATTTTCAGAAGAAATGAAGGCAATTTCCCTCAATGATATCAAGAAGCAAAGTGAAGCAGATCCATTTTTCAAAATTCTAACTAAAATAATTCAAACTGGAAATTGGCCATATCAAATTGATGATGATGAACTTAAAAGTTTGCACAAATTTAAGGAAGAACTTTCAGTTTATGATAATCTCATTTTAAAAGGAAAGAGAATTGTTATACCAACAGATCTTAGAAGAAATATTTTAGACTTAGCTCATGAAACTCATCAAGGGATTGCTAGAACTAAACAAATTTTAAGAGAAAAATACTATTGGCCCAATATGGACAAAGATATAGAAAGACGTATAAAGAATTGTTACATTTGTGAAGTCAATCAACCTTTAAGGCATGACCAACCTTTAACAACCATACCAATACCTCCTAGACCATGGTATAAAGTAGGAGTAGACTTAGTTGGACCAATTGATTCAAAATATATTTTGACACTTATTGATTATTATTCATCGTTCCCGGAAGCGATTATAATAAATGATATTTCTTCGAAAACTATAATTTCAAAATTAAAAGAAATTTTTGCAAGATATGGATTTCCCATTGAAATAGTTTCAGATAATGGTCTTCAATTTGTAAGCAAAGATACTGAGCAATTTTTTATGAAATCAGGTATAAAACATATAAGAGTGTCACCATATTATCCTAAAAGTAATGGAAAAATTGAACGTTTCCACAGATATTTAAAAAAGCAACTTATTTCAGTAAAATTGCAAGGAAAGGATTGGAAAGAAGAACTTCAATGTGTTCTAATGGCATACAGGTCGACTCCGCACCCTTCTACTGGGAAAACACCAGCATTATTGCTTTTTTCCAGGGAAATTAGAAATAAGCTCAATGATATAAATGACAATGATTCTCTTATGGATAAAGAAGTGATGGAGCATAATCAAGCCTATAAAGAAAGAATGAAGAAATATGCTGATAGCAAGAATAAGGCCTTGCCTCATGACTTCAAGAAAGGTAATATTGTTTATGTCGCAAACACTGAAATGAAAAGCAAGTTGACACCAAATTATGACAATCAAAGATTTATCATTCTAGAGACTATATCTCCAAATTCATTCAAGTTAGTCAATACTGAGACAGGTAGCTTTATCATTAGGAATGCAAAGCATTTAAGACATGCCAATGTCTTACAAGATTTTAACAAAGGAATTGATTTGAATACCACTTTGATTAAGACTCCAGAAATTAGAATGGAACTTCCTAGTACTTCAAGGTATCTACCAGAACAAGAAGCAACCTTAGAAGATATTGTACCAGAAGAGCAGATTGCTATATCTGATATGGACTGTTTATACCCAAATGAATCACCTAATGAGAATGAAAACAAGACTGTCATCACTAGAAGTGGAAGACAAATACATGTTCCTTCTAGATTTAAGGACATGATTAGATACTAACTAAACAAGGGAGGAATATGTAGAATAGTGTGAAATATATAAGTGATGTGAATATAAGAAATGGAATAAGAACGATAGACTGACTGTGTTTTGTAAATATAGGATTAATCTTTACTAAATTTAAATGTGTGTGATAAATAAATAATTATAATTAAATAATAAATATATAAGTTGTAGTTTATAAAAGATAAACAACACAACACTTTGAATTATATATAAATTTATATGCAAATTTATTATAGTTTTTAAAGATATAAAATTTGGTTAATGTTGAGAAGTTTTTGGAAATAAGGAAAAAAGATAAAGCGATAACGAAATGGCTTAAAAAGATAATCTAAACTTTTTTTTTATTATTTCTGTGCACACACACTTATCACGCACAATTTATTTTATACTTTTAAGAAGCCAGTCGACTCTCATAGTAGCCCTACTTATTGTGAAAGGAGTATTTGCTTCGATAATATAATAGTTTCCATACCAATGCATTTCTGGTAATTTCTTCACATTGAAAAAATATATTGTAATAATTCTCTCTCTATCGAGGATATTCGAATAGAAATTGATGTATTTAGGTAATTTTTTTTCTCCCGCTACTTCAGTATCTCTCGTAGACTGCCCAATTTTTAAAGATAATTTTATTCTGATTAAAAACCACATATAGTTGCGAAACGAAATGTCTCAATACAAGGCAGTTGTTGGATCGCTACATTAATAAATAACTCCTCATTTTAATTAATTTATACTTCTTGTTTATTTATAAATCAATTTAAGCTCTTTGTTCGCTATTTTTTTTTCTTCTTTTTAAAACTCGAAATGTTAAATTTTATCTATCGATATTTTCTAATAAGAATTCATAGACTCGAGGCCTGTCTGGTTTTTTTTTTACATCCCAAATACATATGGTACTTGACCATGTGGCAGAGGTCATGATAATCATGGTGGGTAGTTAGCGACTGTCTTTTACTGTAAATACACTACGTGTCTACTACATATATAGAAAAGAGTTAGATTTTTTTTTTACATTTACCAGGTGCCAAAGCTCCGCCTGGTCATTTACACTCACTGTGTTAGACTTGTGCAAGAGTCGGGAGCCATTGAGGCAGAAAAAAAAAAGTGTCCAATAAATGTCCTGGATTCGATCCCGAGTCGTTCCTATCAAAAATCGACGGTTTATACCAATTTTCCACCAACAAACCCTGTTTATGAGTCTAGGATTTAAACATGTTAAGTAGTTCCGATATTCATTTGAAGAACTCGCCCCTATAGGGTCTCCTGGATATCTACAGAAATACTGCTAGACAGTGCGTAACACTTGGGAAATAACGGCGATTGGCTCATCGACATATTGGGGCTGTTAAAATGTCTTATTCACTTGTTGAAGAATTGGTGTTCCCGCGCGTTGTTTATACAAGTGAGAGTAGAAATAATCTTCCTCTCACATTCTTTATTACTTTATATCAGCCATATTTTACTGCAACTTTAGATTTTGTATTATTATTATTTTTTATATATATAGTAGTTATCTATGTTTATATTATCTTATTTGCGAATTATTCGATAATTATTTAAAAATCAAGATAATGAAGTATTATTACGGATTGTCAATACATTGATAATAATAATTAGAATTTGTTTTAGAGCAGGACCGGGCGGGCGCCGTGAAGTGAGATGGAAGGACGAGCACAGCCGGTTCGCCGCCCCCGTACAAAGGCCGTCTTGTCTGGGAACCCCTGCCGGTTGTTCCCTCTCTGGGAGACGGCCTCATTCCTTTCACTTTGACAGCGCGAGCACAAGGTTAAAGAGCCTCAAGACAAAAGGCTTCGTTTGTAGGCCGCGTAATCCCCTAAATTAGGACCATTGACTTTTATAGATTCTTGTGGTCAGGTCAGTCGAGCTAGATAGAGAGGTCCTGAGAGTTATAGGTGCAGTTATAGAACTAATTACGTTACGTATAAAAGGGGGGATTGGATACAGGAGGTATTTTGGGGAGTTCCAGATAAGGGGAGAGATTAGTCCCTGCTGCTTGTGGCTGATCGACATATTTTGGATGCTGGTTGCTCTCTTAGATAGAATTTGTCGTCTTTTAAAATCAAAACATATTTTGTTATCTCCCAGAATATATAATTTAAGTGAATGTTTCGAAGCTAAAAGGTTAACGGCTACAAAATAATTAAGGAATGTGAACGGTTCTTCTCTTCTTCTTTTTCTATCGTATCTCCACTCAATCATATTAGGGTATTAAGCTTTTAGAGCATGACAACCATCATGACTAGGTGAAGTAGAATGCTTCTGCCTTTGTCATTAAGACTGGGAGAAGGTAGCAGGCCGACTTAGCATCAATATGAAATGACCGCCTCTGAGAAATATGCGCCATGTGCAGCCGTTCCTAACATGGAGTAGAGACGCTGCTCATCCTGTATATTTAGATCAGGAGCTCTTACAGGGTACTAATAGCCGGGTCAGCTGAGCCCAGGTTTTTTAGAGAGCTTGTTACTGCTCCCCCTCCTTCTTTTTCATCCAGGTTTAGGACCAGCAAAGGCGGAGTTACGGTTCTTCTAAAGTTGTTTACTCGAAATGTTGGCCAGGTTAACTTAGCACGCGCGGATACAATTACAACAAGGCAGAATTATGTCTTCAGTGTGAGAACGGGTCCAACAGACAATACGCTCTACTCTGTACAGTTTTTGTCAGTTAGTTTATTTTCTGACCAGCATTATTTAAAGAACCATATTTTAAAATCTCTTTTCTCCAATAAAATCCATAGAATCAGTAAAAACTAACTTTTTATGAAACAATTTGTTTGAAGAGATCCAACCTGAAAAAAGGCTATTCTCTTTTCTTGAACTTTGATTTAGAGATCAATTGTATCTCTTAGTTTCCCACCAGCTCGTATAGCTGGAGAGAGAAGAAGCCAACATGTCCAGCGAGCGCCCACGACCTGCCTCCCCCAGCCCACGCACGCCGCTGGCCCACATTTAATGAAATCACATATTTGGTTGAGAAGGTTGGAATTGTCGCCACTGGCCCAGGCGGAGTGGGACAATTTACGAGACAGGTCAAGAAGAACAACACGAGATAAGACGGGGCATTCCGGAGATTTTTGACAATCCATCCATAAATCCACTGCTGGGTACATGGTGGGCAGGCGGATTATAATTTTTCTCTAGAACGAAAGTAAGGACATTTTTTCATAATAATATCGAGGGGAGATATTTTGTATTGCCTTATTTTTTATTCTTTCTCTATTAATTATATAATAATAATTATTATATTAATATTATAATATTATATATACCCCTAAAACGTATCCTTAAAATTGTCTCAAGCGATTTAAAAATAGAAAGAGAGTTCAATACAAGAACGATAGTGCAGGAGTGCGGTGTGATAACCCTCCCTTTGCGGCCACACAGGACATCCCCTGGCCTACATCAGACGCAATGAATCATAAAACGCAACGAATAAAAAGAATTCATGCGTGTCATTTTCTGCCAGTATAGTGTATGGAATTGTGTTTATTGGGGGACTTTATTTCCAAACGAATGGTGCTTTTCTTCCGTATGCTTGGCCCAATATGACGAGAATGAAAACTGAGAGACCACGATGAGAAAAGTGTCAACATTACAATGAACAACTGCCCTTCAGATCTCACAGAGCATGGTATCATGAAAACTCGCCAAATTACCCGGGCAAAGCCCGGGTTTTACCCGAGAGAATTTTTCGTGTGTATATATATGTATGTGTATGTAGTGCGTTTGTATAAAAAAATGTTTTATATTCAAATACAATTATAAATTATGACCCGGCTTCACCCGGGAACTCCCCAAGTGAAGAGCGAATAAGGCTTGAGATAAAACACTTTAATAAATTAAGATATAACAGATATATTAGAAATATAGAATGGAAAATCGTCATTAAAATATTAGTGACTTGTGTTTAACTCTTATTTCTATTGGCATTTTATTATTATTATTATTATTTGTAAAATGAATATATTTTTAAACATATACTTCAACTAAAACCAATTTAGCATTTAAGTATAATAAATATGAATTTTGCTTTGTCTGCAGTCTGTTTTTTTTTTTTTTTTTGTAAAAGGAGTTTAAAATATTCACATTGCTTTTTCTGCTGTCAAGATGTGTGTGTGAAGCATACCAATTCAACATGCCAATTGACGTCCAAGACAAATCTTGGGCATCTTACTTCAGTTGTAGTCTTTGCACTAAAACACTGGAACCATGGTACAGAGGTGAATTCCAAGAATTTGGCGAGAGTCCAATGATCACTCGAAATACTGCTACTAAACCCTTCTAAATGGCGAATAGACAAGAATGCAACTGCTACCATTTATCCAGATATTTCTTCAATTATTGTTTCCGTTCCTCTCAATCCTGAATATCCAATACCTAATCCGCCATTGAAACACCCATCTATGACATTACAGAGCAGTAAATCAGAGGATGAAGGCAGATTTCAATACATTTTGACACTCGATCAATCCTAATGACAATGTAAGTATGCAAAATTTCAGACGTCTAGATCGTTGGGAAGTATTTTAATTTTTAATTCTCGGAAAAAAAAAAAATATATATATATGAAAAAACGAAAGAAAAAAAATAAAAGATAAAAAGATCAGGTGTTGAAATCAATATTAAAAATGGCATATCCTGACCAGGAGCACATGTGCTTTACAGAAGGCAGAGCGCCATCTGGTGGAACAGAAATCAACTAAACATTGATTTAGCCTGTTTACCTGATATTTGGCCAACCCAATTTCTTGATAAATCAAGAAAAGCCATCCACGAACGCGTTTCGCGCGTTTTTGTGTCAAATTATTAGGCCTTTTCTTGTGTCCTTGTATTTTTCAAATATACATCCTAGACTCAAAACCGAAATTTATGTGTAAAATGGTCTTTTTCAATTGTGTGTCCTAATACACCGGAAAAAACATAGTAAAAACTGTGGAACAAAAATCGTGCTACATGTGTTATTTTAGATTTTATATTTATGATATTTTCTAATTTTATTGTAAAATTCTGAATTGCATTGCTATATTATAGAATGATTGACATTATAATTTTTTGTTTGTATTATATACCATAAAGTTTTGAAAATAGAGAGCAATCCATAAATAGATATTTAATTAAAAAGGATATTGGATCAAAAAATAATTTATTTACCAATATTTCAGTTGGCTGAACGCCAACCTTTTTCAAAGTATACAACATATTTATGTCAACAACAAACTCAGCGCCACATAACGTCAATAGAATTGAGTTTTAAAATATTTTTTGCCTATATTCATTGAGGAGGGGGATTTTTTTTATTATATACAAATGTGTTTGAAAATTGAACAATCCATATATTAAATTATTTAAAAATGCTTATTTTGGATCATGTAGTTTTATTTTACAATATTTCGTATGGTAACTCGCCAACTTCTTCGGGGAACCAGATTGTTTTGAGATGCTCGCGTATCAATTCACGAGTATGTACAACTGCTATAAAATTTAAAATACCTAAAACCTACAATATTCATGTTTATAAATATAATAAATAATAAAATAAAATAATATATATATATTTGCTTATCCCTAGTACACGTGGTACAGGCCATGATAATCATGGTGGGTAGAAGCAGGCGGTTGCTTTTACTGTAAGTGCACCACATGTGAAAAGCAGTTCGACTTTGCACTTACAAATGTGCCAGAGCCCCGTTTGGTTACTTGCACTCGCTGGTGGGTTTGGACTTTTGCAAGAATCGGGAGTCATTGGAGCATATTTTTTATCAGAAAAAAGTGCCCAATGCGGGAATCGAACCCGGTTCGTAGCGGTTAAAAACCAACGGTTTAGACCATCCTTCCACCGACCCCCATATAAAATATTAATATATATAAAGAATAATTGAATATATACATTTAAAATATGAGAATTTAAAATCAGAAATTTGTTATATATATATATATAAAGTGAAAGTTTGCCTAACGAATATTATTGATAATAATATTCCGGAGCAAAAACATAATATTATGATAATAATATTCGTTACATTATATATTTATATAATATAGAAAATATATTTTCGAGCAAACATATCCACTCTCTACTGAATAGAATTTTAATAAGATATATATAAATGAAAATATCTAGAGATATACTACATGATCTTAGCCAAAAGGCCGAGAAACGATATTGTATATGTAGAGATGACCTGGCTTCGTGTGCCTTCTGCTCGAGTGAATGTTTCACGGTAGAATTTTGTTCCTGCCTACTAAAAATTATTATCTGGCTCCGCCCGTGGACTGCTTTAGTGAATATTCCCCTAAATAATTTTGTTTATGTCAATCAAGCATGATACAGAAATATTGTCATTATCATTTCTGACTAAAAAAATATTGTTGCTCAGTACTATAATTTTTCTTGGTTAAAGTGCGACAAAAAAACTCTTCCAGATTTAACTCTGTCCTTTTCAAATTTCAGCGAGATTAGTTATATATTGAGGGCGTGCCTAGCCGACAAACATATATATATGTTCCCGGCTTCGCCTGATTTTTTACCCGAGTAAAAGTTTGCCTAACAAACATTTGTTAAAACGATTCTAGCAAACATCCAATCCCTACT
Source organism: Cordylochernes scorpioides (assembly GCA_030710605.1). NCBI lineage: Eukaryota > Metazoa > Arthropoda > Arachnida > Pseudoscorpiones > Chernetidae > Cordylochernes > Cordylochernes scorpioides. The sequence goes on along the minus strand of CP092872.1, from coordinate 45,474,825 downwards.
GAATTTATACTTGTCATACTCTCGATAATTTGAAAATTTTCCCGGTCCCTTGAAAAAATACTCGATAAGTTGAAAAAAAATCAGTATTAATTGGTCCACTCGGTAATTTGAAGTTGAAGGAATAGTATCTTGCCACAAACGAATATATTGTAAATAACTGTATTTAGCGAATGTACCCGGCTTCGCCCGGTTTTTGTTTTTATCCGAGTAAAAATTTGCCTAACGAACATTTGTTAAAACGATTCTAGAAAACATCCAATCCACCTATATATTGATTTATAAACGTATATAAATATAATAATTGTTATACGCGTTTAAATATAATTTTGAAACTCATAATTTTTAAAAAAACATTTATTATATTTTAAATAAGATATTGTCACTTTTGTGAATTTGATAATTAATTATTTCTTTTTTTTCTCAATGAATTATATATATTAATTTAAAAATTCATTTTTGTTATCATCATCACATACAATGTAAGTTTTTTTTATATAAACAAACGATAATAAACAACAACAACAATGTAATTTGCATCTTCACTATTATAAAACAACAACAAATTAAATTAACAATGTAAAAATATATTTTAACATTACATTTTAACATTTAACACAAAAACTTTACGATATTTTCTTTAAATATAAATTAATATTGAAATTCCAAGTTTTTTTTTACGTCATTGGAATATTATATTACTAAATTCTCAAAATAAATGTATTATACTTGGAACACATTTTAAGCATTGTTACAATATATAAATATAATTTCACCAGATGCCGCTAGAGGCGCTGCTTGCGAGTGAAAGTAGAAAATTTGCAAATAAAATTGCAAAGAATATTTATTTCAAACCAAATTCAAACCAGAAACCTTCCCAGTAGTAAAATAAATAACTTCCTAAAGTTTCACGGCCATTGGATAATCTTACCTTTTAAAAACATTCATCATGTGAACAAACTAACATTCATCGTGTAAACAAACCACGTGTTAATTATTAACCAATCAAATTCATTTATCGTCGCGACCAGTGCTGCGCCCAAGCGGTAAAAGGCTGGAACTAACGCTTTTTTGCTTTATATTATTTTAAAAAAGCACATTAACCTTTTTAGTTTTTTGAATAGCCTATATGTTAAACGAAATCTTCAGCTACCTACATGCGAAATTTACACTAACTGCTTTAATCCAACTATCATTAAGAAAAAAGAGGGGAAAACTATATGTCTTTTTTGTCGATCTAAGGAAGGCATTTGATACTGTACCTCACTCAATACTTTGGAAAAAACTTTACAACCTAGGCATAAGTTACCAATTCATAAGTACGATCAGAAGTTACTACGAACAAGCAACTATAGCTATCAGATGGAAGGGATCATTTACGGAAAGTATTAAGATAAACTCGGGAGTCCTCCAGGGAGAACCACTTTCCCCACTGCTATTTATATTATTTATCACGGACTTAATCGAAATTTATAATAACTCAGACCTGCCGAGTGTAAATTTGCCAGAATTTGGAGATATCCATTTATTGCTGTACGCCGACGACATAGCAATTATAGGTGAGTCCAGGATGAACCTCCAAAAGAAGATCAAAATACTGAAAGAATATCTCGATGAGAACTTAATGACACTAAATGAGTCCAAGTCAAAGATTATGGTGTTCCGTAATGGAGGTAAACCCTCAAATAAGGATAGATGGTTCTGGAATGATAAACCCATAACAATAACTTCAAGATATACATACTTGGGATTCCCTCTGACACCAACAATAACAACTACTCACCCGGCAAATTACTTTAAAGGAAAAGCACTTACAGCAATTAACGCCACACACCCAATATTAATAAAATCAAAAGCAAAGTCAATAAATTTATCAATCAAACTCTTTGATACAATAGTGAGAGCTGTCCTGATGTATGCCGCTCCATTGTGGGCAACAGAGCATAAAGACTTACTGTACAATATACAAGACATATTTATCCGTAGGTTCCTGAATCTGCCCAGATACACTCCAGGTTACCTAATCAGATTAGAAACCGGTCGTATCTCATTGAGTGTAACAGCCTTAAAATTAACCCTGAAGTATTGGCTGCGGGTGTTGAATATGAGCAGTGACAGATTGCCACGTGTATGTTTTAATAGAACACGGGAATTGTCTAATGCTTCGGGCACACCCATCGGTTTCATTAAAAAGCTCACCAATCTGCTTAACAATAATGGATCCCCTGCACTTGTTTCCTGTGACGACCCTGAAACGCTGAGGAGCGCGATTACAGGGCTCTTAAAAACAGCGGCAGACCAATCTATACAAAACGACCTTACAAGAATGGATAAATCTAAGCTATACTCTCACTACAAAGACATTCACATATCTTTCATGACGGAGGGATACCTTTTAGGGGATTTTCCTTTCCCGGTTGTAAGACTAATCGCACAAGTTAGAATACTTTCAAGTTTTTTTAGAGAAAACCACACCAAGATGCTCTGCGGTGAGGACCCGACTTGTACCTTCTGTAATTCAAAACTAAAAAATGAAATCACTCACTATATTTTTGATTGCTCTGCTCTGAAAGAAGAAAGAAGAACCCTTATGCTCAAAACTGGGCAACTCTGTGCTTCACTTCCATCAATAATTGACAATATGACCCAGAATAAGTATATTGCTACGGCGTTTTATGGTTTCCACAAGTCCATATCTCAGAAGAAGGCCAAGTGATACTCACTCCTCACTTTCTTACTGCTACTCTTTTTGTGTTGATTTCTTGCTTCCCTCTTTCTTCTTATTATTTTTTTTTCCTTTTCTTGTTTTTTTTTCTTTCTCTTTTTACTCTGTATATATCGTTATTTCCTTTGTCTCACTGCTTTGTTCTTATGCATACCTCTGGTGAATCCTGTATAGGGTCAGTGACCCTAAATAAAGGCTTTTTTGTTGTTGTTGTTGAATATTACGCGTCAATTTGTTTATCGAATCATTGAAAAGTTCAACAAGGCTTGCACTATTGATGACCTTGAAAGATCTGGTCGACCTCGCATGCAACGAACGCAAGCAGCTATAAAAGCCATTCGCGAAAGAATTCGTCGAAATCCACACTGCAAACAAAAGATCTTAGCAAAGCAGATAAATTTAGCTCCAAGATAGTTTCAAGGATAATCAACGAAGACCTTGGACTGAGAGCTTTCAAACGACGCACAGGTCATTTGATAACCCCTGCTCTTAGAGATATTAGAAGGGTTAGATCAAAAATGTTGTTGGCGCAGCATGATGGTCGGTGGCATGAGAGAATCCTTTTCACAGACGAGAAATTTTTCACTGTCGAGGAAAAGATTAATCGTCAGAATGATAGGATATATGCTCGTAGCTCTCTAGAAGCTTCTTTGAAAGTCAGAAGACTTGAAAAAGTCACCATCCTTCTTCTGTCATGGTTTGGTGGGGAGTTAGCTACCAAGGTGTAACAGATCTCCACTTCTGTGCCAAAGGGGTAAAAAATACAGCTAAAAACTATAAATAAGACATTTTGTAACAAATAGTAAAATCTCTGAATACAAAAATGTTTAATGGAGAACATTGGATATTTCAACAAGATTCAGCTCCTGCTCACAAAGCTAAGTCAACTCAACAATGGTTGGAGACGAATGTTCCGGAGTTCATAAAGGCCAATGAATGGCCCTCTGGAAGCCCTGATTTAAACCCCCTTGATTACAGTTTGTGGGCATATTTAGAGGAGAAGGTGTGCTATAAAAGATATCATAATTTGGATAAATTTAAATCTCAGCATTAGTGAGAGCAATGAAAGAAATACCCTTAGAAAAGGTGCGTGCCACCATAGATCAGTAGCCCGAACGTTTGAGATCCTGTGTCAAAAATAAGGGAGAACATTTTGAATGCTTGTATATATTTAAAATCTATGTCCTATTGGCTAATAAAATATGTATTTATATTCCATTAGTTTTTGTTCTAAATCATTTAATTTATAAAATTGTTTGTAACAGAATTTATGGCTAGACTGTGTATATAGATATCGCTTCACACAATTACTTAATCTTTTAAAAATTAGGTACAATACTTAAGAGAAAATATATTTCTTATACATTCTAAAATTAGTAAAGAAAATGGATTAAAAAAAAATTAAATCGGTAATCTCAAGAATAGCCATTAAATAGAGCACTAATATTTAAAATCGTTTCTTAATATTTTAGTCCTGAAAGACATGAGGTCATCAGGCATGCAGCATTCCTGCCAAAACAGAAATCCAACTCCGCCGTAGTGCTGGTTGCGAGTAAAGGGCTAACTTTTTCACAAATTTGTAAATAACTCCAAGGATATTCAAGATAGAGACCTCAAAATATGACTAAACGTTTTTCCAGATTCAACTCTATATACTGTTAAAAAACCAGCCAGAATAGTTACGTATTGAGGACGAGTATAACCTTCCAACAAACAAAAAAAAGTATATATATATACATTAACTTTATATAGAGATTCCTTTTTTTTTTTAAAGATGCCTTTGAAATGTTTAAAATATACGAGTAGATATTTTGAAAAATATTTTATTAGTACAGAAAATGCATTCCTATAAGAGTGAAATACAAACCATTTTTTGTCTTTATTCAGAATCCCTATCTTATCATTTTTAAAGGATCCACTTACACTGATAGACAAAACTTAAGGAAGTTGTACCTTATAGCATATACAGGGTGTACCAGGTAAATTGGGAATTTCAACAATGGTATTTTAACTGAAAATTTTTGCAAGTAAAAATTAAAATATCCGAATGAAATTTGACACAGTAATAGATAAAAGGATATAGTTTTTATTTATTTAATGAAGTTTCCATTATTAGCTACAACAGTCTCGAGGCGAGTGCGGAATGAAGCACAGGCCTTGGCGACGATGACCTTGTCCATTTGGGTCATCACCGTGTGAACTGCTTTCTTGACAGACTGGATGGTGGTATGAGGAGCTTTGTTGACATCTCTCTCAACAACGCCCCATACATAGTAGTCGAGGGGATTGCAATCTGGAGAATTAGGGGGCCAAATATCAGGACCCCAGTGACTAGGGACGTTAAGTGTCAGCCACGATTGTGTCTTTTTTGCCTTATGGGCTGGAGCTGAGTCCTGTTGGAAGACATACTTCCTTCCTGCGGCCACCATGTCCATCCAAGGCTTCACAACGGTCTCCAGAACATTGATGTAGGTGTCAGCCGTCATCCTAAGGTCCTTCTCAAAGAAATGGGGAGGCATGACATCACCTTCACTGCTGATAACGCCAAGGACCATTACGGAGGCAGGAAATTTCGTGTGCATCACGACAGGTATCTCTGAGGGGTCTTTACAGATCCAGCGATCATTCCTGGGATTTACCTTTTGGTCCACGTCAAAGTTCTTTTCGTCAGAGAAGAACCTTAGCATGCCAAAAGAGTCGTGTTTCAGGTTGTTGAGGAGGGCAGCAGCCTTTCCTTTTCTGTTATTCTTCATATTCTCAGTCAGCAACTGACCTTTCCGAAGGGCATAAGACTTGAGACCAAGGTCCTCATGGATAGTTCTGACAATTGTCATAGAGCCAACGTCCATTTCCTTGGCTATGGCCCTCATGCTCTTCCCAGGGTTTCCATCAATCTTCTCCTTGACATTTTTGACAATTCTTCGCCTCTTACCCTGTCCGATCGACGCGAGTGCTTTTTCCTTGTAGCTATCCCCTCTTTGTTACTGTCGGCCTCATCAAACTGCTTCTTGACACGATAAATAGTGGTTTTGGGCAACTTAAGAAAATCCACTATCTCTTTGGGGCTCCTTCCGGCGCGCAGAGCAACGATGATGGCAGCTCGATTTTCAAATTCTCGGTTACTCTTCATCACTACACTGCGCACACATGTACTGTTGCATTTTACATGAATATGGCTACGTAATGAAAAAAAAACAAGTTTTTAATCTCAAGTAGTTTTTGTTTTATGGACTGTCAAAGTTAGTCCCAATTTACCTGGTACACCCTGTATATATCGGGATTCAGAAAATAACTCTGAGAGATATTTGATGCACAGTGATATATATCACTGTATATATCACTGTGCATCAATCATCGCTCAGAGTTATTTTCTGAATCCCAATATATATATGCTATAAGGTACAACTTCCTCAAGTTTTGTCTATCAGTGTTATCTGTTTAAAAACGTTTCGTCGGTTATGAATGCACCAATCCTAATTCCCAGGTTTGTATATCGCCAACACGTCTTACATGAAAAGCGAAACGTATATTTTAAAAATCACAACTCATTTCCTTTCTTTTTGTAACCTACCTCTTTTTGAGGTCAGGGAGAACGCCCTGATTTGAATTTATAATGGCAGGAAGATGGTGTTAGCGCGTGGCGTTACTTGAAAGCAACGAAGTTTTGTTTGTTTGCTCTGTCCCATCGCTTCATTTTGGCTACACTGTTACAATGAACTCTAAGTAAATTGGCATATACATCCTTTATAAGCTTCACTTTAAATCCAAATAAAAATAATTCATCCTCAACGCACATACAGAGTGCGCTTTGTATTGTTTACAAATGTTTCATAAACCGACCTTTGTATTTGTTGCCTTGCCATTTAAGCGGAAGAGCTGGGCTTGAAGCAAAAATATTTGTCAAATTTCTAACATTGCAGAAGCTTCTTTCCAGAGTTTCACAGCGTTACACAGAGTTAAGAGAGACAAAGTTAGCTAGACAGTGATTGCCTACTCAATCAAGGAATGTGGCCGCGGGCAAGGTCACACCATCTGCTCATGAATTTTGCGTGTAAATAATATCTAATTGGTTCTAATGTGGTATTTAGCCTTGGCCCACGAATGGCCGGCCTCCTGGTTATTTTTACCAAACTTCTGTGTAGTTATGGATAGATGGTTTAATGACTTATATATACAATTTAAAGAAATTTTGAAACAATCCAAACGTAGAGATTACTTTGACCCTTATTCTGCTAATATTTTATGTGAAAACACTATACACAGGTGTATAGAAACATTGAAAAACTTCAGAGCAAATATGGAAGAGATCTTTCGCAAAAATTCTTTTTGCAAATTTGTGTAAATATGCATTATTTAGCATGTGGCTGGGACGACATCTTCATGGTTTACGCATGTTTCTGGGAAAATTCTTCGTTTCAATATATAACTTGAAATATATAACACGTGTTTTATAGAGTTTCAAACTCCATGCTTTCCAAGGGGTCGAGACATCGTCAGTTTTACAAAAGAGCTCCAAGGCGATGAAGCTTACGCTCAAAAGGGATTCGTACCTACATCGGTTCCTAAAGTTCAGCTAAAAACAGAACGCACTCCCTCCCCCACTATTCTCCAGACCAATCTCCCAGCGGACTCCTCCCCCAACTAAAGAAGGCTCCGAAATAGAATCTCATAGCAACCCCGTAATAGACCTTACTTCCATCCGGCCTCTCTCTCAAATATTATTTTTCCTTCCAAATTTATACATCAACATATTTCTATTTAGAAAAATGTACCTCCTGATTGTTCAACTGAATGTTGTTGGTGGCTTGCGTCATATATCAGGATAATTAATAGTTGGTTTTTTAATCCCAGAAAGAAATAAGCGATTAGTTTATAATCATCCTGATAGTTGGCTCAAGCCAACAGTTTCAGTTGCACAATCAGGAGATGCCTTTATCACCTCATCCCCATTAATGCCACTTTTGTACCATTTTTCATATACCGTTGTTATGTTAGAACCATATAATGTGTGGAGCTTTTAAGCAGTGTGGAATTTATTTGGAGCTCGCGATGCCTGCATCCATTCCACTGGAGCATGCATGCCTGGGGCTGACATCACATTCCTCCTTGCCTCAGCTCATTTAAATAAGTGGTCCAGGGGTGACCCCTAGAGATTCATTAGGGTGTCTCCCCCCCCCCACCTGTTCTCATTTTCCAGAATTATTAATTGGTCCACATGCTCGGCGAGCTCTCAGCACAATGCCTTCAATCCTATACCATTGTCTCTTCTCTCTCGCTCTTGCCAACTTTTTTGTTGGCCAGACTTGACAATGTTTTTGTTACAACGATAAATGCCCCTTTTTCCAATTAACTCTTCACTTTTATCATTGTTGATAGTTGTGTCCCATTTTACACACACTCATTGTTTTATTTTGAAATCTAATACAATAGTTAACTTCGAACCACTCTCTCTCTCTCTCACTCTGTGTATAAAGTTCTCTGTGCTTAAATTTATCAGAATGGTTAAGCCTCAAAGCATAATCAAGATTTTTAAATGTGAGGCTGCTTCTTTTTAAAATTGGCATCATTCATATGCCAAATGTTTGGACATTCAAGATCAATTAAAAAAAAAATTTATAAATGTGCAAGTGCTTGTTGAAATATAATCTCGTTTTTCCCGCCGTGTTTCTTGCCCGAATTACCCATTTTATGTCTTTTTGTCAAACAATAATATTTAAAAAATTAATTAAATATTCTTATATTTGCCCCTTTGCGTCAGTAAATTTCAAATTCTTGAAGCTCTCCATTGTGATCATCGTTAGTGATCTTCATCAAACATTTCTAGTTTGAGGTTATTGACTCAGTTATTTTATTGAAGTATTTCTTCTTTCGGATCATTTTCCGGGATCGATATCCTTTTTGCCCTACTTTTACTAGCTTTTTTTTTTGAAGGATACAAATTCCTACTAATTATTTACTTATATTCTGCATATATGAATCGAAATATATGTCGAAAAAGTACAGGGAAAGTAGGTAAATCAATAAAATAGAGGTATTTGAAAATAACACACCTGGTGGCTCTACCAGTGTCATATTATTTTTTTGTGCTCCATTACTAGAAGCTCTTGCAAAGTGCACTTTTATCAATACGTTATAATAGCTTAGGCAAATAGTTATCCAAATTGAATATCGATATTGAATCACTCTCTTTTTCCACGTATATTTATTTTATTATTACACATGAAGACCTTTTACTCCATATTAACATATCTATACCATTTAGATACAAATATAGTGTAAAAGTGATCTTAAGCACACATAAATATGCCGATTTCCACAAATATTTAAAAAATATAGGTACACATCATTTATACCTAACTTAGGGCGTTTCTGCACGAGAAATTTTAAAGTAATTAGTAAGTAATTTTAAACCCTATACCTTCTATATACAATGGTTGGTCGTCGCTCTGGCGCTGCGCCTTCTCCGGGCACAACGTGGCAGTGAGACTAGCTCTGCACGCCTTGTCCCATCCAGCTCACCCGGCCTCGGCCCTACTGCGTCGTCTGTGGGTCCAACGACTTGTCACTGGCCCACTGGTACTGATCCTGCCACTGCATCAGGCCTCTCATCTGGAGGCCTTCATCATCACCCAGCGGCTCCCTGACCTGCAGGGCTGGATCTTCGGGCATGACCTGGATGATGACGCCCTGGCCATCCTGACATCTGCCAAGACGCGTATCGATAAGTACTTCCTCAGCGTGAAAGGGAGGAGGATTCAAAAAGACCGCCTTCTTGTCTGGAGGAGGACTCTTTAAGGATGAAGAAATTTGTACATATATAACTTTATGTTTTCCTACATTTTTTATTTACTCCATTATTATATTTTACCCTTATTTATTTATTTTTTCCTGTAACAATTAAATAGAAGAGTCAATAAAGTTGTTTAAATTATCAATTGTCTATATACAATGATTTATTTTCAACTCTCCAATTGTTTAATAAATCCTGGGTTCTACAAAGAGCTAACGTAAATTACAATCATTAAGATATCTAACACTACGATGGACCGGTTTGAGCCAGATCATGAGAGGCGGGCACTAGAGGAGACGTCCTGAAAGCGGGCCAAGCACAAACGGTCGGTTCCACTTGATTACATCTGTCGTGTGAAGAGCCAATTTGACACTTCCGCCGCCCATTGTCCTTGGGTGGGGGAGGATGTCGTTAGACTGTCCACTTTCTGGCCTGGCCGGGCTCCAGCCTGCAGTACGTTGAGAGGATAGGTTAGACTATCACATTCTAGCCTGTCTGGACTCCAGCCTGTGGTACGTTGAGAGAAGCTGAGTGAAGTTAATAAATTATATACATAATGCTCAAAATGTTCGTGAAGTCTTCAATGAAGCCTTCTTCCTGTAATTACAAACTAATTTTACCTTGAAAAAAGTCGGTCTGACTTGTAATTATCCTTAGAGTTTTCTTTAAAATTTTAGCCTAAATTCTATACACACAATATTTAAGATAGTTTGAAATTTATTTCCATGAAATATGTTTTCATCGATGTGAATTTCAACGATTAGGCTCATACGTGTAAAGTAAACTCATTAATTAGTAGGCCCGAATAATTGAAGGAGTAGTATTTGTCGAACAAAAATAAAAATCACCTAAAGGATGCTAGAAACTATTTTCATTAGGTCGAGGCATGCGGAGAGGAGGTACCCAAAACCCTTTATTTTCCCGGAGGGAAAAAGATGAGAAATATAGAAAAGAACAACCCTATAAAAGGTGATGCAGACACCTATAGGTCTGGGTGAGTTGATGTAATGCCAAGGTTCTGAATAATTTCTACATTAGAATGAAAAAACCCTGTACAATTTATAAGCGAATACAATAAAGCATCAAGGGCTGCGCATCTTTATTAAAACGACAATTTACGAGCTTTCGAGCACATACGCCCTTCTACAGGAATTAATAACACAATAATTATTATTGTGTTATTAATTCCTGTAGAAGGGCGTATGTGCTCGAAAGCTCGTAAATTGTCGTTTTAATAAAGATACGCAGCCCTTGATGCTTTATTGTATTCGTTTATAAATTTCTACATTATAACATAGAAAATGGAAAGTATCTGCCCCAATATTTCAAGCAGTCTCAATCCCATGGATCATGGCAAGAAAAGGGAAACTAATTGATATTCCCGTGTGTGGACAACCATTGAACTTTGACAGAAGTACATTTTGACTTTTGTCCCTGTTTAAGGAATTGTTCCAAGTCAGGCATGAATCTGTTATAAGTAAAAATTTGATTCTAGTATACGTCTGATTCATGCTTTGTAAAACCTGATTTTGAGTTCACATCTCCACACAGAACTGCGGCAGAAAGGAGATGCAAAGAACTCCAGTCGCTATAATACCCTGAGTATTAAACTACAAAATATGCTTAGGAATTTATTCCAAAATTCCCACGTCAGGCGTTGTAAGACTAGGGTATTGAGTCAACATCTTCACATATAACAGACATGGAAGGGCAGGGCCAATATGCCTGGGTCAGTCAGTATATGGACAAGGTATTGAGCTACAGACAAGGAGAGGCAGTCACTTCCCAATAGGCCGGAGGGAATCGTGACGACCATGCCCCACTTCAGCGTCACTCCTCAAGGACCGTTCACTCACCAATCCGATTACTCTAATTGCTACCTCTGATGCCCCTCAAATAGTCCTGACCCAACTCTCGGAATAGAATAATTATAACATGTCATTTATGTTGACCGGCGGTGTCATTGTAAGACCTTTCCTGTTTTCCAAAGGCCTGAAGCTACGATTCTTTCTTTTTCCGCAATTGTCAATCTAACTCTGGAAACAGACATATGTGTGCCGGTAGAATTGTAACATAGTACATAAATGACACTCAAAGAAATAGTTTTTTTCTTTCAGCTAATTTTCTTGTTCAATGAAACACTTTGATGACAGCTCCTTCAGGGAATAGTGACCAGGGTCGCGAGATGAGTTATCAAAAGTTGAGGGCGTTAGCTAACCACTGCCAGCCTTGACCTCCTCTAATTTGATATCATCGCTGTAGTAATCTTTGCGGTGGGGCCTCTTCCTTTAGCAGCGGAAGTGGCGGTGGTACGGTTACTGTATTATCTAACTCAGCTCATATTGGCCGATTTACTTGTTTGTTGATCTCAGCTGATGTTTTATGGATACCTAAATTCATCAGGGTATCTGTACTTGTATTTTTAGAATTTAGATTTGAATCAAATTGGAAGCAAGTTGAGAATCCGCGAAATTACAAATATGCACCCAAATTGCCCACAATAACGAGGCTTAAAATTTAACCCAAATATAGTCTATAATACATTTGTGTGATATATATATTTTTTTATAGATGAACTCTAATCTTATCAAATTAGTATGAAATAAAGTAAGTAGAGGAGCTTCTTTATACACGTTTATTCTCGCTAGCTTTCGAACCTACAAGGTTCTTCATCTGGCATGGATAGCTTTTACACTAACAAAAGTACTGCAACACAGGGACCTTATATACACCTAGGAGGAAATTTACATACTTAAGCTAATGGATTAAAAGAGTCTTTTAATCCATTAGCTTAAGTATGTAAATTTCCTCCTAGGTGTATATAAGGTCCCTGTGTTGCAGTACTTTTGTTAGTGTAAAAGCTATCCATGCCAGATGAAGAACCTTGTAGGTTCGAAAGCTAGCGAGAATAAACGTGTATAAAGAAGCTCCTCTACTTACTTTATTTCATACTAATTTGTGTGATATGTTAGAACAAGTTTTTACACATTTTTAGGAAAATTTATTTTCTAAATGAAATGGATTAATAGGTATTGCTTTTAGAGAGATAGAAAAAGTCAATGTGCTATTTAATGTTCACTTGTAAAAAGACAAAATGCTCCCTTTTTGTTTGAATATTTCGAATTTACATGTTAAGTTATAAAATTAGACTTTGCCATTTTAATATATCACAATTATATATAAAAATCATATTATTTTCATAAATAATTAGCTCTAAATTCGACTATTTATACCTTAAAAAAAAAAAAAACTTTCGAGTCTCACGAATAAATAAATGTCTTTTTAAAATTCCACACTCGAAGTTATATTTCAGTTTCTATTGAAGAGAAATACGTTGAGAGAAAGCGAAGAAACTCTGAAGAATGTGGATGGAAGAAAAGCGGAAGTCTTCGTTTAAAAAAAAAAGCCTCCAAATAAGAAGAGTGAACGGCGCCAGTTCTGTGGTGGTGGAAGGGTCAAGAGCCGTCGCTACCACTTGTGACTTGGCACCGCGTTACCCGTCACTTACCGCAAAAATAGCTTATTTATCTCTTCTACTAACATATTTAGGTCTTCTATAGAACCTATCGGTAGTGAAAGAATTCCCTTCCTTATATAAATTTTATATGCCCCTTTTATCGTCCCACATTTCAAGATTTACGCGCCAATTTGAGATTGCGTTATATGTACCCATTAAAACGAATTTGTTATATAACTATATTTTTAGTTTTTTCTCTCTTTGTGTGTGTGTCCATTTAACGTTTTTTTTTTTTTTTAATATAACGCGGCGCCTTATGCGCACAATTCGACCCGTTTTATAGGGTTTGGTTAGTGTTATTATCATATTATGCATTATATTTATTTGTTTGATATTCATGAAATAAAGATTCAAAGGAATTAGAATTTTGAATATATGTTTAGACTTTGCCTTATTATAATAAATTTCAGATAGTGGTTCTCTGTTTTAAGGACTTGGTAAAATATAAAAATAAGAATTTCGTAACGCTGAAAGAGGATGGGTTCATTTGCCTCTGGCGCCCTAAAAACCAGACAGGCTCAACGCCTCGATGGAAAGGTCCGACCATCCCTGTATGCTCACCGTATTTAGTATCACACACAAAAAAAAAAATAATAAGAAGAATAAGAATTACAAAAACAAAATTACATCACGCCTTTCTCACAGCTAAGAAAGAGAATCATTGTTAGAACGCTACAAGATAATGAATCTTACATATCTGATGGCTTGTGTACAATTCTTCTTGCAAACTGGGAGAGTTAGTTCCACAACCTGGACTATTTTTATAAATATGTACTGTGGTAGTTTTTGTTTGGTTGATATCACTTTGTTATTTCTCTTTTAGAACGCTTTAAGAGAAAATATCGTTATTTACGGGGCTGCTAACCAAAATAAATGATTTTTGAGCCCCATTGGCCGCGTAAAGCGGAATATATAAAACCACTATGACCAGGCTGGAGAGGCTAGGGACAGGATCTCCGTTAGGGAAGAGGCAGGTTAGGCCGGATTGGGTTCGCGGAGGTCAAGAGGCAGGAAGAAGGCGGGAGGACTAGAACTTTGTAGCTCTAGCTCTGGCAGTTGGGCAAGACATTGATCTTGCCTCGTGGTCGGCAGAGAGGCCCTTGGCTAAGCAGTTGGCGCACTTGGCCGTGCGCGGGTTGGCAAGAGTTGGACAGCTTCGGCCTTGGTGGTCACCAGAAGCGCAGTGGAAGCAGGTGACCGTAGCCTTGGTGCACCTATCGGCGTTGTGGCCGTAGCCACAGCAGCGGTAGCAGACGCGGACGCGGACAGACTCCTCGTAGTTCAGGATCACTTGGTCCACAATGATCCTGCCGCGTCTTCCAATGGCCTTGTAGGAAGCCAAGTCCAGCTCAATGAAGGCCGTGCAGGTGCCATTTCTGGTCGGATATCTGTGTGCCACTCGGACAGACTTGTCTCCAGGAAGCTGGCTGAGGGCATCGGTGGAGAGGAAGGCCTTGACAATGTCTTCATCCGCGGTTTCCGCCTCCACGTTGAAGAGGCAGATTATTGGGATGAATTGCTTCAGTTCCCGGACTTTCAGGCCTTGGAGCTTGTTGTCCAGGGCAGAGCTGACGGCAGGAATGACCTCTGGAGAGCTGGAGTGCAGCACCAGTTTTCCCCTGGTGCGCAGAGACGCCCAGACGCCTTGGGGCAGAGTGTGGGCAGCGCGGACAGCTTTGAGGATGTCCCGTGGGTCAGCCTGCGGGTTATCTGCAATAACCACGATGTGGGCCGCAGATTTTTCCCCATTGAGGGAGCCTTTGGCAACGGCAGGCTTGGGGGCGCGGGAAGATGCAAGCTTGGCTGGAACCAGTGTTTTGGTCCTCTTAGCGGGCGGTTTGACGCCTCTGACTGCTTCCTCTTGGTTAGAGCAGGATCTGGCTTCTTGGGAGCAGGTGCTGCCACAGGGACAGCAGCTGGAGCGGGGATGGCAGGCTTGATGAGCTCGGTCTGAGCGCTAGAGTCCTTGCAGGGGGGGAGCAGGGCCAGTTTGAGTGGTCTGGCAGGTTTTCTTGGGCATTTGGGCATCCATGATTTCATCCAGCTCCATGAAGTCATTCACGGTGCCCGTGAGGTTCTTCACATCCCTAACTAGGCACTTGATTA
This sequence comes from Cordylochernes scorpioides, assembly GCA_030710605.1. NCBI lineage: Eukaryota > Metazoa > Arthropoda > Arachnida > Pseudoscorpiones > Chernetidae > Cordylochernes > Cordylochernes scorpioides. The sequence continues at coordinate 45,459,690 of CP092872.1, read as the reverse complement.
TTTCCGTTCGCTGCTCAATGAAGCGAACAAGGTCCAGGTGAAGAGCTGCTAGGGAGGGCTGGCCGAGGGATTGCAGGATTTGGTAGTGGCGGGAGATGACCATGTTGTCTTCTTCAACAAGAGCCGCGATATCAACCGAGGGTTGAGAGGGCTTGTTGGCTTTCTTCTTCTTCTTCTTGCAGGAATCCATGGCGGGAGAGCGTCGAAGCGTTGAAGAAGAGAGGGATGAAGATTAATTTATGGACAATATTAGAATGCTTTAAAATTTAACGCGGTCTTATATAGTGTGCGAAAAGAAATATACATTCAGCACCATTGAGACGAAGACACTGAAGGTGATGCAATTACTTTTTCACAAGACAAAATTATATACCTAATAGCTATTTTTATTTTATTTTAATAAAAAGATTTTGTTGGTATCACTAGGCAAAATTTGAAAATTTCTTTCTTCTCTTGGATAAACAACGTGGACATTTCCTTACATTGAAGATGTTACGCCACGGCTGCCTATATTGAATAATTCACCCGATGGGGGTATATTTCGATATCCTCAAATTTACCAGAATAAAAAAAAATCTAAATTGTGTGCATTGAATTTATTTCTCTAATACAAATATTCAAATCATCAATAATATATGGCATTTTTTCTTTTCAAGTGAATTAAAGTACTTTACAAGAATGAAAATTGTTGCGCAGAGCTTCATCTTAAAATTCAATAATTTGTTTTTTTTAAGCTTTGAGAATACTTTTTTTCTCTTTTTGGATTCTTATAATTTATACGATAAATTGTCTTCTTCAAATAATAATTTTAATTGTAATGGAGGGTAAACGGTAGGAAAAAAAACACAACCTTTACTAAACTTTATAATTTTCTCTGATCTTGGCATTCCTAGAGAATCTCCCAAGAAAAAAATCCGTCAACGGCCTTACATAATGGACTGTACGTAGGCAGCAGACAAACCCGGGTATGTACGTAGCTACAGGATTAATCAAATAACCGTCGCGTGTAGCTGGGATAGATGGGTTACCACCATCCCCCGACGGCCGGCACAAGGTCGCGGAGTAAGAGTGAAAACCAGTCCGGGAGTTGTAACCCAGTTCTTCCGCCGATGTCAGCGACCTCTGTCAGTCGACCTGCTGGCCACGGCGTCTGTCACTGGATGATCACTGATTGCTCTCGATGGGCGACTGAACAAGAGGGTTTGTCGTGTAGTTGCATGGATGTGTTTGCAGCAGAGCGGCTGTCCGTACCTCATCATATTCGCTTCTTTCTTCAAATAGGTCTGATGATTGTTTGATTCTCACGTGATAGTTACCTGGCGGTTTTAATCACAGCGACGATTTGTGGCTGTTACGATGATCGGGAGCATCTTCATTGTGTGTTGTGTGTGTGTGTGCTTTTTCAACCTTAAAACACGGCCGTGTTTTAAGTGACAACATTTTTTTTTTCATTCTATGTATTGATTACATTATAATCACGAGAGAGATATATATAATCTCCAATTCAAAACTTATATGAGGCAATTATTATCTTACTACTACACTGTTGATACTACAAGTTGATAAATTTATATAATACTTATATGAGGGACACCCCCAATTATTCATATCTTTAATAGCTCATTATTTATAGTATCATTATAGCATTATCCCATCGCACACGCGACGTCTAATCTAAACTTATCCAGTATCTTTGACATTAAAGAGAAAACATATAAGAGAAGCAGGGGAGAGTCAATCATCAGGCGAATAAACCAGACTCCAGTCGTATATTATAGTAATTTAAAAAAATAAAAAATCCCCCCCCCCCCCCCCCCCGATAAAGATGAATATAAGATTCAGTTGGTTAATTCTTTTAGACTTTGTCACCAGAGTTACTAAAATGTATAGGTACTATTTATACCGAAATCTCTTTTCCTTCACATAAAGACATAGTCTCAATATTTCATTATATATCAAATTTTAGTAACCTCACTAAGGCTAATAACTTGCCATAATGATAAGCTATCTGGACGTCTACCCAGTCTATGAGAACATGCTTGCGACACCGAATGAGCTTTGGTTAGCTCGCTTGCGTTTGCCTTTTGGCCCAAATTGTGTGGGGTTTACCAGCAAACCCATGAACGCCTCAGGAGTTACTCTCTCTAACTGGGCATATGATAGGCTACTATATCCTGTACATGCTAAATTGTATATACGTTTATTTAACCTGTGTCGAAATCTGTAGCTATTCCTACAATAATTATTTTGTGATAAAAATGCTGTCACGTCTTTCTATATTATCTTAATATAAAACGCCTGTTTACCCAAATCAGACACATGCGAACATGTATGTAATCTGAAAGTGTGTGCAGACCCCCAGTTCCACCAGAAGCGGCCATGCCGGAGACGCTACGTTGTCTCCAGTACCTACCTTGAGGTGCCTGAGTCCCCCGGCGAGGAGATGGCTGCCGAGGTGAATATCTACCGCAGCGTTTCCACGTCCGCGCTCCTGGAGGGCGGTCCTCCCGAGGATGCCTTCCGCGCGCCCAGCCTGGAGGAGCTCGGCCCTGTGCCTGAGGACGCCGAGAGCCTGGCGAGCTCCACCCAGCCCCGTTCCGACGAATCCGGCTACGAAAGCGACGGCACAAAACCCGCCGGCACCACACATCCTGCAAGCCCTTTTCCCCAAGAAAAGGGCATCGCTAGGTTTTCCTCTCTCTTTCATCGATTAGCCAGTCTCTCCTCCGGTTCTAGTGAGCCAAAGAGCCTTAGGTTGAAGGAAGAACCTCTGACAACATCCTTGCCACCAATTTTCCCAAGCGATGACAAACTTCCGCCTAAGAAGGAATCGAAGTTTAACCAATTCAAAGCTTGGACTTTAGACAGGAGGCTGTTAAGGAACAAGTTCAAAAAGTCCAACAATCCTCCTCCGCCAGAAGAGAAGTTAAGCTTGCCGCTACCTCCAAAGAGAGGTAGCATCTTCCAGCCTTCGCTATTCACATCAGACAATTCCGCAAGGGAGACCAAAGCTGCTATTATGACAATAGAAGCGAGGCCCAAGCAACTACATTCGGTGGGCCGCCCCTGCTCCCTGTCCTATACCTCCTTGGGGGATCGGCAGCCGGCGGCAAAATCCCGGCAGCTCGAGGCACCGCTCCCCTCCCAGCACCCTGGCCACCAGCTCCTGAATGTTCAACTGGAGAAAGATGAGCACGGAGAGCTCGGCCTGTATATAACTGGGTGCCGAGACCCCATCAGGAATGTGCTGGGATACGTAGTGGTAGACTTCGAGATCAACGGACCTGCTCAAAGGTAAGTTTTTTTTTTTCTCTTCGACCCTTCATTCATTTTATTCAATTCTTCTACTTAAAATAAATATCTGTGATTAATAACCTGAGATCGGTTGCCGTTTTTAACACTAACCTGATCTCAAAGATACTTTTTCAGGTTTTAAATTAGGCCATTTAGTTTTTGCTTGTGTGATTTGGGCAAATAATTGTAAACAAAAGTCTTGCTTTGGTCTTACACAATTATTGTAATCTTTTAAAATGTACCCGAATCAATATCAGTCGAGTTCAATTTTCTCCGAGTCGAATCCTACTGAGCGCAATCCCATCCGGATTCAATCTCGTCGGAAGATAATAACTGAATCAATTCCCACCTGAGGCTGATTCCACTTGGATTCAGCCCAATCCCACCTGAGAACACAGCGATTTGTGCGTATGTGTTAAATTGAATGGGTCTCTCTACACCAATTTAACTCTCTACGCTGAACATGTTGTAACCCTTCACCACCAATTAGACGTGATAAAAAAAGCCATATTATTAAAACGTATAAACCCCCACACCCCCCACTCGATCAGTAAGCTTCATTCACGAGTAGGAAAATCCTTCCGCGATTAGCGAGGCAGAGCAAGCCGGATTCCCCGCAGGAAACACCTAAATTCTGGCGGTGGATGACGGGCGAATAATACACCGGGAAGTTGGTTTGTTGATGTCCTCTACGCTCGAGTTGTGGCCTTCTTTGAATATGGCCTCCGTCCTCTTTTGGCATTCTCGGATTCTTCTTTTGTTTGCTGCTCCCGGAATTTTGGTTTGTTTCTTTATTTTGGTGTCACGGCACCCCTTTTCTCCTAAAATGAAGTTAATTTTCTTGTAATATCTACAAGAAACGCTGCCTGTCATGATTGGCCTTCCTTTAATGCATTCTTTCGGCTGTTTAATAAGTTCAATCAATTAACAGTTTCTTATTTTGAATTCGGAATTCCGTTTACACACGAGGAATATTTTCTAAGTGGGCATAAGCTTTTCCAGCGAAATATATATTTTTCATAAATTATCTTTTTTTTTTTTAGAGTTATGGCTTCTATTATACAGGTCTACAAAAAAAAAAAAAAAAAAACCTTTTTTTTTTGCCGAAGAAACCTGATGTTGATTTTAATGTAACTTTTCATGCTGAATTCAAAAATGAAATCAGAAGTTTTCCATCACCCATAGTTCTTGCAGGATAACCATTTTTTCTATAAATTGGTATATACAGTAACTAGCGGATGTACCCGGCTTCGCCCGAAGTTTTACCCGAGTAAAGGTTTGTCTAACGAACATTTGTTAAAACAATTCTCTATAAACTTATAAAAAAAAAGATATATTTTGATAATTTGAAACTCGGAATTTTGGTTTGTTTCTTTATTTTGGTGTCACGGCACCCCTTTTCTCCTAAAATGAAGTTAATTTTCTTGTAATATCTACAAGAAACGCTGCCTGTCATGATTGGCCTTCCTTTAATGCATTCTTTCGGCTGTTTAATAAGTTCAATCAATTAACAGTTTCTTATTTTGAATTCGGAATTCCGTTTACACACGAGGAATATTTTCTAAGTGGGCATAAGCTTTTCCAGCGAAATATATATTTTTCATAAATTATCTTTTTTTTTTTTTAGAGTTATGGCTTCTATTATACAGGTCTACAAAAAAAAAAAAAAAAAACCTTTTTTTTTTGCCGAAGAAACCTGATGTTGATTTTAATGTAACTTTTCATGCTGAATTCAAAAATGAAATCAGAAGTTTTCCATCACCCATAGTTCTTGCAGGATAACCATTTTTTCTATAAATTGGTATATACAGTAACTAGCGGATGTACCCGGCTTCGCCCGAAGTTTTACCCGAGTAAAGGTTTGTCTAACGAACATTTGTTAAAACAATTCTCTATAAACTTATAAAAAAAAAAGATATATTTTGATAATTTGAAACTCGTAAATTTGAATCTCTCGATAAAGTGAACATTTTTTCCCGGTCCCTGTGTGCCGTGTCATCCTGAATTTTGTCTTTCATAATTTTCTACATTACAAAATCATCGTTTTATCTAGTGAACATATTTTCCCGGTCCCTTGAAAAATACTCGATAAGTTGAATAAAATCATGGTCGTGAATCTCTCGATAAAGTGATTATTTTTTCCCGGTCCCTGTGTGCCGTATCATCCTGAATTTTGTCTTTCCTAATTTTCTACATTACAAAATCATCGTTTTATCTAGTGAACATATTTTCCCGGTCCCTTGAAAAATACTCGATAAGTTGAATAAAATCATGGTCGTTTATGGAAGATGGATGGACGTAGTTCCCGGAGGTCACCCGCGAGGCTTTTTTCTTGTCTACTTTGCACAGCTGTGTCACCAACTCTGCCCCCGCGCGCCAGGACCTCTTGATCCCTCTGATTGGTCGGTGGGAACTTGGACTGACCGGCCGGCGGCCGGACGGGGGGGGGGGGGCTCTTGATCCCTCTGATTGGTCGGCACAGCTGTGTAACCAACTCTGCCCCCGCGCGCCAGAACCTCTTGATCCCTCTGATTGGTCAGTGGGAACTTTGGCCGGCGGCTGGACTACATTTTCTCGGTGGGGGGGGGGGCAGACCTAAGCCTATCTCCGTCGCAAGGTGGCGCTGCTTGCGAGTTAAAGCTACAAATCTGCAAATAACTCTAAGGATATTTAAGATATTCAAGAAATTATTTTTCGTAAACCTTTCCGGGGATACACCTAATAATGTCCCAAAATTTCACGGCGATTGGATGTATGGTTTTTGAATCCATAGAGGACACACACACAGACAGACATTCAATTTTATATATATAGACTAGCGGACGTACCCGGCTTCGCCCGAGGTTTTACCCGAGTAAAGGTTTGTCTAACGAACATTTGTTAAAACAATTCTCTATAAACTTATAAAAAAAAAGATATATTTTGATAATTTGAAACTCGTAAATTTGAATCTCTCGATAAAGTGAACATTTTTCCCCGGTCCCTGTGTGCCGTGTCATCCTGAATTTTGTCTTTCATAATTTTCTACATTACAAAATCATCGTTTTATCTAGTGAACATATTTTACCGGTCCCTTGAAAAATACTCGATAAGTTGAATAAAATCATGGTCGTGAATCTCTCGATAAAGTGATTATTTTTTCCCGGTCCCTGTGTGCCGTGTCATCCTGAATTTTGTCTTTCCTAATTTTCTACATTACAAAATCATCGTTTTATCTACATATTTTCCAGGTCCCTTGAAAAATACTCGATAAGTTGAATGAAATCATGGTCGTTTATGGAAGATGGACGTAGTTCCCGGAGGTCACCCGCCCCCCGCTTGCGAGTTAAAGCTACAAATCTGCAAATAACTCTAAGGATATTTAAGATATTCAAGAAATTATTTTTCGTAAACCTTTCCGGGGATATGCCTAATAATATCCCAATTTTTCACGGCGATTGGATGTATGGTTTTTGAACCCATAGAGGACACACACACAGACACACAGACATTCAATTATATATATATAGATAATGCAGAAAATGTTACGTAAGCCTTTTTTAAGTAAACATCATTACATTAGCTAGCGCTTTATTTTTGACAAGAAGAGTTGATATGTGGAGCCAAAAGGTTTATTTTATTTGTTATTAATTAATTAAATTTTGCTCTTCTTAAATATCAATTTAAATAACAAATTATTGAATTTTTAATTAAATATGTGTTTATTTTATAATGCAATCTGTTTTGCTTTCAACTAAAAAATAACGACAAGCTCTGTAATGCTATTTGCTGAATAACAGTTTTATTATATATATTTAAATTGAACCTAACGATTTGTTTAATAGATTTGCATCAGAAGTGACAGGTAAATTTGAAGTGATCAGTTTATTCTTCTCTATCGATTTGCGTTTATAAATCGTGTGCACTAGACTGTGTCAATATGCCGAGGCGTTGCATTGTTATTCCTGATATTTTCTGTTACATTTGTGGGGAATTAACTTTCAAAGTTTAAAGGCGAAACTTTACACCGCTCATCAAAAAGTGCTATCAACTTTATTTTGGCTGTAAAGTCGGTGACCAAGATAAGACTTGGGCTCCTCATCATTGTTGTGAAATTTGTGCTCGACGTCTTACAGGATGGATTAAAGGTGAACGTCATATGCCTTTTGCCGTTCCAATGATATGGAGGGAACCTAAAGACCATTCTTCAGACTGTTATTTTTGTTTGACAAAGACTACAGGTATTACATCCAAATCAAGACATACAGTTGAATATCACACACACACACACACAAAAGCCTTTATTAAGACACACAGGTCTTACAGAGGATTCTCCTTGGGGTTACAAAACGGAGAAACCTATGAAAGTGGGAAATAAAAAATGGAGAAAGATTATATACATTTGGTAAATATACACAGATTATAAGAAAGAATAAAAAATAAGAAGAATAAAAAAAAATCAAAAAAAGAAAAACAAAATTTTGGAAATATGGATGGGAGAAGTGGAGAGCGAAAAGAGGAAAGAAAACAGGTATTTACATATGGAACAAGACAATTTAAGCTCTCACACAGCACAGGTGGGCCATGTATTTTTTAAGAAATCTTTAAGAGATTTCCCAGGAAAATCCGCGTGTTCAGGGTTGTAAGGTAAACACCGTTTTATCAGTGTGGGGGTTAACTTATCGTATCTGCCTAAACAAATAATTGGATGTTGGTTCTGTCTTTCTCATCAAACAGAAATTTTTGGTATGTTTGAATGTTCGGTTAAGTCTTTCTTTTTTACAGCATTTTTATGGAAGTTATATAGATTTAGAGCTACTGAACTATTGTCTATAAAGTTGGATAATAAAGAATATAATGTGAAGTGTGTATGGCCTATCTTAGAGAAGACATACAGTTGAATATCCAGATTTGCCTTCTGCTATGAGACCGGTTCCTCATAATGATATTTTACCTGTGCCACAGCCTCCTGAAAATGTAATATTTAGTAACGATGATTCAGATAGACGAGAGCAACAGTCGGATGACACAAATTTTGAAGCAGGTGCTTCATCTGAACCTCATTTGTTAACCCAAGGATATTTGAACGACCTCGTACGTGATTTATATTTATCCAAAAAACAGAATGAACTTTTAGGCTCTAGGTTAAAAGGCTAGAACCTGCTGCATAAAGGCACAAAAGTATGTTTTTTTCGCAAGCGTCAAGATGAATTTCAAGACTTCTTTTCACAAGAGAATGATTTAGTATATTGCAATGATATTGTTAGTCTAATGGAAGCGCTTGGTCATGACAGAAGAGTGGCGTTTATTCGTTGATTCTTCAAAAATTAGTTTGAAAGCTGTTCTTCTTCACAACGGAAATAAGTTTCCATCAGTGCCAATAGCACATGCATCCAACATGAAAGAGACTTACGAAAACATGAAACTGCTTTTGAAAAAGATAGAATATGAAAGATACGGTTGGAAAATATGCAGCGATTTGAAAGTCATTGCTCTCTTGCGTGGATTACAGTTTGGATATACAAACTATTTTTATTTTCTGTGTGAGTGGGATAGCAGAGATAGGGAAAGGCATTACATAAAAAAAAAAAAAGCTGGCCAAATCGTGAAATATTTACTCTAGGACATAAAAACATTGGGATCAGAGATGATAGACATGATATAGCCACGTTTGGAATGTAGAAAGAGAGATTAAGAGGAACGTGGTGAGTTTCTCACCACGTTCCTCTTAATCTCTCTTTCTACATAAAAACATTGTAAATCCTCCCCTGATCGATTCATAGAATATTTTCTTACCACCATTACATATTAAACTGGGATTAATGAAGAACTTTGTCAAGGCAATGGATCGAAATGCCAGTGGATTTGCCTACCTAAAACAGAAATGTTCTAGCATAAGTGATGCGAAAATTAAAGAAGGCATTTTCGTTGGACCTCAGATTCGAGAATTGCTGAAGGATGGAAATTTTCAAAATAGTTTGAATGAAGTTGAAGCAGCAGCATGGAATTCCTTTAGAAACGTTTGCAAGAACTCCTTAGGAAGTGTCAAGGTTGAAAATTACCGAGACATAGTTAATGATCTTTTGCTTTCCTACAAGGCACTGGGATGTAACATGTCTCTCAAGATCCATTTCCTGCATTCACATCTGGATTTCTTTCCAGACAATCTTGGGGCAGTTAGCGATGAGCATGGTGAGAGGTTTCATCAAGATATATCAAGCATGGAGAAGCGGTAGCAATGTAAATGGAGTCCCGGTATGCTTGCTGACTACTGCTGGACACTCAAGAAGGATGTACCACAAGCAAAGTATAGAAGAAAATCCACTGTCACTACTTATCAATAAAATAAACATATTTCGTTCATATAGGCCTATATATTAAAAACATTTCCAAATTTCAAGTAGGTGTATCTCAAAAATCTTGCGTGATAGAAAAAAAAAAAAAAAAACTAATGGTATATTTGGAATCAGCACAAAGAGTTCAATTTAGATAAGATGCTGTTTCTTTTGGGACAAAAAAAAATTATAAACCAGTGTAATGTAATAAGGTTTATTCAAAAATGCTTACGTAATATTTTTTGCATTTTTTGCTGTATTTATCCTAATACAAAAAAAAAAAAGACTGTCACGCAAAAACCATGGGTGATGGAAAATTTCTGATTAGATTTTTTAGTTCAGCATGAAAAGTTACACTAGAAACACCATCAGGTTCTCTTGGGCAAAAATGTTGTTGACCAGTGTTTTTAGTGTTCGTACTTTTCTTGTTATGCCGGAATGATGAATTGTGGATGATTCGAAATTCATCTACAATTATGCCTTCCAGCATAACAATCAAAGCACAAAGAATAATAATGGAAGCCATGATATCCGCCAACAACCTTCATTCAGTCAATAGGCATATAGATAGATATACCAGAGCAGTACAAGAGCCTAATTCAATATAAATACCCCCCCCCCCCTATATAACTCTTATTCCAGTAATATAATTAAACATACAGACATATTGATTAAACCTATATATAATATAAATATGAAGAATAATACGATATGCAGAGATATATATGTAAATTACAGGGAGAAATAAGAAAATCATATATAAATGAACTATTGGGCGCGCAAGTATTACTCCGCGTTTTTTTTTTTTTTTGTTGTTCCGGTTAGAAAAATCTAGTGAAATTGAAGAAAAAAATACTAGACATTTATTTTTAATAATTTTCATTGTTAGATACAAAATCTCCCATAACTTGGATAGTTTATGGATGCCACATAAAAAGTTTTACTTTCGAGGTAATCCATTCATTAAGTCAATTTTCAACTTCGCGTTTCTGGAAGCGCTGGTCAGCCAGCCCATGTGCCATCGACCGGAAGAGGTGATAATCCAATGGGCGATATCTGGATAGTATGACGGGTGGGGTAAGACTTCCCATTTGAAGTCTTTCAGGGTGTCTTTTACCGATTGTGCGACATGTGTCCTTGGGTTGTTATGAAGCAGTATCAAATTGCTATGTCGTTGTGCCCATTCTGGTCGTTTCACTGCGATTTCTTGGCGTAACTGCATTAATTGTTGGTGATAGCGATGACTGACTGTCTCGCATGGTTGCAGAAATTTGTCGTAAAATATGCCGTGCTGATCCCACCAAATGCACAGAAGAACCTTCTTGCAGTGGATATTGGGTTTGGCGGTCGAAGTTGTCGGCCGTCCTGGGCTTACCCATGATTTCTTGCGCTTCGGGTTGTCAAAATATACCCATTTTCACCCCCCCTCACAATACGATGAAAAAAAAATTATTTGAAACCTTTCTTGCAGAATTTCAGATATTGTTCTTATTTTCCTTGTTCTTTTCACTCAATTCGTGAGGTAACCATTTTCCTTCCTTCTGGATCTTTCCCATAGCATGAAAACGAAGTGAAACAGCCTGTCGAATGACGTCGAGAGAAACCACTAACTGTTCTTGTGTTTGAGCATCGTCTTCATTTAATAATGCTTTAATTTCCTCATCCTCGAACTTTTTTTGGCGGCTTTCCGTGTTACTTCACGTTAAAATCTCCAGATTTGAATCGCTTAAACGACTCATGACAAGTTCTTAATGAAAGAGCATTGTTGTATAGATGCTGTAGAGCATTTGATGAGTTTTCCTGAGGTTGAAGATGAAAAGCAAAGCTTCCCGCAAATGAGACTTTCGAGGAAAAAAAAATAGACATCTAAAGAGCTTAAAATAAAAATGCGCAAAATATTTCATATCAAGTATTATATATGAATAGCTAGCGTTTTTAAGACGCAGAAATGGATGCAAAACAAAGCAGCAGGTAAAAGTTGGTTAATGCATATTTATAATTAATTAAATAAAAGCTTGGGTCATTTTCGCAATATATAAGTTATCTAAAAAGCATGAACTAATCAATAGCTTTGTACTTTTGAGCAGGTGAAGGAAAATATTCTGAAAGCTCCTCGTTATATAAATGACAATAAAAGGGGCTTTAAATGTCTTTTACCTTTTAATATAATATAAATGCGCGCTAATTTTGAATCTATTCTACTTTTACACATAGTCTTGGTGGTGAGATATAACAACCACACTGACTATCTTCTAGTCATGTTCTTTTTTCACTTTTAAAGATATTCCCAACTTTTTTTGCAGAATTGTAGAGAGAGATCGCCATTTGAAAATAAAGCTCCCCACCCCCATCTCTCCCTTGTTGTTTACTACTATAATTTTGGCATAAACTATTTTATTTATTTCCGGACTAGTTACGTCAGGGTGACGGCAGGGGTGACTGACAGCAGGAACTAATTGATTAAGGAAGGAAGGCCTCCTCCGAAGATTCCAGGTACTCCTCACTCCTTCCCCTGAGGACGACAGGTTCCTCGCGACAATTTTATTTTTTTACACCTATGATTGTCATTAGATCGTCTTGTTTCACTGGCGATTAGCGTGGAAGGCCCGGAGGCTTCCTCCTGGAGGAATGCTCTTCCGCAGAGAATCTTTGAGGGTACTCAAATTTCAGTGTGTAGATGATAACTTCAAAGGGATTTTTCAAATTGAGGGCAACTTGAAGTTTCAAACTCTAGCGACTTATTTTAATAAATAACCAGATATTATTTTATTCTTTTTTTTTTTTTTGTATATTCTCGTAGGTGCGTATCAACATTTTATGCGTTGTAGATAATCTTGGTAATGGAAAATCAATTTATTAAAAACTTCATTTAGAACGTGTGACATAAGCCTCCGAGGACTGGAGGCTTACAAAGGAAGATATGGCAAAGCTCGAGATGTGAATGATGAGAATATAACGGGCTGCGTCCACAAACTATCAGGGACCTTTCTGAGAAATCGCCTCCAGATAAAATTGCTTATAAACAAAAAACACTTATCGTTTTTTCTGGTGTCGCTATCTGACCAGACGGAGCTTATCTGGCATTTTCTGCTTGGCAAGCCAAGCCATGCTAGGGTGGGTCCTAGCCGCTTTTGTCGGCTCCACGCTAATCGCCAGTGAAACAAGACGATCTAATGACAATCATAGGTGTAAAAAAATAAAATTGTCGCGAGGAACCTGTCGTCCTCAGGGGAAGGAGTGAGGAGTACCTGGAATCAATGGCACAATGCCTTCTACATGTGTGGACATGTGATGCACCTGGAGTAAAGGCAGTCGCAAAACCCTACCCGCCATTATTATCACGGCCATGTGTGCTGGGATAGGTAACTAAATAAACTGAGAACATCTGGTAGAAGATAGGTTCAATCCTCTAGACGTACTGCATATCCACCGAGTAGTACCGGCTTTAGATAACTTTCACACAAACATAAATGTGCCCCACTGAATCTTCTCACATTATTACCAGGTAGAAGTTTGTTGGTCATTTTAACAATCTTTCTGTGTAAGAAAGATTTACTAAACATGATCGAGAGGAAGGCCTTCTGGAGACGATTGGGAAGTAAATAATAGATATGGATGGACATTTTGCCCGGCAATCGGAGTGGTTAACGGAATCAATGGGGGGATGTGTGGAAGGAAGGCCAGTAAGAGGAAAGCCGAGAATGGAATTTATGGAAAATTTCGGGAGAAGACCCTATAATGCCATCAAAAGACTGGCCCTGGAAAGGAGGTTATGAGAGGACAAGAAACTTATGGTTTAAGGAAAAATAGATAGAAGATAAGCTTTCAGCACTGACTTCTGGTTCTTGTGGCGAGCCATATCTACAGGAGTACATTTAGTCACTTGAGCCTGTTTCTTGGAGAATATCTTATGTAATCGAAATGCAAGCCTAAACTAAAATCTGTCTTAATTGCACAATGCCTTCTACATGTGTGGACATGTGATGCACCTGGAGTAAAGGCAGTCGCAAAACCCTACCCGCCATTATTATCACGGCCATGTGTGCTGGGATAGGTAACTAAAGAAACTGAGAACATCTGGTAGAAGATAGGTTCAATCCTCTAGACGTACTGCATATCCACCGAGTAGTACTGGCTTTAGATAACTTTCACACAAACATAAATGTGCCCCACTGAATCTTCTCACATTATTACCAGGTAGAAGTTTGTTGGTCATTTTAACAAATAGTTTTGAAAGCAAATCATCAAGATGAAATATCTACTATAAAAATGGGAGAACAAAAAATCCTCGCGGAGCCGACAAAAGCGGCTAGGACCCACCCTAGCATGGCTTGGCTTGCCAAGCAGAAAATGCCAGATAAGCTCCGTCTGGTCAGATAGTGACACCAGAAAAAAACGATAAGTGTTTTTTTGTTTATAAGCAATTTTATCTGGAGGCGATTTCTCAGAAAGGTCCCTCCATGCTGGTCAGCTGGATTAGCATGCATGCCATCCAGCTTTTACGATAGTTTGTGGACGATAGATTCTCCACGACTGCTAGCCAACTCGATCATAAGAGATTAGATTAGGTTATTTATTTAGCGGCGTTGAACAGGTTAGTTAGATAGCCACATGATCACAGATCTAGGCATCTTTATTCTGTACATTTACATAAAATCTGGAAACTTCCCCGACTCTATTAGTTTGTCGGGAAGAATTGTGCTGGTGTTGTGGCTCATTCACTGACCAGTCTCCATGATTTCAGAGATGGTTAATAGATGGCGCGTAGTTTTTGTCTATTTTGAAGAGTGAGGTGGTTTTTTTTAAACGTATATTATATCATTTATGCCGTATAGGCCCTCATCTAACTTTATATTGTTTTTTTTTTTTGGATATGCATTCATATTCAATCTTCTACGAGGGGTGGAACGCTTCACGATTTTGCGTGTCATCCTTGCGCAGGGGCCATGCTAATCTTCTCTGTATCGTTCCAATTTTAGTATATGTACCGCCGAACAAGCGTGTACGAGGAGTTCTACGAGGGGTGTCCCATAAGTCCGTGGCCCGACCATGAGAACGAAATATTAGAAACTAATAAATTTTACCATATATATCTTAAAGCCTTGTATAAAGATATGTAAATTTTTAAGTTTCTACATCTAACCGTTTTTTTTGTTATAGGCTCTGAAAGAGGACAAGAAACACGAATTATCTAAAATGGAGACAAACGAGATTCGTGCTGTAATGAAATATATTTGTAAGAAAGGAATGTCGCCGAAGGAAATCTATGAGGATATGGTGGATACATTAAAGGAAGATGCTCCTTCCTATAGTTCAGTAAAAAAATTGGTAGTTGCGTTTAAATTAGGGAGGATCAGCACCGAAGACGAACATCGACCAGGAAGACCTGTTGAGTCAGTTACTCAAGAAAACATCGACAAGATACATGATTTGGTTATGTTGTACAGAAGAATGACAGTTCGTCAGATAGAAGAGACCTTAGGTATTCCAAAAACAACAGTGGATCGGATCATGAGAGAACACTTGGGCCTCAGGAAGCTTTCTGCCCGTTGGGTTCCCAAACTTTTGACACCCGATCAAAAGGCTGTAAGGCCGAAGATTATCTTCGGACAATCTTGCGTTATTTGAAGCCAATCAAGAGGAATTTGTTAATAGATTTGTTACCATGGATGAGACTTGAGCCCATCACTTTACACCAGAGTCCAAGCAACATCCATGCAATGGAGACACTCCGGTTCCCCTCCCCCCAAGAAAGCCAAGACAGTTCCATCAGCAGGGAAGGTTATGGTGTCTGTCTTTTGGGATTCCGAGGGTGTACTTCTTCTAGACTTTCTGAATAAGGGTCAAACCATCACTGGCAATTATTATGCAAATCTTGTGAAGCAACTACGAGAAGCTATCAAGGAAAAGAGAAGAGGAATGTTGTCCAGGAAGATTGTTTACCATCAAGACAATGCTCCGAGTCATCGGTCGCTGCAAGCCATTGCTGCTATTTATGATTCTGGCTTTGAACTTTTACCACATGCACCCTATTCACCAGATCTAGCTCCGTCTGACTTCAACCTATTTCCTCATTTGAAAAAATTCACTTTCTGGCATTCATTTTAGGTCAGATGAAGAGGTCATTGATGCTGTAGCCTCATTTTTTGTCACTTGAAACATAGTTCTTTTTGGAGGGTATAAAAGCATTAGAACATCGCTGGAAAAAGTGTATAGACCTTAAAGGGGATCATGTTGAAGGATAAATCATAATCATTTTATTAGTCATTTTCTTTATATGTCGGGCCACGGACTTATGGGACACCCCTCGTATAATGTCCAAAATGTTTTAATATTGTACACGACAGTATTTTATGGCCGAAATATTAATATTAAATAGAAGACGTAACGTATGATTTTGCTTATATTGACTGTTTTATAAAACATATTAATTAATAAGATATAATTGTATATAAAAATAAAAATACAACCTTTCGCATTGAGTTTCTATATTATAGACCCCCACAATAAAAACGTCTACATATGTTCATTATTCCATAGGATTATTTACTCAGTTATCTCTCGGCTAAGATTTGCAAACTTAGAACTCTTTTCGTTTTTTTTTTCCTGGGAGGACTATACTATATTAGGATAAACCGATATGTTTATTCCGAAAATTGAACATCAAATCCGAATATATCTCGCCACATGTTATATGTACAACTATAATAAAGAAAAGGGAATTCTCTTCTTTTTTTTCAGAATTGGATACTCTTATTCTTTGAAAAAGTAAAAATAAATATCATATTCTTACTCTATACTCTTTCATCCAACTTGTTAGGAAACGATTTATTTTTTCCATGAATGTTTATAATACCCCTAAAGCTTCTAAATAAAAAAAAAAGTGTTAAAAATGTTATTTTTCTCTTATTCTTGTCTTCTCCCTCTCTCTATCTTTAAGTCATTCTTTTTCTTTTGTTTTCCCCAAATCAGACGAATTTTGTATGGACTGTATATGGCCCAAATAAAATACGTGTGAGTAGAACTACAATATATTTTAATGTGGTAAAACCTCGCTAAAAAATCGGGTATTTAGCAATCCTTCCTTTATAACGAACTTAAAATAGCTTACATCACTAGTGATATATTGTAAAGCATGTGTGTGTGGCTATATTGAACCAAAAATTAAGCCCGTTTGCTATAGCGAGGTTTTATTGTATATAATATTTTTTTTTTCTCACACTAATATATGAAAAAACAATAGAAAAAAAATAAAAGATAAGTGGGTCAGGTGTTGATATTAAAAATAAAGAAGGTATCTCCTGACCACGAGCACATGTGCTTTTTAGATGGCAGAGCGCCATCTAGTGGAGCAAAAATAAACTAAACGTTTATTTAGCTTGCTCCGTGATATTTGGCCAACCCAATTTCTTGATAAATCAAGAAAAGCCATCCACGAACACGTTTCGCGCTGTTGGCGCTCGTCAGCGTGGAGTAGGCTGTAACCACTGCAACCAAAAATATGTGTTAAGCGTATTTACGCAAATTTGGCCTTAAATACCCATTTCTTGATTTCTCAAGAAGCCTCTGGGACCAAAAATATTTTTGGTCGCAGTGGTTACAGCCTACTCCACGCTGACGCGCGCCAACAGCGTGAAACGCGTTCGTTGATGGCTTTTCTTGATTTATCAAGAAATTGGGTTGACTAAATATCACGGAGCAAGCTAAATAAACGTTTAGTTTATTTTTGCTCCACTAGATGGTGCTCTGCTATCTAAAAAGCACATGTGCTCGTGGTCAGAAGATGCCTTCTTTATTTTTAACACTAATATATACACAGTATATTATATATATATATAAAACGGGCAACATGATTGTGGATATATTCGTCAGAAATATGAAACTAGAATATACCAGCTACCAAATGGATATGTAAGCGTTTCTAAATTAATGTAGGGCTAGAAGGGGCAGGAAAAAACAGAGGTGACCCTGTCTATATTGACCTCTTTTAACGAGGATGATTATCTTGACCAACAAACCTTGTTGATAGTGTATTGCTACTTTTTTGATAGTTATCGTTAGGCCGGCCATCTCCTGGGGACATCATTTGTTAAACGTCTACATTTATCATGTCGATACCTATTCTACCACTCGTTGTCTTCCTGCCCTCCTGTACCTAATGAGCGCGAACTCTACGTGCACAAATTTACGATAGTGGAAATTTATTCTTTTATACATATTCTAAGCCGCTAAAAACCTTATTAAAAGTTGTACCTCCACCTAGGCCATTATCTCGTCGGCCAAACTTATCACCATCATTGAGTTATTACGGTAGAGTTTCATATATAGCTAAGGCACCAACTTCAATCCAAATTCCCATCCTCCTTGTGTACATCGTAGCTGACAGTTTGAGGTAAACGATATGACTCAAATTCTATTGAGTCGAGGAACAAATTATCTTGAATATAAAGATAGCCTGCCAGAGGCACTTATATTTGCCTTAGAAACGACGCTTCAGATACGAGAGCCCCTAGTCACACAATCCTTGTCAAGTGTATTGAACTTTATAATCAGTTCACATACAGATTTATGCTGAAAAAAAAAAAAGCTTTGATGATGCAACGGAGCCTTACTAATGGCCAAGCATTTCACTGTTTTTTTTTTTGCGTGTTGAGGTTTTATACGTTTTAATAATTTTACCGCCTGATTTCTTTCAATATATTTTCCCTTGTATTCTACCTGTCCATGTAAACAGATAAAGGATCAGAGAGGAGGCTGACCGATGGTGCAGGAGCGGGATGTTGCGGATGGGAGACGAGCTGCTCCTGGTGAACAGCCAACAGCTGCAGGGCGTCAGCCTGGAGGAGGCTCGGGACTTGCTCAAGGTTCCAACCTGCCTGGTGCACCTTCTGGTGGCGCGGTGCACTTCCATGGTGAGTGCTCTTCTTGGAGGATTTTGTCTTCCTAAATGTTCTTCAATAAAAATTAAAAAAACGCCAGTTTTTGATCCCAAACAACACGTAGGCTACTTCCAATAATATTTTTCATTAGGCTCCGGAAGCAGAGTTTCAGGGAAGAACTCTTTTTCTCAGACTAAAATCGAGACAAGATAAAAAAGAAATAAAATCAAGGTTCAAGAGATTAAACTAATTATAATAAAAGCAAAGTTAAAAATATAAAATTAAAAACTAAAGTGATTTAAATTGTTTCGTTTGTAGTTGTAACTTCGCTTTTATTTTATTTGACTTAAATTTAGCTTGTATCTTGATTTGATTTGTTTTATATATCTCGTTTTGCCTCGTCTCGATTTTGGCCTGAAGAAAGGAATTCTTTTCTGAAACCTCGTCGAATATAGTAAAGCAAATTATTGGAAAATCTGTTGATTGGCTGTGGTTCGTGTGTCGCCTTCTAATTCCATTATTGAAATTTCGATCTATAATTACAACCAATGTGCCATTTTAAATTGGTATCCAGGAAATTTTAGGAACAATTAACCTCAAACGAAGCCTTTTGGCCAATTTCATGAATGAGAGTTGGTTATTGTCTCTTAAAATAATTATATATATATAGCCGTGCGGCCACGCGTCGCGCGAGCTCCGCATCTTTCGCTTCTTTCATCCCTTTAAATCAACTTTACTTAAATTTAAATTATATCATCTTATTCGCCTTTACTCAAGCATCATTTTAAGCCATCTCTTGTAAAATTTCATCGATCTTTATATTTTCCCTTTTTTCATAACTTAGCAAAGTTACAAATTGTAACTTTGCATCATCGCCATGGCAACGGCCAAGCCGGTCGTTGCCTCATATTCATCTGCATCTATCACTCGGAATGCAAATTTTCCATCAAAATCGCACATCATTACCGAATCATTACCTCACCAATCAACAAATGACGAAAAAATCATAAACGTGCAAAATCAGAGAAAACGATTCACCTCTGAAGAACTCAAAAAGTTCGATGAAAATAGAAGGAAAACCTATGAAGGAAGAAGCAACTCTATTAAAGCTACAATCCAATTTAAGGCGATTCAAGACGCCACGGCGGAAGAACACCTGATCGGAATTGCCGATCTAATAGGCTTCGAAAATATACACTCCATCGGTAGAATAAATGGGCAAGCCATTGTTTCCGTCGCGAATACAGAGCTGGCTGAATCGCTCCTAACAAAAGGGTTCAAGGTCGGAAACGAGGTAATCTATCCCTCGCCACTTTTCAGAACCTCCAAGAAGTACATTCTCTCCGGCGTCCTGTCCTTCATACAGGATAAGGACATTGAAAAGGCCCTCGAACCATACGGACACATGATTAGCATCAGGCCTATCCCCTTCCCCACTGAAAATCCACTCCTCAAGCATCTTTCCTCACTAAGGAGGGAGGTTGTCTTTAAAACCAAGGAAAATGCATCGATGCCCGCCGTCATCTCCATTAATTATATGGACCAAACATTTAAAATATTTATAGGAGAAGACGTGACCTGTTCCGGTTGCAGACGGCACGGTCACATAAGAACGCGATGCCCATTCGACCCCGAGATCAGGGAAAAAGTAACAAGATCCTTCGCTGACGCCCTATATCCGACTTCACAGCCACAAACCCCGAAACGGCCTCCAACGGAGAGAGATGTCCCCACTGCGAGAGAAATCTGGACTTCCTCGAAAAAGACACATCCCGCGACAAGCCCTGACAGAAAATCAAGACCAACCCCCCCAGGCGGAGGAAAAGCCACCCACTCGTGTTCTGAGTCGGATATCTCCACAGGGACATTTTCTCTTAGAGAAGAAACATCTCTCAGGTGCGAAGAATGGTCGATGGACTCCTCCCAGCTCCAGAATGAGTTGAAAGAATGTGAAAAAGGTGACAATCCCGAAGTAGATAAGATCATAGCAACAATTTACAGGAGAGCTGATCTCTCCAGACAGACCAAAGTCCTACAACAGCTCGAAATATATCCCGACCTGGAAACCAAGATCTCCCGCCACCTCAAGAAATGGGAAGACATCAAGTTCAAAACATTCGATGACCTTGACTTTGACCAGAGAAAAGCCATAAATGACAAAGTGGGAAGAATGAGATTAATACTAGCTATACTTAGAGAGGACTCTGCAAGCGAAAATGAAGTACCTGCGATGTTTAAGAGACCGATCGGGTGGTATCGGGAAGACAACGTCAAACAACGAGAAAACAAAAAACAAGATAGAAAAACGGTGTCAACCCCCCCGGGAGCGAAGACAACCCCTCCGCTGTGGAAGGACAAGGAGATGGACGGAGAGACTACGACAAACAGATTGACGACATCTTGATGCTTTCTCATTGTAAAAACTGCCGATTGTAATTGCCTCCTTTTTTTCAACTGAATAAAGACCGTTTTTTTGCGTGTTATAAAAAAAAATATATATATATATATATATATATATAATTATTTTAAGAGACAATAACCAACTCTCATTCATGAAATTGGCCAAAAGGCTTCGTTTGAGGTTAATTGTTCCTAAAATACCGATATATATATATATATATTTCCTATAAAAAATATTATATCAAAATATGTTTAAAAAATATGTGTGACATACCAAATGATTTTTTTTGCATAAAACCCATGGAAATGTTTCAATGTAAATATATATTTTTATTTATTGTATGTATATTATTTTGTGTTTGCATATTCCTAGATCACTATGTGTAATATATATATTAAATTTACTATAAAAATATTGTTTTCAAAATATGTTATTGTGTGTTTATTCTTCAATTTTTCACCCAGCCTATATAAGCTTTATAAATCTAGTACACGGAGCTCGATACACCTCTGCAACGGGTTGGCCTGGTATTGCACAATTTCCTCAAGACGACAGCAACTTGACATCAAGAGATCCAAATGAAAACATGACATGATCTAACTAATGGCTGGTTGTGTAGCCGGTGGAAGAACGCGTCCCCAGAATCCTGGAGGATGAGATCGAAGGGCCCAGCTTCGCCAGGACTCGCTGCGACTCCGTCCAGTCTCGTAGGTCCCTCGCCGCCCCTTCCCATGTAAGTTATTTCTCACTAACCTTTTTGAGGCGCACATGTGAACTGTGGTTATTGGTTATGGGATATCTTCCCACGCTTCAAACTTGTCTAAAAATTAATTTCAAACCTGAGTTAGACTGGTCAACACTCACAATGACGGTATTCAAATCTTAAGAGCCCAATAGGGCAATCTCTGACTTATTTTCTAACTGCCGAAGTCTTCAACAATTCACTTTATATGTCAATTATAATGTTTAACAATTTCGGTGATGTAAAGAAGAAAACGCCTCCCCTCCATTCTATAAACGATGTTTAATTATATAGAAAAGAATTCTTGAATGGAGATTTTTGATTTATTAATACTTCTCCACCAACCTCTCTTCCTGAGAATTATAAATTGCCTATTTTAGTGTCACACACTTCTAAGATATGTAAATAGAAAACCTCGTATGTATATTATAAGTTCAACGTATATGTTAAAGAGAGAGAGAGTAAATTAAGTATGGGCTTATCAAGAACACCATTTTTAGAGAGGTACGTTTAGGAAGATCCCGTCAAATTGTTCCAATCAAGAGGCCACAGAGAGAAGAACTTCACTAATCACTTAATCTTCTTGGATCCTTTCAGCAAATGTTGTCTCGCCATAAGTGCTCATAGGTCGTACAAACACCCGGACCCCTCTACATTCTTCAAAAATCCACAGCTTCTTAAATACCATTAGCTTTTGTTTGTGTTTATATATGTTCTTCTACTACATATATATTCTTAAGAAATTCGATAGCAGCCGACACGACTAGCTCTCTCTCTCTCTCTCTCTTCATTTTAACCATTTTTACTATATACTATATACATTTTACTATATATACTACTACCATTGACTTGTGTATGAGGTCAATAAAATATTTTTAAATCTCAATCTCTCTCTCTCTCTCTCTCTCTCTCTATATATATATATATAGAAGAGAGAGGGTCTGTAGGCACTCATGTATATATTAAAGTTGACAGTCCTAAAGTTTGTATTTTTATTCCTGACGAAGAGATAAACATTTTTGTAAATAAAATAAACTAGTCTACCGGTACGAGTATCAATTTATAACTAGGCTTTTTATTATTATTACTAGAGGATGTACCCGGCTTCGCCCGGGTTTTACCCGAGTAAAGGTTTGTCTAACGAATCTCTCGATAAAGTGAACATTTTTTCCCGGTCCCATGAAAAATACTCGATAAGTTGAATAAAATCAATATTAATTGGTTCCCTCGGTAATGGAAGTTAAAGGAATAGTATCTTGCCTAACGTTCCGTCGGCGGTTTCATGTTCAAGTCTTTCGCGCAGTCTCTTGGGATTAAAGGATTTGCTTCAAGCGAGGGGTGGCTCTCAAATTTAAAAAAAAAAAAAAAAAAACGATACGGGATATCATTTTAAAAATCTGCGGAGAGAGCGCCAGCGTGTATATTTCCATTTGTTCGCAAAGGATTGACGACCTAAACCAACTTTTGAATGGCTATGACCTATGGTTATCGTCTGATTTCTACTAATTCAAAAATGAATAGAGGTTCGTATCAAGCAAATTCAAAGGGAAACACAGGAAACTTTTATCAAGTTGGTATGCTTACAGGACGAAACTATGCAAAAGTGTCTATATAAGTTATTTAATTTTTAGTATCGCATTTATATTTATTCGAATTTTATATTTAAACGATACTCATTATTTCTTTTGATTTTTATATATCGTATATAAAAATGCAAATTTCATAAGAGGACATCACTAAAAACTTTCGTTACAATGCATCAATTTCGACCAAATTTTCAACATTTATGTAAAACGAGATGGAGCAGGTTTTGCTTAACGTCAAAATATTTTTCCCTAACATTAACATGCGTAACTTCGCTGTTATCGATTAAATACAAAAAAATCAACAGAGTTAATTTTATTTATATATAAATACAAAATTAAATTTCAACAGAGTTAATATTTTTACATACTAGCTAATAATCTCAATCTAAAAATATAATATAGAAAGCCAACAATGAAGAGTGAATGTAAGATAAAAAGCCAACAATGAAGAGTAAATGTAATATAAAAAGCCAACAATGAAGAATGAATGTAAGATAAAAAGCCAACAATGAAGAGTGAATGTAATATAAAAAGCCAACAATGAAGAATGAATGTAAGATAAAAAGCCAACAATGAAGAGTGAATGTAAGATAAAAAGCCAACAATGAATAGTAAATGTAATATAAAAAGTCAACAATGAAGAATGAATGTAAGATAAAAAGCCAACAATAAAGAGTAAATGTAATATAAAAAGCCAACAATGAAGAATAAATTTAAGATAAAAAGCCAACAATGAAGAGTAAATATAATATAAAAAGCCAACAATGAAGAATAAAGGCAATGTGACACGGGAAAAAATGTTCACTAGATAAAACTATGATTTTCTAATGTAGAAAATTAGGAAAGACAAAATTCAGGATGACACGGCACACAGGGACCGGGAAAAAATGCTCACTTTATCGAGAGATTCAAATTTACGAGTTTCAAATTATCAAAATATATCTTTTTTTTTAAATAAGTTTTTAGAGAATTGTTTTAACAAATGTTCGCTAGACAAACCTTTACTCGGGTAAAACCCCGGGCGAAGCCGAGTACGTTTTATAAGTTTATAGAGAATTGTTTTAACAAATGTTCGTTAGACAAACATTCACTCGGGTAAAACCCGGGCGAAGCCGGGCACATCCGCTAGTATCGTATATATCGTCTTGCACAATTATTTAAACTTTTTAAAATAAAGTATAATACTTAAAATAAAATATGTTTCTTATACAATCTAAAATTAGAAAATAAACTTTTAAATCGGTAACCTCAAGGAGATAGCCATTATAAAGCACTAATATTTGAATTAGTTTTACTTAATATATTAGCCCTGAAAGACCCAAGGTCATCAGGCGTGGAGCAAACTTCCTGCCTAAGCCTATCTCCGTCGCAATGGTGGCGCTGCTTGCGAGTTAAATCTACAAATCTGCAAATAACTCTAAGCATATTCAAGATATTCAAGAAATTATTTTTCAGAAACCTTCCCAGTACTATACTAAATAACTTTCCAAAGTTTCATGGGGTTCCAATGAGTGGTTTGGTCAGGCATAAAGGACACACACACACTTGTACACGCTTGTTCGGCGGTACATATACTAAAATTGGAACGATACAGAGAGGATTAGCATGGCCCCTGCGCAAGGATGACACGCAAAATCGTGAAGCGTTCCACACACACACACACACACACACATTCATTTATATATATACTAGCGGATGTGCCCGGCTTCGCCCGGGTTTTACCCGAGTGAATGTTTGTCTAACGAACATTTGTTAAAACAATTCTCTATAAACTTATAAAACGTACTCTGCTTCGCCCGGGGTTTTACCCGAGTAAAGGTTTGTCTAGCGAACATTTGTTAAAACAATTCTCTAAAAACTTATTTAAAAAAAAAGATATATTTTGATAATTTGAAACTCGTAAATTTGAATCTCTCGATAAAGTGAACATTTTTTCCCGGTCCCTGTGTGCCGTGTCATCCTGAATTTTGTCTTTCCTAATTTTCTACATTAGAAAATCATAGTTTTATCTAGTGAACATTTTTTGCCGTGTCACATTGCCTTTATTCTTCATTGTTGGCTTTTTATATTATATTTACTCTTCATTGTTGGCTTTTTATCTTAAATTTATTCTTCATTGTTGGCTTTTTATATTACATTTACTCTTTATTGTTGGCTTTTTATCTTACATTCATTCTTCATTGTTGGCTTTTTATATCATATTTACTCTTCATTGTTGGCTTTTTATATTATATTCTGACCAAAATCTATCTGTGAACTTCACACAGTGAACTTCACACAGACAGAATAAGGCAATTATATAAGTAGATTTACTCTTCTTTGTTGGCTTTTTATCTTACATTCATTCTTCATTGTTGGCTTTTTATATTACATTTACTATTCATTGTTGGCTTTTTATCTTACATTCACTCTTCATTGTTGGCTTTTTATCTTACATTCATTCTTCATTGTTGGCTTTTTATATTACATTCACTCTTCATTGTTGGCTTTTTATCTTACATTCATTCTTCATTGTTGGCTTTTTATATTACATTTACTCTTCATTGTTGGCTTTTTATCTTACATTCACTCTTCATTGTTGGCTTTCTATATTATATTTTTAGATTGAGATTATTAGCTAGTATGTAAAAATATTAACTCTGTTGAAATTTAATTTTGTATTTATATATAAATAAAATTAACTCTGTTGATTTTTTTGTATTTAATCGATAACAGCGAAGTTACGCATGTTAATGTTAGGGAAAAATATTTTGACGTTAAGCAAAACCTGCTCCATCTCGTTTTACATAAATGTTGAAAATTTGGTCGAAATTGATGCATTGTAACGAAAGTTTTTAGTGATGTCCTCTTATGAAATTTGCATTTTATTAATATAGATATATATAGATTATTATTATTTTTTGCGAAAGGATTTAAAGAATTTGTAAAACAGTTTCACTAAATTCAATTATATTTCGCGGAACGGTCGTTCTTCTAGCGTGACCATTTCGCGAATTTTCATCAATTTTAGCGTGACTCCTCTGCAAATCCTTTTATCCTCCTGCAAAAAAAAAAAAAAAAAAGAAAAAAGAAAAAAAATCACAGATCTATTTATAACCTATATAATGTAGTTGAAATGAAAAAAAAAAAAAAACTCTTTAAGTCGTCTCTAGCTTCTGTCAATAATGCCGCTTAGAAATTAAGGAAAGCGTCAGGATGACGATTTATTTCGGCCGAGAAAATTATTTAGATAGAAGAAAAGACGGCACCGAGATAAATATGATAAATAACAGATTCGTAAATTAACCTGTAGATCAAATATTTTTTACATCATTTCATCGACTAGGTAAGGAGCATTTTAAAACTTAAAAACAATTTTTTTTTGGTCGTTGGGGTACAGCTTGCACCACGCTGATGAGGGCCAACAGCCCGAAACGCGTACGTGGTTAGCTTTTCTTGATTAATCAAGAATGGGTAATTGGCCAATTCTGGAATAATTAGAAATCAACGAGAATGGTTGATATTTATTCCGATAGATGGCGCAAGCCATCAGCAACTTTCAGTTGCACGATAAGGAGATGCCTTTTTCATAATATTTAAAGTGTTATGTTCTAAATCTTTGGTCAAAAAATGTAGAACAGTCAATGAATAAAAATAAAATATATGTTTTTAAAAAAATAAAATAATTGCATATAAGATTATATAATATACTAGCCGAATGACCCGGGCAACGCCTGGGTTTTACCCGATTAAATTTTTTATTCAAATACTATTCGTTACAATTATAAATTGGCACCGTGGATGTCACTTTTGTGAAACGTCCCGCTCCAAACTTTGTGTGTTTTTAAAATATAAAAATAAATATGTAAAATTTCACAACGATATTTGAAAATTATATTATTTTGATTTTCAAATACTATTCTTTACAATTATAAATTGGCGCCGTGGATGTCACTCTTGTGAAACGTCCCGCTCCAAACTTTGTGTCTGAAAAGCGATATTTTTATAGAAAGATGATCTGGCTTTTTTTTCTGTTCGAATGAATGTTTTTCTGTTAGAATTTTGTTCCTGCGTACAAAATAATGAACTGGTTTCACCCGTGGTCTCTGCTTTTTGGAATTTTTCCCGATATAATTTTGTATCTGATAATCAAACATGATACAGCAATATCGTCATCATCATTTTCTGACTAAAAATATATAGTTTTAATAATTGATTTATATATTTTTTAAAATAGCCTATCGTCTTCCCCGTATTTTTTTACCTATGTATGGAAATTTTGGTTTGAATTAGTGAACTACTGCGAATTTGTATACCGGACATACAAACAAACATACAAACATTCATTTTTATATATATAGAAGAAGAAGATATATGATAAATACACACAAACAATAAGGTGAGTAATCACATGGCTTATAATAACTTAAAATACATAGCAAAATGTCTGGTACCTATCTCTCTCTCTCTCTCCTTTATCTCATTATCGAATATAGCAACACGAGCCTATTGTGTAATTCAAAGACAACAATTTCGAAGAATAACTGTAGAAACAACCAGAAGAGTTTTAAAATAAGTCATGCAATAAACTACGAGTATTATGAGACTGCAAACAATGAGGTTAAAAATATCTTCATGGGCGATTTTTCTTACAAGTCACGCTCTGCTTCTCAAAAATAGCAGCTGAATTCTCACCTGCAGATCTCCATAACCTAATTTGGGAGCTAAATAAAGGCCATAATGTCTGACATAAACAGCCCGAGGCTAATCTCTAAATAATACAGCATGACCTGCTTAATTTGCATCAAACCATTGTTCTTCTCCTCCAGCCTTCACAGGGTATCATTGTAATGAAGGAAGGCCAAACGGGAACTAAAACTAAACACACAATATAACGGCGGTAGTAGTACGATTGGAGGAACAAAATGCCTATCCACACGACTGAACTGGAGTAATAGTCTTTGACCTTGGGCCATTCATGATGGCGAGCAGCCACAATGGAATTATGTAATGACCCTGATTGGAATATCGCCCCGGATAATTAGTCATTTAATTGTACCAGCGCGTGCCGGGAGGTCAACGTTGGTACATTTATTCGCCATAAAGAGGCCGCAGATATATACCTGCTATACATTGGGATTGTAATTTAAGTTCAAAATGGCGGCCTACTCTAGCTCGGAAGACGAAAACCTAAAGTAAAACTCTGAATTATTTCAGAAAATTATCTAGAAAGTGTACTAAATCAGAAGCTCGCCAGGCACGAAAAAACCGCACTACAGCAGGCATTGATATTTTATCTATTGAAACTAATTTCACAAGTAGAGAAATTTCAAGAACAATAAGCAATCATACAAAACGGCTATATTTTATTTGCGTTTTTTTTTTTTTACCAGTAGCAATATACTTTTTATATATAAAATCAGTTTACGTTTTAATATATATATATTATTTATGGATGAATTTATTCAAACCTATTTATTTTTTAACCCATATAGGTCGAACTTCTACAATTAATAAAATAAAGATGAAAAAGAAAAAGTTTGGTTCATTGGCTTATCAGTGGTGAGCCTTCGAAGCGATTTCGCCAGTTAAATCGCTGCAACTATAGTCTGAACTCGACGGCTTATTCTTGGTGTTTTAGTATAGGGGTAAAGAAGTATATTATAGGGATAGCAAAAATACTCTCGAAGAACGCTTTTTTTTTTGGTGGTTGGGGTACAGCCTGCACCACGCTGATGAGGGCCAACAGCCCGAAACACGTACGTGGTTAACTTTTCTTGATTTATCATGAAAATGGGTTGGCAAAATATGACATAAACAAGCTAAATCAACATTTAGTTGAATTTTTATTCCACTAGATGGCTCTCTGCCATCTAAAATACTCATTTGAGCAGTCAGGATATGCCTTTTTTGTTTTTGATATATACATATATATGATATGGCACAATTTGGATTATAGATTATAAACATATGGTAATAAGACCAAAATATGTTCTTCGCTTCTTGAAAAGTTTCATACATATATAATGGTGCCAAATTTTTACATAATTGATTATCAACTGTGCTTCAATGTTTTATCCCATTAAAAAAAAAAAAGTTAACTAACCAAGGTAAACATGATGTAAAGATTTGGACATGTGCAGCAGTCTTATCCGCTTTCAAGCACCCCCACCCCTGCTGACAGCGGCCTGTGCACCCTGCCCCGCTCCCGCTCCACCCTCACCGTGGTGTTCCACAAAGGCCCTGGCCGCAAGGCTCTGGGCTTCAGCATCGTGGGAGGTCGCGACTGTCCCCGTGGGGCGATGGGCATCTTTGTCAAGACCATCTTTCCCTATGGCCAGGCTGCTGACTCCGGCCTGCTTGCTGAAGGTAGAGCCTAGTTTTCCAAATCAGCTACAGTATAAGTAGGAAACTTATTTGATGAATGTCTACATCTTTCGAAAATATTTAAAACGTTCAAAGTGGCCAAATTCAACTTTTAATGAGAGGCTACCTCCAGGAGAGATCAGCCATCTGGCGGTAACTCGTTGCCTTGTTTAAAATGGTGCCTCGTTAGGATTTTTGCTGGTAAAAATGATAATGTGTTGGTTTCCCTTTGCTTTTTGGATTCATATGCTGTTGATTTACTAGTAGGTTTAGCCGCCTTTAGAAGCTTTTTCCAAGATAGAGCTCCAAATGAGCCATGGATAAAGAAGTGGGTGTTAGAATTACTGAAGCTTTTAATCTAGAACATCTAGATACTGGTCCCATTGTCAGCAGAGTGAAAGACTATTTGATCCAGAATTCTAGGAGCATGAGTAAAAATTAATCTAGTCCAAAAAATGGATGCCTACCTTTATATTAAGCTGATAAGAACAGAATTAAAAAAAAATCTTTATTGAAGGCATCTTATAAAACAACAAAATTTATATACAAAGAGTCTTGACTAGAGCATGTTTGTCAATGCTGTGAAAATCAATGGATTTTATACATTGACATATTTAAATATTCTAGCTACTGTTCTGTTGGATGCATTGCCATATATTTGGTAGCCAATTCTAAAATTGGAAGAAATCAATGTGTGAGTGCTGATATCTCAACACCTTGGTCAATACAGCTAAACTCCTCTATAGTGAACCCCAATGGGACAGAGCTTTTGGTTCACTATAGCCACGGTTTGGCTTTTTTTTTTTTTTTTTTTACTTTTCAAAATTTTTAGACCGTATAATTAAAGGACAGCCATAAACACAGGAAGAGGCTGCCTCTTAATAGTGGTCACTTTGTTTTAATTCCCTTAATTGACCAATTTCGTTACATTAATACTAAATAATAATAGAAATCATTAGATTAGAGGTTCTTCTTATCATTAACATGCATGTACCTCTATGTCTAATTTAAAAATCAAGACAAATCCTAGGCAAAGTTTTATTAAATATATATTCAAAGATATAGAATGATTTTAAAACATCATTATCACATTATATAATACAATGTTTACTTGAAAAAATGGCCCTAATACCTTGTTGCTTCAAAGCACTCTTCAGGCATTGCACCATTCAAATAAAGTTAGTGTTTTTCTTCCATTTCATGTTTCCACATATTCTTCTAGGTTTAGATTTCGTTTTTAACCTGTCATGCAAAACATTGCTGACTTTAAAATCACCATACTTAATGGCATAAAAATAATTTTTGTTTCATCACGGGACCGTTTATTTGGACTTTTTTTGCCCTAAAACGTACAATCGCGATCGCGGCAAAAGTTTTTTTTTTTTAAGAAATAACGTTTTTGTTTTTAAAATGCCTTTGTTTTCTTCATTTTGGAAGCCATTTGCATTTTTTATATTTCAAATTTAATGGATGCAAATATATTCTATTTAATAAAAAGTATAATGTGTAAACATTTATACAACATAAAGCAAAAATAGAATGTAAATCAAAACAAACAATGCCGCTAAATTTATTGTTTTGAAATCGCGATCCGCGAGCTGAAACATGCTCAAAATTTTGTTGTTTCAATTTTTTTTTTAAATTACAATTCTAAGTTCGTTATAAGCATAGTATTTTAACCCTTAGTTACTCGCGCGCCTATTTTACTGACGTTAGTACTCGCGCGTGGTCTCGCAGACCCCAATATTCTACAATGGATAAAATCCTTGAAAAATAAAATAGAGATATAATTTTTGTTTGCATCCTAAACAGTACAGTCTCTAGTTTACAAATATAATAATATATCATAAAAACTTACAATATTAATTATTTTATTTTATAAAATTGGTAAAAAGCACATGTGCTCGTGGCCAGGAGATGCCTTCTTTATTTTTAAAATTGGTAATATGACAAAAAATATAAACTTTCAACATATACGAAAATTTCCTTTAAAATATAAATAAAAATCTAATTTTTTTTTGCACACTTCTTGCAAATTGTTGTTGAGTGTTCAGTACCAATGTGTTTAGCGCATTTAGCACATATAATTTTGGAATTTCGGTCTTTGGAACGATCACAAAATTGGCAACGTTTCCGACGATGTGACCCTGGATGATTTTCTTCCTGAAGAAACACTGTAACTTTATATCTGTTAATTAATTATAACATTTTGGGACTATAATTATTGTGGCTATCTGTAGAAAGAATTGTAGATATGTTTTGATATATTTTATCAGAGAACATTTATTTTCCCATTTTTGTAGGTTTGGATCAATTAGCCCAATTGCAATCTCTTCAATAAACGATTTTATTTTTTATATTTCCACATTTTTTAAATATACATATAACCTTGTTTAAACATTGATGAAATAAAAAGGCACAATGCCCATCTCCTTGTCCTACTACTTACTGTGTAATATTTACACAATTGATCAACTACATCAACACCTGATTTTGTTTCATTACAAAAAGTTATTTTCTGGTTCAGATATTCCACCAGATTCAGAATCTATTTGTTTTGTGGAGTCTACGATTGAAATTAAAATAACTGCTTTGGACTTTTTTGGTACATTTGAAATCAGTGTACTCTCTCTTTTCTTGAATACTGAAACGTAGCTTTGTAGTAAAAATTGGGAGAAATTTCTGTTTTATTTCTATTCATTGTTCCTGAAAACCTAAGTCAAAGTCAAGATAAAGGATATAAAGTGTTGCCGAGCTATAAGGCAGCATAACTATTTCACCATGCTTGAAAATTAAAGAGAGGTTATTACTCGCTTGGGGTCCAATGGACCCCAATTCCATATTATTGACTTTCATAGGGCAGCAAAATCAAGTTATTATAAGTTTACATATTCATTGTCATATAAAATTAAGCTACCAAAGGTTTGATGTCCAAATGTTTTATAGAATTCTAGATATTTAATGGAATAAGTGTCTGGGGTCTATCAGACCCCGCGCGAGTACTTAAGGGTTAAATAGATTTTATTATTTTGGGACCGAAAATAGGTTCGTTATAGGGGTAGTTCGTTATTCTAAAAATCGCAAAGTTCGTTATAACGATGGTATTTTCAATGGAATGTAATTGGGAATCGGCGTGGGTTCGTTATAAGGGAAGGTTCGCTATATTTATCCAGGGTTCGTATTAGCGGGGTTTTACTGTATATGTTTTTCTTTTTTCTGTTTTTAATTTGTGCAAAGCATAGTAGAGGCATATGTGTGCTGTGTTCATTTCAAATACGTATATAATAGATTCAGTAAAAAAAATTTTCAAAATGAGAATGCTTTAAAACATTTTTAAAATGAGAAAGAGGAAACCATAATCAATTTTTATTAATATACTTATAGGGCACCTAGAAATATGAAATTTGGTACACATGTTCAAACCTGATGACAATGCTAGTTGACCAATTTTCAGACTTCTGGGTTGTCAGGTTGGCCAAGAACGGACAAATTTCCAAATTTCCTTTCAAATTTTGTATATTTAATTTTAATATGCTTCCAGACCATATAGAATAATGAAACTCACAATAATCGTTCAGTCCAATTAATAATTGACAGATAGACAGACATACATGCAAGAAAATGTTGATTTTAATATATGTAAATAGAGTCTCTTAAGAAAGACCACCTAAAAAAATGACTCAACTTGTTTCTCCTGTAGGTGGTCTCTCATTGGAGATTCTAATTGATATTAAAGAATCTCTAATAGACCTTTAATAAGAGACTGCCTCTTGGAGAGACGGGTTAAGCTACGATTTTAGGCATCCTCTCAATGGAAGCTCTACTGTATCTACTTTTTCACACTGTTTGGCTTAATAAATGCCATTTTAACCATTTTGAATGTGTATCAATCCAGTCTATTTTTTAAAAATATTTTATAGGCAAAATCACTTCATTTCAATTCATAGGAAATTCTTAACATTTTTTTGTCTTCATTCAGCTTACTTTCTATTATATTTTAAGCCATTGTTCCATTATACATATTTAATACCGTATACACTGTTTTACTTTCAAAAACGTCATTAATAATTTGAATACAGACACATTGAAAACCTTCTTAATAATGATGATAATTTTAAATAAATATTTTAATGGAATTTGGGAAATAAAACGAAACGAAAAAAGGAAATCTGACAAAAAATAGCTCTTTAACTTTCCCCAAAGTTCTAAATGGTCAAATAGCAAGTGGCTATATAAATAAAGTTATACACAAAGATAAAATATAAATTTTAAAATTTTTTTTTAAACTTAATTTTAATGCATTGTAAATTCTTCATCTTCAGGGTCATTGGTAGTTATGTGGAAAATTTGGTGACATTTGGTTAAGTAGTTTCTGAGTTTATCGATAAACAGACAGACAAATTTTGATTATATATATATATATATAAAGATAATACAGAGATAATATATCAGAGTGCTGAAAATATAACAGATTAATTAATATTTATCCTTATTTAAAAAAAAAGAAGGTTTTTCAAACTAATAATTAGATAGAAACCTTTCTGGTAGTATATTAAACAATTTCTCAAAGTTAAATTGCGATGAAATGAGTAGTTTGGTCCGGCATAAAGAAGAGGCATATAATCTTTTTTTTTCTATATGCATGATAATATTTTTTTTTAGAGCAGATTGTTGAATTATAACAGATAAATTAGAATATTTATCTTGATTATTTTTAGGCGAAAAGTTATTTCAAAAATTTTATTTGCTAGAAACCTTCCCAGTACTATACTAAATAACTTCCCAAAGTTTCATGGCGTTCCAATGAGTGGTTTGGTCAGGCATAAAGGACAGACACACCACACACAAACACACACACATACATTCATTTATATATATATATATATATATATATATATATATAGATGATCTGGCTTTGTGTCTTCTACTCGAATGAATGTTTTCTGTTAGAATTTTGTTTCTGCATACTAAAAGTGAACTCGCTTCACCCGTGGTCTCTGCTCTTTTGGAATTTTTTCCCTATATAATTTTGTATCTGATTATCAAACATGATACAGCAATATTTTCATTATAATTTTCTGACTAAAAAACAACTATTTTTTCCCAGAACCTGTCAATTAAAAAAAATCTTGGCTAAAAATGCGACAATGCTGGAGGTTGCGAAAGGATTTTTTCAATAAATGTTCAAGACATGGAAGGAATTAGAAATCCAAATATTCAGATTTCTATCTAAAACGTACTTGGAATTACAAGCAAATAAATAAGAAAAGCCAACAAATATATTAATTTTATCTGTTATAATTTAGTCATCTTATTTCAATATCATCACGCATATATTTATATTCATTATATATATATAGGTGTGTGTAACAATATACCACCATACATTTCACGACACCTTTTTAAATAGTTCCCCTTTTTCAATTAGTATGTTGTTACTTTTAACTATATAATCAATTGTTTGAATATAATTCAAATTTTATATGTACCAATTATCCCCTAACAATAATCCACTGGGTGTCTCTAACTTTGTAATATAATTCAATGAATTTAGTGTTCCCAAAAGCAAAGAGACGCAGTTCTGTTAGTAACGGATTTTGCTTACGTCACTTCCGACCTCCCACGAGGAATTGACCAATCTGCTGCGAGCAGGCTTGCAGCCATTTAAGGCCAACGTCGTCTCAGTGATAAGGCTTTTTTTTGGACTGGCATATATACGACTAAAAATAGCGTGAATAATTAATTATAAAAAAAACACTTAAAAAAGAAGCTTTTATTTAAAATGCACTAAAAATAACAAAATAAATATTTCTGAAGTATTGCTTTTTTTTCTGAAGGTACCATTTAACAAATAAAATAATAGACTTAGAAATAAAAGCGGTGGGGTACAATAATAATAAATTTGAGATCAATGTGATTTTATATGAAGCAAATGATAAGCAAGATTATGCCTTTCATTAAATTTATACCTATTTGCTGCATAAATGATTATCATCCCCCACCGCTTTTATTTCTAAGTCTATTATTTTATTTGTTAAATGGTACCTTCAGAAAAAAAAAGCAATACTTCAGAAATATTTATTTTGTTATTTTTAGTGCATTTTAAATAAAAGCTTTTTTTAAAAAGTGTTTTTATAATTAATTATTTCAAATAAAAAAAAATAGTATTATATTAATTGAGAAAGAGGTTCTAAAAATACTCATACCTTTCAAATATATAATTAATAATGTTTTGCCTAGGGGATTTGGCATAATTTTTAAATAATACATAGGTTTATATATAAACATGTATTAACACAAAGCAATAACGCGCCATCTATACATATAAAATAAAAGGATTTAAAAGCGCGAATGTTTCTTTTATACATAAAACGAACTTCTACTGTCCTTACTGCGATGAAAAAATATATTGGGAGGGCTTGGCTCATCAGTGGTGAACCCTCCCAGCGGTTTCGCCAATTTAATTTAAATCCTTTTATTTTATATGTATAGATGGCGCGTTATTGCTTTGTGTTAATTTATTCCCAATGGCCTTGTCTTTATAGTTTGCTGAAGAGCATTGCTCGAAGCAAATATTTGAATGTAATTCTACTGTCCTATAAGCTTATGTCCATAGTTTACTTGAAAACCATTTCTAAGATTCCATCCTTCAGTGTAGCATATAAAAGCAGAATGATCAAATACAGTATTAGAGCTCTGAGAAGCGGTCTGGTGGATTAAATTGGCGAAACCGCTGGGAGGGTTCACCACTGATGAGCCAAGCCCTCCCAATATATTTTTTCATCGCAGTAAGGACAGTAGAAGTTCGTTTTATGTATAAAAGAAACATTCGCGCTTTTAAATCCTTTTATTTTATATGTATAGATGGCGCGTTATTGCTTTGTGTTAATTTATTCCCAATGGCCTTGTCTTTATAGTTTGCTGAAGAGCATTGCTCGAAGCAAATATTTGAATGTAATTCTACTGTCCTATAAGCTTATGTCCATAGTTTACTTGAAAACCATTTCTAAGATTCCATCCTTCAGTGTAGCATATAAAAGCAGAATGATCAAATACAGTATTAGAGCTCTGAGAAGCGGTCTGGTGGATTAAATTGGCGAAACCGCTGGGAGGGTTCACCACTGATGAGCCAAGCCCTCCCAATATATTTTTTCATCGCAGTAAGGACAGTAGAAGTTCGTTTTATGTATAAAAGAAACATTCGCGCTTTTAAATCCTTTTATTTTATATATAAACATGTATGCTAATGATAAGAACCTATTATCAAATGACTTCTTTTGATATTAAGCATTACTGTAAAGAAATAGGTCAATTTTGGGAATTAAAACAAAGTGACCATTATTAAGTGGCTGCCTTTTCCTGTTTGTATGGCTGTTTTTTAATTATACGGTCTAAAAATTTAGAAAAGTTAAAAAAAATGGCCAAACCGTGGCTATAGTGAACCAAAAGCTCTGTCCCATTGGGGTTCACTATAGAGGGGTTTACTGTATCTATTGTAGAGCAGAATAAGATATAATACTCTAAGTCTTGGAGAAAACAAAAACTTTAATCTATACCTGATAAGATCTAGAAGAATAATCAAAAATCATGTTGCTAATTTGCCTATCCTTTGATAATAGGCAATATTTACATAATCTCTATTTACATATCACAGTTTAAATTTGTTTAAAATCCAACCTATTTGTTTATATAAATATTGGTATAAGTAAATATTTTAAAAATTAAGATTCACTTTGGGTTTCTGAAATATTTATTATTGATTGGTCGATGATCTGCAACTTAAAATATTAATACTTTTTAAAGTATGAAAAAATATTTAATTTCATTATATATAACATTATTTCTGTAATTATCCCATTGAATTTTCCATTGTCATCACCTAATAGTGGCATGAGCAGGGGACGAGATCCTGGCCATCAACGGAGAGCCTGTCACCCACAAGAGCCATAGTGAAGCCATTGCAGCCTTCAAGAGGGTCAAGTCTGGCACGCTGGTCATCCAACTGGCCCGAAGACTGAACACAAACAAGAGGTTGGTTGGAGATACGATATTAATGGCATTATAGAGAGAAAGAGAGAGAGAGAGGTTATAGCTACCCTATTGGAAAGTTTTACATCCATAACAATTTAAAAAATAAAACATCGAATTTTTCAAATTAACTTCTTGTAGTGTGTAATGATCAAATTATATATGGCAAATATGCCTAAAAATTGTTGAATACAGGCATTTTATCATCGGTCTAAGTAATCGCCTGTACATTCATACAAATTTTAATGAGAATCCACAGTTTCTTCTGGGTGTAACATTTTATAGTTTTTCATGTTCTACTTGTGATAGGTTTTATTTATGTGGACTCTCAATCTGGATGACCTTTGTAAATTCCATCAAATGGAACTCGTGAGGTAAACAAGACTAAAAGGCTTCCTATCCATAGCATTCTGATAACATCATTGCTACAATCATCAGGCTCAAGTACTCTGTGGTACCAGCTAGTACTTGTCAGGTTGCTTTTGCAGAAATATGCATAGAAAATTTCTTAGTACCCCAGGCGTACAGACTTCAGTTTAGGTAGCCCACTATCCATTGGAGTCCTTAGTGCCCAATACTTATCCGCTAAAGAAACGCCCATCTACAGATGCACACTCACTCAATCCTAATGACAATACAAGTATGCAAAATTTCAGACACCTGAGTCGATGGTATGTATGTTAAATCTAATTTTGTTGTATTTAAATGCATTATCATCATTGGCCTTTTGGCGTTTTGGAATTTTTCAAATAAATATATGTTTTAAACTCAAAACCGACCTTTGGGTGTATAGACCTGTAGAGTAAGAACTGAGGAACAAAAATCGTGTTATACAGTGTTATTTTAAAATACTTTATTCTTTTAATTTTGTTGTAAAATTCTGAATTGTATTACTTTTTATATTGTAGAATTCTTGACATTAAATTTTTTTGTTTGTATTATATACCATAAAGTGTTTTATTTTAAGCATTCAGGGTAAACATTCACTTGGGGAGATCCAGGTCCTGAAACCAGATCATAATTTATAATTGTATCGAATAGTATTTGAATAAAATAATTTTTAAAATTTATATGCACTCAGGGGAATTGCTCTATAGGGTAAAACCCAGGCATTGCCCGGGTTATTCAGCTAGTTCTTTATATATAAGTATAAAATATTTAATTCATTTTTAATAGAAATTTAATTTTTAGTATCTTATTTATATTTATTAAAATTTTATATTTAAGCGATAGACTCATTATTTCTTTTGATTTGTTATCTATATATGTACGTTTATATATCATTTTTGCACAATTATACTTTATCTTTTTAAAATAAAGTACAATACTTAAAAGAAAATGTGTTTCATATACAATCTAAAATTAGAAAAGAAACTTTTAAATCTGGTAACCTCAAGGAGAGCCATTATAAAGCACTAATATTTGAATTAATTTTACTTAATATTTTAGTTCTGAAAGGTGCAAGGCCATCAGGTATGGAGCAGACTTCTTGCCAAAACTGAAACCTATATCCACCACAGTAGGGCGCTGGTTGCGAATAAAATCGTCAAATGTGTTGACAAATTTGCAAATAACTCTAAGGATATTCAAGATAGAGACCTGAAAATATGACTATAACCTTTTCAGATTCAACTCTATATACTGTTAAAATTTCAGCCAGATTAGTTATGTATTGTGAACATGTATAGCTGACAAACATATATATATATATATATTAAAAATGGCATATCCTGACCAGGAGCACATGTGCTTTTCAGAAGGCAGAGCGCCATCTGGTGGAACAGAAATCAACTATTCATTGATTTAGCCTGTTCCCTGATATTTGGCCAACCCAATTTCTTGATAAATCAAGAAAAGCCATCCACGAACTTTTATATATATACTAGCCGAATGACCCGGGTAACGCCCGTGTTTTACCCGATTGAATGTTTTTATTCAAATACTATTTGTTACAATTATAAATTGGCGCCTTAAATAAATGCATATCCTAATCAATCAGTCATAGGCCGCCTCTGTCACGGATGGCCGGCGCCCTCCTATTGGACGGCTACGATCACGTGTCATCGTTGGCGCGTAGGTGACCTTGAGTGACGTAATGTCCCCCCCCTTGCCGGCGGCGCGCGCCCGTTGGCTGCCGGCGAGCACGTGACCTCCCTGTGCGCGCGCATCCGTGACAGAGGCGGCCGGCCAATGACTGACTGATCAATATAATATATGTATGAGTACAATTTGTGTAGAAATAGGATTAGTTGACTTTATAAGGTAAACTTATTCATACAATTTGTATCCCTCGATAGCTCAGTTGGCAGGGCGGAGGACTGTAGATGTTACAAAGGTGATCCTTAGGTCGCTGGTTCAAATCCGGCTCAAGGGAGTTTTTTTTTTTAATTTTTATTGGCTGCCGGCGAGCACGTGACCTCCCTGTGCGCGCGCATCCGTGACAGAGGCCGATGAGGAAAGACAGTCGTGACTATATATAGGGATAATTTCGGCCAACAGCCCGAAACGCATTCGGGGTTGGCTTTTCTTGATTTATCAAGAAATGGATTGGGCAAATATCAGGGATCAGGCTAAATCAATGCTCAGTTGATATCTGTTCCACTAGATGGCGCTCTGCCATCTAAAAAGTTCTTGTGAACATGGTCAGGATATGCCTTTTTTATTTTGAAATATATACAGTTAAACCTGTCTATAGCACCCCCTCTTGGAACTCACCAAAATAGGGTGCTATAGACAGGTTTAACTGTATATATATAATGTATTATAAATCAGGGAAGAACGTTTATATATATAATGTATATACATTACACACACAAAAAAAGAGTGAATTATTTATGGTCCTTTGAACTAAATTGAGCTGTTGTCACAAACACATTAAGAATATACAAGGTAATAAGACCAAATCCAAATAAATAAATAGTGTGTGACGTTTCGGTAACAGCGTTGTTACCATCTTCATACAAAAGTATTGAATGATAAATTTTACCACAGCATGGTTTAAATAGTTTGTTTGTTTACACACTTGATAAAAGTAACTATTTAAACCATGCTGTGGTAAAATTTCTCTTTCAGTACTTTTGTCTGAAGATTGTAACAACGCTGTTACCGAAACGTCACACACTATTTATTTATTTGGATTTGGTCTTATTACCTTGTGTTTATAATCTACTAGCCGAATGACCCGGGCAACGCCCGTGATTTAATTTAGACACGTGGACCTGTTGGATCATTAACGCCCGTGTTTTACCCGATTGAATGTTTTTATTCAAATACTATTTGTTACAATTATAAATTAACGCCTTAAATAAATGCATATATTAGTTAATAACTATAGCCTATGTGCTTTATCTGTCTATGTACTGTTGGCTTCCGTAGGCGTCTCTTACTGGGAAAAAGAAAGAGAGGATTCCATTTAGTTATTAACTAATATATGCATTCATTTAAGGAGCGACCCGCTCCAACACAATAGTTACAAAAAAAAAAAAAGCGAGTGGGGGGGGGGGGCAAAGTCAAAAACAAAGTGTCTCGCGCAGTGGCGGCGCCATCGTAGCGGACCAATAGGAGAGCGCCATTCCAAAAAAAAAAAAGCAAACAGTGACAGAGATGAAGAACGCACGCATGACGCTCGTAACTGTATATAGAATAATCCAAATTGCGCCATATCACATTAAGAATATATTTCAAGAATATTCATTGAAATTCTTACATACGAAGTATATAAGAGGATGTATCAAGTGTAGTAAAAGAGAATTGGCCATTCAAACACTATCCCAAGATCTACACAGTATTTTAAAATAAATTGACAAAATGAGGAAACTAGCAGTTGGTCTATATACCTTTTTCCTTATTGTTTTTTCAACTGAAACTTTATACCAATCCTTTGTCTAGGACATGTAGCATGTGTGGGTGCTACGGAACATTCATTTAAATCTTCTAGTTTGGATATCTATATTCTACACCTTTCTTCTCAGATTCAAAAGTACAGGGAGAAACTCCTTTTGTTAAATCATAAATGTCTTAAACAGAATTAACCCAAATATTCAGACTTCGTCCAGAAATTAAGATCGGAATTTCTTATCCCCTATATGATTGGGGAATTTTGTAGTAATTTTGATTTTCAACAGTCATTGCCTGGGATCAAATCTCACATATGCCTTTTTGATTTTCAACAATTAGACCTGGGATTAAAACTATTTTATGAATTGAAAATTGCTTCTCATTCATAAGCAAGC
This sequence comes from Cordylochernes scorpioides, assembly GCA_030710605.1. Classification (NCBI taxonomy): domain Eukaryota; kingdom Metazoa; phylum Arthropoda; class Arachnida; order Pseudoscorpiones; family Chernetidae; genus Cordylochernes; species Cordylochernes scorpioides. Next base: position 45,417,869 of record CP092872.1, on the reverse strand, counting down.
CAATCACACCAGTAAGTACAAGTACTCAAATGGTACTTGAGTTAAAAAAATCTAACTACTTTCTGCATATGGAATTGCTTACAGTATAAGCAATCACTAACAACCAATCATAACTATCATGGTATGTACTTGAGATGGCAAAAGAAAAATCTATATTCTTCCTATATAAATATTCCTTATAATTTTCCAACAGTTGCCACCAACATGGCTGTGTTGCAGAAACCAAGTGAGCAAGTCCTGCACGGAACTGGACTCCCTGCCTCGCTGGTGATTCAACACCACAACCTGTGCAATTTCCCACCTCTTCTTTTTGATTTGATCTTCTCATTTATTTATGGCCTTTCTCTAAATTATTTTATATGCTAAATTTATTTATTCGCCTTCTATGCTTGACACAGAAAGAATTTTTAGAAACTTTTATCATATTGTGGCAGCATTTTTTAAATATACATATACATGTATGTCAAAAATAATTAACAAAAAAAAAATCAAATCTCCATTTTAATGTTTTTATTATGTTTTGTAATATTGCTGTAATATATTTGTATACTATATATATTATGCCTGTTGAATAAAAAATGTAATGTTGAAGTTTGCATACATGATTTTTTTAGATCAAATTTGGGAATATTATCAAAATTCGAAACTGTTATAGACGCATATGATTCTTTTAAAATAAAACAATTTCTACTGCCCATACTGCAATGGAAAAATTAATGGGAGGGCCTGGCTCATCAGTGGTGAACCCTCCCAGCGGTTTTGCCAGTTTAGTTTGGGAATATTATAAAAATAAGAATGAATTAATTCTTGGAAAGTTTTTCCATGTTTTTGGTGTGTTATATTAGGTTATACAAGCTAGGTCTATTAATTTGGACTTTCTGGTTAAGTGAAAATCAGCCCCAGCAATCAGGTTAGAGTGAAGATTTCATTGGCTTTACAATTATTTTTATTCCCTCTCATGTTAAAAGTAAGCTACCATTGATTTGTTCTCTTGATAACAGGACTAATGCTTTTAATATACAGTATAGTGAAGCCCAAAATAATACAAGTAGGGTAAATATGATGAATGTTTTTTTTGGATAACAATAAACAAAAGTAATTATATACACTTGTTCAAAATTTTCCCTTAGAGCTCTTAGCGCTATCTAGCACTACAATCACAATTCAGACAATCCTGGCAGTGGAACACCAATGTATAGACTGGCCGTACAATTGTTTGGAGAGTGAAAGTTGGGTTAAGAATGATGATAGAAGTTCCAATATAATAGTAGAGGCTAAAGACAAAAGAGAAGAATGGTGTGTTAATATATGCATATAAAGGAATAAACACATTATAATTAATATAATAATAAAATGAATAAATATTATATATGAAATTATATATTGTTGTATGGGAGCCTGGAAGTCACAGGGCCGTACTAAGGGATGTAACTTTTTATTGGTGCCAGGGTTGAGGCTGGTCCGGGGATGCATCTTGTCTGTAGCTTCTTGGCACTCGGGTCGGTCCTCTGTAGGGTCGGTCGGTCGGTGCGGGTCGGGCCGTCTTCATTTTCTGTCGATCCAAAAAAAAAAAAATGGAACTTAAGTCAAAAAATAAATAAATAAATAAAGAGAGCAAGCAAAAAAAGTTGATCCGTGGTCAAAGTGCAATTTCTCGCTGAACTCTGTTGTTCGATGACTCACAGAGAGAGTTTAAAATAATTAAAAAATATAATAATAATAATAAAAATTTCTAAATCGTGAGACTTGCTAGTTAAGATAGCGGGCGTGTGTTAGTTGCGCCCACGTGTCCGGCGTTCAGGGTCGCGCCGTGGTTACACAACACCTCCCCCCCCCCCCCTTAAGGGCTGTCCCGGTCCTCTGGGATACCACCGTCTCTCGAAACAAACTCTTTTAGGCGAGACACGTGTGCCAACGTATTTCTTTGGCGTGTATTAACATTACGTTCGCTATTGGCGGGTTGGAGCTTATACGTCGTTTCCTTGATTCGATCCGTTATTACGTACGGTCCTACGTATTTCGGCGGGAATTTCTCCGTTTTCCCTGGTTTCCTGTGAGACGACTCCAGTAGTACCAGATCGCCCACTTCAAACTTCCGGAGGCGGTCACGGTTCGCAATGTTATGCTGACATTTTGTCATCATTGTCCGGTTTCTGTAGTTTTCATCGGCGATTTTTTTTTAGTCTCTCGTTTTCCAAGATGCGGTTGGTCACGTATTCGTCATATGTTTTTACTGGCTCGTCGACAGTTGGTAGTCCTACGTCTAGGGTCGTCCTCGGTTCTACGCCAAATACCAACTTATGCGGTGTCACCTGTGTCGATGACTGAATGGACGAATTATACGCAAAAGTCGCCGTTTTTACGAATCTCGGCCATTCGGCATGGTCGTCCTTGAGATAAACTCTGATGCTGTTGAGTTTTTCGCATAAGCCATTTGTTTGCGGTTGTGCCACGGAAACCATAACATGTTTAATACCGTACAATCGTGTAAAGTCTCTAAAAGTACTCGAATCGAACGATTTACCTTGATCGACTATTATGCATTTCGGAGTACCAAAAACGTAGAACAGATTGTCTAAGAGTGTGCGTTGCATGTGGTTTCCGCCTTCGTGTCTTTTACCGGGATTGCGAGTGCGTATTTGCTAAAATGGTCTACGATCGTTAAGATGTGTTCGTAGCATTCTGCTGATTTTTTGAAAGGACCTTGGTGGTCTATTCCCACTCGTTCCCAAATGTCTGTTACCAGTGTTAACGGTTCTAGCGGGGCTGTGGGTTTGAAGGCCTGGCATACTTTGCACGACCGAACGTATTTTCGCACGTCTTCTTCAAGACCTTTCCAGTAAAAGCGTTTCTTAATACGGTGGACCGTCTTTGCTACTCCCATGTGTCCTGCCTCGGGTATATCGTGCGCTGTTTTCATTATTTCGAGTACGCTTTGCTTTGGTGCTACGACCAACCATTGGTTACTTTGTGTTGCATGATTCTTTTTATAAAGGATCCCGTTTATTTTTTTATATTCGTCCCGTGTTTTATCGTCTGATAATTTTTCGGTAATATCGCGGCAAAACGTGTCTTCATTTTGTCCGTTCTCGTCAATCCGTACTGTCAATGCCGTTAAATCGTTAAAGTTGTCTTCGACGTTCGTATCGTTTTTGTGGAAGGGGTTGCGTGAGAGTGCGTCCGGTGCAACGTTCTTCCTCCCTGCGCGGTGGACTATTTCAAAGTCGTACTCCATGAGTTTTAACCCTTATCTCGTAAGTCTTGAGCACGGGTCACGTACGTTCGCTAGCCACGTTAACGCGCTGTGGTCGGTTACGACTTTGAATTCTCTCCCGAAGATGTACGGCCGTAACTTTTGTAGTGGCCAGACTATTGCTAAGCACTCTAGTTCTGAGATACCATATTTACTCTCGTGTTTCGATGTCGTTCTCGATAAGTAGTGGACCGGGTGCAAAAACCCGTCGTTGTCCGGTTGCATTAGCACCGCGCCTAATCCTACGATTGATGCATCCGTGTGTATCTCTATTCTAACGTCTGGGTTGAAGTGCGCCAGTATTGGGTCTTCGGTGAGTTTTCTTTTTAGTGTCTCGAACGCCTCTATTTCAGCTGGTCCCGTTGCGAATTTTTTATTTTTCTCCGTTAAACACGTCAGCGGTTTGCTAATTTTGGCAAAGTTTTTGATAAATCTCCGGTAATAACCGCAAAGGCCGAGGAATGAACGCACTTGTTTTACATTTTTAGGTATTGGGAATTCTTTAGCGGCCTCGACTTCGTCTGTTGAAGGTTCGATGCCGTCGCTTGATACCACGTGGCCGAGGATGGGTAACTTCCGGTATGCAAAACGGCATTTTGATGGTTTAAGCGATAGCCCTGTCTCGCGGAAACACTGTAAGACCTTGCTCAAACGTTCATTGTGTTCGCGTAGGTCTTTCCCGGATATGATGACGTCATCCAAGTAAACTATGCACTCGGACCATTTCAATTCGGCCAGTAGCGTGTCCATAATCCTTTCAAAGTGGCCTGGTGCCCCCGCGAGTCCGAACGGTAATACCTCAAATTCGTATAACCCGTTGCCGGTCGTAAATGCCGTGATCGGTTTACTATTTTCTTCCAACGGACACTGCCAATATCCACTCCCAAAGTCGGTGTGGGAGAAATATTTCATTCCTGCTAAACGGTCCAGGCAATCGTTTATATCTGGCAACGGGTAGAAAAACTTCTCGGTTACGTTATTGACTTTTCTATAGTCGACGCAAAACCGGTACGTTCCGTTTAACTTTTTTACTAACACGACTGGGCAGGCCCACGGCGATGTTGATTGCCTAATGATGCCCTTTTCGTACATTTCTTTTACTTGGCCGTTCTTTTGGGCTGCGTCTGTAAGCTTTTTGCCGTATTGGCTCTGCGTCCGCTTTGACCCTAATTTTATATGGTTCTATGTTCGATACCTTTTCCCAGTCTTCGGAGAAGATGTCTCGGTATTTGTATAAAACCTCTAAAACATTTATTTTTTCGTTACTCGGCAGGTCGGGGATAATGTCGAAATTTAGTGCCTTTTCACTACACGTGTTTTTTTTTCTTCTCGCTGCTCGGCTTCTCATTCAGGTGTGCAATTTCGACAACGTCACTCTCTAATCTTAGGATGCAAGTTTTCTCGACTAGTGATACCGTTTCGTTTCCTGTATTAATAGCGTCTATTGTGATGTCGCTCGTCGGTTCCGTTATATAAATCGCAGGGATGAGTAGTCCGGTTTTTCTTTTCGTCTCGGGATGTGGTTCCAGTACGCCTGCTGCTACGGTTGGTCCTTTTAGTCTAATCCTCGTTTTACCGCATGGTAGTATTTCCGTGTCGTTCATAAGGCAGAATTTTTGTTTACGTTGTCTAAGGTCTGGTTCGATTTTTTCAATGTATGCGTGTGAAGCGCTTACGTCATTTTCTTGTTTGGTATCGTCACGGTACGTCCTCGATAGCTCTACCGATTCGTCCTCGAATCCGATCTTGTACCCGTAGTCTGCCAGGACGTCTATTCCGAGAATTATTTTGTCCGTTCCGCCTGGTATTATTATAAATTCGCCTACCATGTAGAATCCGTCTATTTTAATTTCTAGGACCGTAACTGCCGTCGCTACTATAGGTTCTCCTACGCCCCGTATTCTCGTAATTGTAGGTCTTCTTGGGCAGTTAAGGATGTTTGCTAACCTTTCGTCGATGCAACACGAGCTCGCTCCGGAATCGAATATTATTCTCGCCTTATCTAGTTCGTTGAACCCTGTCGCCATGGTAAAGTTTTCATTTTTGTCCAACGAATTCTTTCTGTGGCGCTGCCGTTTTCTCTGTTGACTGTTTTATAGTGTGGGATTTTGTGTGTTGTCTTTTGTTTGCCTTGCGATTCCCCTCTTACTATAAATTCGATTTCGTTAGTGTCTCCGCTGTCCACGACCCCCTCAACCGTACGTGCATTACTTTTGTTGTTGTAGAAGGCGTTGTCATCGTACCCAGAGCCAATACGAAAATTGTTCTTGCCGTATTTTGTCCTGGGGCAGTTTTGTGTATGTGCCCCGGCTGGTTGCACGTGAAACATGTTGGGGTCCCGTGGAGCGTCGTGTACCGGCGTGCCTTCTCTGCCGTGGTCTCCGTCCGTGGTTGAGGTCTTGGGTCGTATCCTTGCTCTCGTGGTCTGTATTCCCTCCGGTCCTGCCTCGGTGTCGCCACGGTTTCCGACTTGTCTTCAACGTCGTTTAGTTCCTTCTCTGCAGCTGCGTCGAGGAAGCTTGCTGCCTTGAAGTAGTCGTCCACCGACGGGTCCAGCGCCTCCGCGTCTTTCTTGCCTAATGACACCGCTAGTATAAGGCAGTCTCGTGGGGCTAGTGCCATTAGGAGGTCGGTCTTGGAGGCGAACGGAGAGAATCTACCCGCTGTTGCGTGGGCTGTAACCAGGTCCGTCAAGTATCTCCAGATTCCTCTCGTGAGTAGAGGCCTTCTTTTTCTTCTTAGTTCTTCGCCTCTTTTTCTCGCCTGGCTGTCGTTTTTTTGGGTAGAGGGTCTCCAGAGCTTCCGTTATCACTTCCAAGTCTTCAGTAGATTCGAAGTGGCACTTGATGAATTCCTTGGCTCATGTGTCAAAATTTGGGCCTGAGAGAATTTTCAATAAATCAATTTTATTAAATGTTATTTTTAGCACTTTTTCCATGTTAGCTGGGCCATTCTGAGGGTTGTATGTGAACTGGGGGAGATTGCTTACGGTGTCCCATTCCCCCATGGTTCCTCTCCCTTATCTCTTCAATTCCAAATCATGCAACTAACTTTTCAATATTACCGACTTAATATTGGAAATAGTTTAATTGTGTCTTCGACCATTCTTTTTTTGGTACGTTCGATGTCCTTAGCCATATTTTTATGTCTTCCACGAAATCTTCCAGGTCCCCCTCCTCGGGATTGAATTTCTGCAGCTCCATTATGTGGTTGTAGACGTTTTCGCTCGGAGAGGTTGGGTCGCCGCTCATCTCCACCACGTGTTGTGTGGGAGCCTGGAAGTCACAGGGCCGTACTAAGGGATGTAACTTTTCATTGGTGCCAGGGTTGGGGCTGGTCCGAGGATGCATCTTGTCTGTAGCTTCTTGACACTCGGGTCGGTCCTCTGTAGGGTCGGTCGGTGCAGGTCGGGCCGTCTTCATTTTCCGTCGATCCAAAAAAAAAAAACAAAAAAAAAAAAGAAAGGAACTTAAGTCAAAAATAAAAAAATAAAGAGAGCAAGCAAGAAAGTTGGTCCGTGGTCAAAGTGCAATTTCTCGCCGAACTCTGTTGTTCGATGACTCACAGAGAGAGTTTAAAATTAATGAGAATTAAAAAAAAAATCATGAAAATAAAAAAAAAAATTTCAAAATCGTGAGCCTTGCTAGTTAAGATAGCGGGCGTGTGTTAGTCGCGCCCACGTGTTTCACAGGTTACACAACAATATGTATATATATAAGAAATAATAATAATTATATATAGAGAGATAGAACCTAAGTGAACAGGTTCCTGTGATGTGGAATTGGGTGGGACCCAGAGAATACAAGCTTTCATGAGAAAATCTGTTGCAATTTTTAATGAGCTAAACAATTACAGACAAATTCTCTTGGAACTGCATAGAAGATCTTCCTCTTAGATGAGCTCATAAGGCAGTTTTGAATATATTTTTCGAGTTGGTTTAGTTTGTTCCAAAGAATCTATGTCCAACTGTGTCAGGGACTGTGGTAGAGCGCTTATATAGTTATATTAGTGTTCCCAAATCTAATGGTGTGTAGGCTTTCTCCAGGTGTGGCCAGTAAAGTAAAGAATCCTGTAATTACCGCCAATGTCAATCAAATGAAAGAATGAATCAAGAATGGGATAAGAGAATGCTGAAAGTGGCATAAGGGGTTTTGGAAAGCAACTCTTTGTCCCAATCCGATCAAGCTTTGGATAAAAGAAGAAGGATTTAAAAAAATGAAATGAAAGGAAATTCTGGGGGGGGGGGGGGGGGGGGTAAAATAAGCTGCATGTAGTGGCTTGAATGTTGAATAAATAATATAGAGAAGCATTTTGCCACTTGATTGAATAAAATTGGTTCATTATGTTTTTCATAATTAAGCTTAGATTTTTAGCTACCAGAGAGAGTTTTTAAACATTGAATTTACATATTAAAAACACTGACTCCTGGGCCAGATGGAATCCATGGCCAAATGATATCAAACTTGGGCAAAAATGCCAAAGAAAGACTTCTTTATATTTTCAATAACTCCTGGAAAACTGGAAAATTGCCTCAAGACTGGAAAACTGCAACAATAATTCCTATTAAAAAACTTGACAAATCTGCTGATGACCCAAAAAACTACCGATCTATCTCCCTCACAAGTATTTGCTGAAAATGAATGGAAAAAATATATACTCAGACGACTCACCTACCATCTCGACACAAGAAATATCTTTCCAGAAGAACAATATGGATTTAGGAAAGGACATGGGACAATAGACCAACTTTTATTTTTCACACAAAAGGTAAAAGATGCACAAAACAGAAAACCAACTAACCACACCATAGCTGCTTTTTTAGACCTTACACAAGCTTTTGATAAGGGGTATGGAAAAACAAGTTAATTACAAAATTATACAAACATTTCAAAATTGATGGAAAAGCTATCATTTGGATAAATGATTTCCTTAAAAATAGATACATCAGGGTCAAATATAATGGCATTCTATCCAAAACCTTCAAATTGTACCAAGGATTACCACAAGGATCAGTCCTTAGCCCAACTCTCTTCACCCTATTTATTGCAGGCATAGAAGAAAAAATTTCACATAAAACCAATATTGGACTTTTCGCTGATGACATTATTCTATGGAGTAGCAACACTAACTGGAAAAAAGCTGAAAGGGATTTGAACAAGACTCTTCTCCACCTAGAAAAATTTGCTAATAAACATAAATTAGAATTTAACCCCCAAAAATCTGAAACCTGTCTTTTCACTACCGATAAGAAACTATACAAAATAAAGATCCAAAAATTATTCTGAAAGAACAACAATTGCCATATAATAAACATCCTAAATATCTTGGCTACACCCTGGATCCAGAAATTAACTCCAATAAACATATTGAAGAAGTTATTAAAAAAGGAAGAGACCGACTAAAAATCCTGAAATATATTTCAGGAAGAGAGTGGGGAGCCGATGCAACACACTAAAATTAACTCACACATCTCTAATTAGACCTATCCTGGAATATGGATATCAAATCTATGGTACAGCATCTGAAGCAAATCTAAAATCACTGGAAAGGATACAAGTAAGTGCAGCTAGAATTATTACAGGTCTTCGAAATACCTGCCCTAATGATATTGTACTTTACGAAGCAGACATTATGCCCTTAAAGGCTAGAAGAAGCTACAATCTGCCAAAATATATCAATAAAATCAAAAGTTATGGAAACAAACACAGAACTTCCAATTACATACTTAATTGGGAATCCAATATAAGACTCAAAAAAGAAGGCCCTCTCCACCCGGCCAAAAGAAATGGATTTTTAAAATATAAAGTGGAAAAAAATTATTTAGCAGAAAAAATATCTCCGTGGGAACCACTACAAAATGTTATTTTTAATGCCACTTTAAATGAACCCACCAACAAACAATACCAAAATCCAGAATACTTAAAACAATTATCATTAGAAATAATTAATATAACATTCCTAAAAATGCAATAACTATCTATACCGATGGTAGTAGAGACGAGTTAGGACACACTGGCAGTGGCTGTCTCATCAAAACCACAAATGGCATTGAGAAAAAGAACAGAAGAAACCCAGATTTTTGCTCAGTCTTCAGATCAGAACATATAGCCATTTATGAAGCCTTAAAATCCATCAGAAATACTAATTATCAAGATATCTGGATTCTTACTGATAGTAGAAGTGCCATACAACACTTGAGTTACACAGGAGAACTTAGAGACAAAGTAAGCAGGAACATAATTGGCTATCTCCATAAACTCTCAAAAACCTCAAAAATTCACCTTCAATGGATACCCTCACATGTTGGCATTGAAGGCAATGAAGCTGCTGATGCGCTAGCGAAAAAAGGCACAAAGGAACCCTTGCCACAGAAAAATAAACTTACTTTTAAAGAAATAGAAACAGTAGCCAAAACAAAAATAAACAAGAACTGGAGGATCCCACCTAAGCACAGTTGGTACACCCTTGAAGCAGATGGCCACCCAGACCTTTCGGTCCACAAGCCGGAGCACAGTTGGTACAGTGGAGTGAACCCAGGAGGAGCTCTGAACATCAGAAATAGACAGCATCAAACGACACTAACAAGATTTAGAACAGGCCATCTCAAGCCATTGAAGATAGAAAATAATAACAAAATCTACCCCACTTGCCCAAAATGTAGCTTGGCACCTGCAGCTCCAGAACACATTTTGGCTTGCATTAGATGCACTAAACAGGATCTTTGGGAGAGGCCGCTGCTTATCATAAAACAGCTCGAGGAGCATGAACTCATGGAATTCGCGTGTAATCTTTACACCAGGGGATAAGAAATAACAACATATTAAAAAAAATTATATAATTGAATTTAGAGTGATTTTGAATTAATTTACATAAATAAAGATTGAATTCAGAAATTTATAAATAACAGAATCCAACATACTCCCCTGACTGGGAAGAGATGACCAGGAAAACATTGAAGTTGATAATATAGATGTCAAATTAAAATATTCTGAATATATTTTACAGGGAATAAATTTTCAATGTTGGAAAGGCAATGGAACCAGCTTGGTAATGGGTCTCTTGAAGACCCCTTTCATAGTCTTTATCTAGACTACTCTGACATTCTTGTCCTTTCCTGGAAAGATTTCTTGCCAAAGACCAGTAAAGTGGTGATATTTGGCAGCAAGAGGAGAAATTTTAGGTTTAAATTGGAATGATTGATTCTACCTCCTACTCTTAACAGTCTTTGAATATCTAAAAATGGATTCAGAGAAACTAATTTGTTGGACAGTGGTAGTTGTTTGTTTGAATTCAGTAATTCGATTTCTGTGCCAAATTCAACTTGCTGGATTGATTTGATTAAGTCTTGAGTTACTTTATTTAGTTCTCTTGTTGTCAAAGGTCCTCCTTTTCAAATGGGATCAAAGAGGAGACAATTGTAGTAGAATCTCCAACACCATACTGTTATTCTGACTAATTTGGCTATTGATGAATACCTTTCTACAAATTCTAGGTTTGATATAGTTTCTGAATTATGACTTTTAAAAAGATATTTGATTCAGTACTTGACTTTCACTACTTTCTTCTTGAATGAAGTAGCTGCAGTTTACTTGGTTTGGTGAACAGGAAATATGAGGTATATTATTTTCTTGAAGCCAGGTAAGACCTTGCCACCAATTTATGTGATTAACTAAGTCTTGAGGCATGATTCCTCTGGATACGCAATCAGCTGTATTTTCTAGACTGGGTACATGGAATCAATCAGTGCTTCGAGTCAAGCTTTGAATTGATGACACTCGGTTAGAAACAAATGGCTACCATCTGCTGGAGTCAATCTGATCTATACAGATTATGAATCTATGCAGATTTGTGAATCTGTCCATAAAAAAATGTCAGGTTGAAACAAACGATTCAAGTGTTAAAATCGTGATTATTTTACTTGTTTTTACTTTGTTGTTAACTTTATAAAAACTTTTTCCAGATCTCTACAAGTCCAAATATTCGTGCGCCAGTGGCCGCAGAAAAGGCAGACCACAAATTTATTCATCTATGGTACATGTAGAGACCTAAAGTTGTGCTGGCTAGCAATGCATAAATGTTGAAGGAGAATTAAATACTTCCTTTATACTAAACATTCTTTATTTAGAAACAAAGCAGTTTTCAACATACACAACAATTTAAAATTAACATATACGACTTAAAAAAAAAGGAAAGCTTTCAATTAAAAAAACTATATATACATAAAAGGTTATAAGGGAGGATATTTAAAAAATATATAAATGTAAACTAAAAAGGCCTATCATGCCCACTTCACCAGTATACCTCCACCTACCTCTGGATCCAGCAACCCAAGTCCATGATTCGACAAAGGGCGGCCAAGGCCGCAGCCAGGCCAGCGGCCTGCGCTTTCTGCAACTCCCAGTCCTCAGCTTCCAAGAAAAAAAATCAAACTCAATACAAACTCCACTAATGTAAATATCCAGCTTCCTTGCCCCCCAGTGTTGCTGGACTCACTCCCCCCAAGGCTATCATCACCCTTCTCTCTCAGTGAAAAAAATATAAAAAAGTATCTTTAAAAAATAATATAAATAAATCTATATACCTAGTCTAGCCATAAATATTGTTACAAAACCAAATCAGTGATAAAAATTTTAATTTGAGCGGTGAAGTATTCAAAATACAGTAGTTGTTATTTGAATATCTCGTGCACACGTCTTTAGAAAAAAAATCGGAATATATTTATTTTTCGATAATGGATTGGAGTGTTAAAGAAAACCTATAGCTGTAATAGTCTTACACAAGGTAGGCCAAAGTCCTTCATCCATTTTAAACTTTTACAAAATTCGAATATTACGCGTCAATTTGTTTATCGAACCATTGAAAGGTTCAACAAGGCTGGCACTATTAAGGACCTTGAAAGATTTTGTCGACCGCGCGTGCAATGAACGCAAGCAGCTATAAAAGCCATTCGCGAAAGATTTCGTCGAAATCCACGCCGCAAACAAAAGAACTTCGCAAAGCAGATGAATTTTTAGCTTCAAGAACCCTTTCCAGGATAATCAAAGAAGACCTTGGACTCAGAGCTTTCAAACGACGCACAAGTCATTTGATAACCCCTGCTCTTAGAGATATTAGAAGAGTTAGATCAAAAATGTTGTTGACGCGGCATGATGTCGGTGGCATGATAGAATCCTTTTCACAGACGAGAAAATTTTCACTGTCGAGAAAAAGATTAATCGTCAGAATGATAGGGTATATGCTTGTAGCTCTCTAGAAGCTTCTTTGAAAGTCAGAATACTTGAAAAAAGTCACCATCCTTCTTCTGTCATGGCTTGGTGGGGAGTTAGCTACCAAGGTGTAACAGATCTCCACTTCTGTGCCAAAGGGGTAAAAACTACAGCTAAAAACTATCAATAAGATACTTTGGAACAAATAGTAAAGTCTCTGAATAAAGAAAAATGTTTAATGGAGAACATTGGATATTTCAACAAGATTCAGCTCCTGCTCACAAAGCTTAACTCAACAATGGTTGAAGACGAATGTTCGGAGTTCATAAAGGCCAATGAATGGCCCTCTGGAAGCCCTGATTTAAACCCCCTTGATTACAGTTTGTGAGAATATTTAGAGGAGAAGGTGTGCTCTAAAAGATATCATAATTTGGATCAATTGAAATCAGCATTTGTGAGAGCAATGAAAGAAATACCCTTAGAAAAGCTGCGTGCCGCCATAGATCAGTGGCCCGGACGTTTGAGATCCTGTGTCAAAAATAAGGGAAGACATTTTGAATGATTGTATATATTTAAAATCTATATGTCCTATTGACTAATAAAATATGTATTTATAATCCATTAGTTTTGTTCTTAATCATTAATTTATAAAATTGTTTGTAACAGAATTTATGGCTAGACTGTGTATATAAAAATGAATGTTTGTATGTTTGTTTGTTTGTATGTCCGGTATACAAATTCGCAGTAGTTCACTAATTCACACCAAAATTTCCATACATATGTAAAAAATACGGGGAAGACGATAGACTATTTGAAAAAATATATAAATCAATTATTAAAACTATATATTCAAATTATTCTACTTAGCTCACGAACAGCGCCCTCTATCAAAGATTAGATTAAATTATGCTGATGCAAACAAATAGATAATGCTAATAACAAACAATTATAAAAAAATCTTATCTAAATATATATCACTCGGGTAGATATGCACACGGGTCAATCCCGGGGCGAAGCCCGGGTCACCCGTCTAGTTAAATATAAAAATTATTAAGAAAAATTCACAAAAAAAAAAAAGAAAAAAAAAAGAATATAAAATATTGAAATATAGATTAGAAAATATAATTAATATTGTAGGATCTGGGAATCTTGGCAAAGGTTCAGGGCTCGTGGTGAAGCTGGTGTTCTGCCTGAATATGGTGATTTTAACACCCACCATGGGCTTGTGGCTTGACCTTGGACTCTGGCTTGGGTTTAAGTCAGCCACAATGGAACATGTGGCTTGACCACCAGGAAGGGGTGTCTGAGTCCATCTCAGACTAGCTTGGTAGGGCCAGGTCATCCACCACAGGGAAGGGGCGTCTGAGTCCATCTTGCACTCTGGCTTGTTGCTGTTAAGGCTGAAGGTGACCTCAGGCTCCATCTCTATACCTCAAAATCACTAGAGGTTTGCAGCTTAGATGGGGAAAGGTGGGACATGGTTAGGTTAGGTGGGGTTCTGGGTGATTTTGGCATACTGTGGTCATGAGGTGTCCTAACACAAGGATGACTTGATGCAGTTGAGCTAAAAGCAACACCACTTAATCCAAGTCTTGGAATAGTAATAGTTTTTAATGGTGCAACTTTAGTTTTTGAAGTTATGTAGTAAGTTGATGCCTTGATTTTTTAATCTGATTTTCAAATAAAAAAACCTCTGATAAAGCATTAAGGAATGCATCACATAATTCATATGATTGCAATTCTTATATTTCTGAAGATGAGCTGTCCAGGAATCTAGGTAGTTTGATTTCCTGTATGCAAGATAGTTGAGTTTTGAATTTGTTCCAATTTGATCTTTTATCTGATTCAATGGGTTTATCCCATGAATTTTTCCTCTACCACATAATAATTTTGAAAATAGAGTGGGGTAAAGGAAACCAAGTGGATCATAAATTTTGGCTAGGGTGGACAGAAGTTGTTTCTTTTATTTGTTACTTCAGAATTAAGTGAAGTGACTTGAATATTGAAGGTATCTTGAATTTTGTTCCAGACAAGTCCAAGAATTTTGATTGAAAAATCTTCTTCAAGTACTTTCTTTTGAGTTGGTGTCATTATTTCCTTTGGAAGATAAGAAATAACCTCTTCTTTATTGGGGGCCATTTTCTAAGTTTGAATTCACCCTTGTTCAATAAGGATGGTAATTCTGAAACCAGTCTTAGCCTCTTGAGTTGAACTAGCACCTGAAATAAGGTTATCAACATTGTAGAAATCTCTTCTTATTATTCTTTGATATCTGAATAGTTATGATTGTTAGAAATGGAGCACTGGCAGTGCCATATGTGACTTAATATTCTATATTCTAATAGTGGATCCTCTGCATTTCTCTCCACATAATTCTATGATAGTCTCTGTCATTTGAATTCAGTTTAATTTGTCTAAACATTTTCTCAATGTCTGCAGTGATAGCAATTAGAAAAGTTCTGAATCTGAGTAATATGTTGAATAGATGATTCTGTGCTGGAGCTTTGGACCCAATGTATAAAATTATTTAAAGAATGATTGTTTGTACTTTTAGATGATGCCTCAAACACAATCCTTAGTTTTGTTGTTGTGCTCTGTTCTCTAAGGACTCCATGATGTGGTAAATAAAAACATTGGCTGGATGTTTTTTTCAACTCTCTTAATGATACAAGTTCCATATGATTGAGTTCCTGATACTCCTTCATAAAATTTATATATATATATATATATATATAGATGGAAAATTTGCCGGGAGGATATTAATCCATGGAAGCAATGATCGCCTCTCCCGTCAAAATAAACGTCAGAATCTGACGCGATCTATTGACCGTCGTCGCAACTAGCGGCATCGGGTCGGTGACAAAGCCACAACACCAACTTTGGCAAACTGATAAGCGTCCACCTAGAGACCATGGTTTCGGGCTAATGGCCCTCGTTAGTCTAGGGCGGACTTTATTCCATGAGATCCACACGGGATCTAATGTAAATCCTCACAATCTACCAAAGAGGTGTTTTGCTGGCAATGTGGCTGGGCCAAATCTATTGGCAAAACATAGATGGAAAATTTGCCGGGAGGAAATTTATCCATGGAAGCAATGGTCGCCTCTCCTGTCAAAATAAACGTCAGAATCTGACGCCATCTATCATCACCATTGCTTCTATGGATTAATTTCCTCCCGGCAAATTTTCCATCTATGTTTTGCCAATAGATTTGGCCCAGCCACATTGCCAGCAAAACACCTCTTTGGTAGATTGTGAGGATTACATTAGATCCCGTGTGGATCTCATGGAATAAAGTCCGCCCTAGACTGACGAGGGCTATTAGCCCGAAACCATGGTCTCTAGGTGGACGCTTATCAGTTTGCCAAAGTTGGTGTTGTGGCTTTGTCACCGACCCGATGCCACTAGTTGCGGCGACGGTCAATAGATGGCGTCAGATTCTGACGTTTATTTTGACGGGAGAGGCGACCATTGCTTCCATATATATATATACATATGATGATTTAAGACCATGGAATTGTTGTAAATAATCCAGATATCTACTACCACATATTTCACCACGTGACTGTATATAACTTCTGATTTACTGCAAATAGAAAGCATCAAATAACATCAATTTGTATCGCGTAAGAATCTAATAAAGTATAGCAACTATACAGATAGAAGGAATGGAGAATAACAGGAGAAAATTAAGGTTAAAACTAATCAGGCCTAAGTGAGAATAAGAAAGTAGGCCTATCGAGCCCAGTCCAATTTTTGCGAGGTCGTGGCCCTCCTGGATGATGTAACCTCCCCCCACCTGTTTACGTCAGAAAAGGGCAGTGACCTGCCTGGACCCTGAAGCTATAAAAGGAGGCCCCAAGCCTCAGTTAGTTAGTCTTTGTTTCAGCCCCAGTCCTCCGCAGGCCGCTCCGATAGAGGTAAACCCTTTCCTGCCAGAAATCTCCTCGTTCCATTCCTTCTTGACGTTCAGACGCTTCTTAGTGGAATCTCTGTTTGTTTATTTCATCTTTGGCTCAGCGACACGCCTTCCACCACGACTGCACGGTAGAGTTGACATCGAGGTTCCTCTAGCATCAGGTAACACTGGTCCCAGAGGTGCCAAGATATCACAGACTCCCCCGTTCGAAGAGTCGACAGGATTGTGGACGCCAAGGTACAAGTAAGCAAGTAGACCACTGTCTGTACAGAGGGATGGAACAGGGAAGAGAGGAGGATTCAAAGGAGCACATGGAGTCCGATCCCGACTATGAAAGTGGCGAAAACACCACTTTTCCCAAGATAGAAAACACCCTCGGTAGGACGCAGGAAGTCACCCCCAGCCAGGAGGACGCCACGCCCCCGCCGGTGGTATCAGATGTCCTGGGGAGTTTGGCGAGGACGCTACATCAGCTGTCCGCGGCGACCGGACTATCGCGAGAAGTGGAACTACCGAGCTACGATGGTTCCTACAAGGCGCAGAGATTCTTCACCAACTACGACGCCCAAGCAGATCGGATCCAACTACAATACACCAAAAGACTGAGAAAGCCACCAAACCTCCTGCAAGCACCCCTCCGAGTTACCAACACGCGAGCGTATGTTACCTGCTCCCCCGACCATCTCTAAACAACGAGCAGTGAACTATAGCTGTCCCAGGGATCCTCCAACCACGGCACCAGACCAAGCCTGTCCCGACCCACAAGACAGCACAACAGTAGGTTCCTCCTCACATAATTTTCGTTGAACAATTGCTCGTTCGAGCTGAACTGTCCAATAATGTAAACCAAGCATGTCAAACTCGCGGCCCGCGGGCCTCATGCGGCCCACAACGAATAAATTTGCGACCCACCAGATAATATATTTTAATATTTTTTTAAATAAATTTAAAGAAAAATTAATAAAAATTTGTAGCCTAATTTTTAAAAATTGTAATTATACATAACTTTATTTATTAATAACGAACCACTGGTCGCCATACATAAGTCGTAAGTTTTGATAATATTATACCTACATACATAACGTATGTACATCGCCATAAGTATTGTGTGCCTTAAAGTTTAAAGAAAATATTCTTTCGGAGTACTAGAAATTTTTTTTTTAAGTTACCTTCAATAATTTGTGCAGTTATTCTGTGTCTGGTAAGTTAAAAAATATTAATTAAAAAAAAAAATTAAAATATTAATTAAAACGTTTTATTATTTTGTGTAAGCGATTACTAATTTTTTTTCAGACCTTTGTATTCAATATGTCTTCATCAAAACCAAGTGGCAGTAAAACTAAACGAAAAATTGCTGACGAACGTAGGAATTTTCAAGAAAAGTGGGAATTAGAGTATTTTTGCTCTGAAGTAAAAGGTAAAATCATCTGCTTGATATGCAATAATGCTATTAGTGTACCAAAATTATATAACATTAAACGTCATTATGAACAACATAAATCAAAATATGATACAGTTTATGTTTACTAAAGTATCACAAGAGAGTGAAGCGGCGGTGCATGCAAGCTACGTTTTATCGGATATGATAGCTGAACACTCAAAACCTTTTACTGAAGGTGATTTCATCAAGGAATGTTTAATTAAAGCTGCAGAAATTGTTTGTCCTGGAAGTGTGAAGACGTTTCAAGCAATATCTTTGTCTCGAAATACCGTTGTGGAAAGAGTTACTTATATGGCCAGAAATTTAAATGATGAGATAAAAGAAAAATCATCTTGTTTCGAAGCATTTTCCATTGCCTGTGATGTGAGTACGGACATTGGAGGCGTAGCTCAGTAAGCTGTTTTTTCGAGCTTGCGACACGGATTTCAACATTTTTGAGGAATTATTGGAACTAGTACCGATGCATGGCACTACTACAGGAGAATATATATTTAATTGCGTTTATGATCTTCTGCAAAAATACAATTTACCTCAATCAAAATCGACTTCTGTAGCAACAGATGGAGCTCCTTCAATGACTGGAAAAACCAACGGTTTCGTTGCATTACTGCGAAAAAAACTAAGTGAAATTTCTGATGGTTCCAATATTCATCATACGCATTGCATTATACATCAGGAAGTATTATGTACGAAGGTAATAAAAATGGAAAATGTGTTGACACCTATCAAAAATTTCATCAATTTCATAAGATCTCGAGGTTTAAATCAGCGACAGTTCTCTCTGTTCTTAACTGAATTAGAAAGCGAATATTCAGGTTTATCATACTATACCGAGGTACGTTGGCTATCATGCTCCAAGGTTCTCAAACAATTTTGGGACTTGAAAGAAGAAATATGTCAGTTTTTAATAACCAAGAATCAAGACATCACTTTGTTTTCTGATCAAGTATGGTTGCAAGAATTTTCCTTCATGGTTGACATAACAAAACACTTGTCGGATTTAAATTTGAAACTGCAAGGAAAGGATCAGATCATTACCAACATGTGTGACCAAGTTAATGCAATCAAATGTAAGCTAGTTCTTTGGGAAAAAGCGGTTGAAAAACGAAGATTTAATGCACTTTCCGACATGCAACATGTACAAATCAAGTTCAGGTGAAACTGCATCGTATCAAAAATAGGCGGGAAAAAATTTAAGTCTTAGAAATGAATTTGAAACAAGGTTTTCTGATTTCAAATCTTTGGAAGGCAAGTTCACTTTGTTTTCTTCGATTTTCTCGATAAATATAGAATCAGTACCTAATCATATGCAAATGGAGGTAATAGATATCCAGTGCGATTCAGATTTAAAGGCAAAATTCATTGAAGTTAGCGTTTCTGAATTTTACAAATATTTGCCAGCCAGATTTGAAAACACTCGAAAATTAGCATATGAAATTATGTCCATGTTTGGAAGTACTTATCGGTGCGAGCAGTTATTTTCACTTATGAAAGGAAATAAGTCTCCAATCAAATCGAGAATTACTGACGTTCACCTTGGGTCAGTTTTAAAATTAATCACTGCGAACAAGATTTCCCCCGAAGTAGGAAAGATGGTAGCAGAAAAGAGATGCCAAATATCAGGGAGAAAATATTAACTTTACTTTCTTTTTTCTCATTAGTATTTTTTTTAAATACTCCTACATAAATGTTACTATAAAAATTTAATTACTTGTTTTCTTTTTTTGCGGCCCACATAATCTTATTACTTTTTATTTGGGCCGTGTTAGGATTTGAGTTTGACATGCTTGATGTAAACCTACCTCTACTACTTGATACAGGAGCATCTATCGATATAATTAGTCGGAATACCTTTAAAATAATAGAAACCAGTTTGCAGAAGAAAATACCTTTCCACCCATTTAATTTAACTTTTAACGCCATAGCTAACAATATTTTCACCTTAGGTTATACATTTTTAAACTTAAAAATAGGTAACATAACGCAGAACCTAAAATTCCATATCATAGACACACCCTTGCCTTTTGGCATATTATCCCCTAATTCCATAAAAATATTTCTACTAATTATAAACTGTCCTCAGCTACTCCTGTATCAAGATAATGTACCCCTACCAACTACATTGTACAAATTCACCACGTGTCCCATGGACAGGTTAATACAACTGTCCCATTTACTAAATCTTCCCCTCCTGGAACGGGTTGCTCACACGTGAATAGGGCCTCCAATCCCGGGATCCCGGAGCCAAATAATGATCCCGAAATCCCGGGATTCTGCTCGAAAAATCCCGGGATTACTGGTTTGTGCATGAAAACAAGCGCAAACATATTTTTTTCTTATCTAGCATTTTGGTAATCAAACAGATGATGAGATAGCACACTTTTGACGTTTTGTTTATACAGCTGCATTTCGGGTCTTTTTTTTTTCTGAGAGATTTGAAATTATTTTCATGCACTAATAACGAAGGGTTATTCTGCAAGATCTTTTCAAAATGGCAGCCTCTAGAATGAGAGTATGCAGCAGTATACATGGAGGGGGCCCCAGTTTTTGTTGACATGCAAATAGTGGCTTCTTAGATAGTAGCGGCATCCCTTTATTTTTGTGGCGGACCTGCGTGTAACATAAACCCGCCACTAACCTCTATCTGCTGCCTCTTTAACTTCAATTGCAATACCTACAACAGACTCCGCATCCTACTCAACTATGATTAACCACGAACTTAATATTGCTGCTCAGTCAGGCAAACGAGGACCCCATTTAGAGAGTGTGTATCAATACTTGCTGACAATTCCTCCAACGTCTGTGGAATCGGAAAGAGTCTTCTCCTCCTCTGGATACCTATGCAATAAGATACGTTCTAGTTTGCATGATGACACTCTTGACAAATTATCTTTCCTACGCTCAAATCTTTTTAGAAATTGAATTTTTATCCTTAAAATAAAGTAATTCATGGTTTTTAAAACGGTGATGTCTTCTTTCTAAACATTAATACATAGTTGGGCAAAATGCAATTATGATTACACTAGACAAATGGCCCGGGCAACGCCCGGGTTTTACCCGAGTGCGTATATATTTTAAAAACGTTTTAATTCAAATACTATTCGTTACAATTATAAATTGGCGCCATGGATGTCACTCTTGTGAAACGTCCCGTTCCAAACTGTGTGTTTTTAAAATGTTTTAATTAAAATACTATTCGTTACAATTATAAATTGGCGCCGTGGATGTCTCTCTTGTGAAACGTCCCGCCCCAAACTGTGTGTGTCTTGAAAATATAAAAATAAAAATGTGAATTTTCATAAAGATTTCATCATGTCGATTTTTTTTTTTGCATTTCACCTACTAAATCGATAGAGATAATTACATTTGCAACATGAACTTAGGTATATTGACTAAATAGAAAACTGCATAGTAATAAAGATCATTTTTTAAAGGCACCATATCGTTTTTTTTTTCAATAAAATCGAAACAAAAATTAACGATAAATAACGATAATTGCCTTAAAAAGAAATTGCCTTAAAAAAAAAGAAACATTCGCGGTGATTTTGTCTTGCATTCGTTTATACAATTATTATATACGAATGACCCGGGCGCAACGCCCGGGTTTTACCCGATTAAATGCTTTTATTCAAATACTATTCGTTACAATTATAAATTGGCGCCGTGGATGTCATTCTTGTATAATATATAAATGAGTTTTAAAAATTGTAAAAAAAAAAAAAAAAATGCATCGGCCGGGAATCGAACCCGGGCCGCCCGCGTGGCAGGCAGGCATTCTACCACTGAACCACCGATGGTCATGAAAAATCCCATCCGTGAGCTTCAAACAGACAGAATAAGGCAAATATATAAGTAGATACGAATGACCCGGGCAACGCCCGGGTTTTACCCGATTAAATGCTTTTATTCAAATACTATTCGTTACAATTATAAATTGGCGCCGTGGATGTCATTCTTGTATAATATATAAATGAGTTTTAAAAATTGTAAAAAAAAAATGCATCGGCCGGGAATCGAACCCGGGCCGCCCGCGTGGCAGGCGAGCATTCTACCACTGAACCACCGATGGTTATGAAAAATCCCATCCGTGAGCTTCAGACAGACAAACAAACAGACAGAAAAAGGCAAATATATAAGTAGATACGAATGACCCGGGCAACGCCCGGGTTTTACCCGATTAAATGCTTTTATTCAAATACTATTCGTTACAATTATAAATTGGCGCCGTGGATGTCATTCTTGTATAATATATAAATGAGTTTTAAAAATTGTAAAAAAAAAATGCATCGGCCGGGAATCGAACCCGGGCCGCCCGCGTGGCAGGCGAGCATTCTACCACTGAACCACCGATGGTTATGAAAAATCCCATCCGTGAGCTTCAAACAGACAAACAGACAGAATAAGGCAAATATATAAGTAGATTTTCTATAATCACAATTGCAAATAATCATGATTACATTTGCTATAATTACAATTACAAATAATTTTAATCACAATAGCTATCATTATATATAGAATTACGAGTAATTATGTTTACATTCTAATGCAATTAATTTTTTTTGCAAAGTAATGCATTGCAAAGTAATCGTAATTACAAGGTAATGTATTACTTTAAATGGATTAATGCCCAACACTGCGTTAAGAGATATGGTCTAAGAGTTCCAAGAACTGTAATTTTTTTCCATATGTGTGTACAGTAATTGACAGATAATTTCAAACTGTAATCCAAAAGCAATGATCATGTGAACAAACTTAAATACTATACAGAAAACATCCTATTCCTCCCGCACACGCCACTAATTCAAACACCTCGCGTAACACCTGATGTACACTTAGTAGAATTTAAACATTTATGTCCCACGATATTTGACGCTCAGAAATCCCGTCCTATACCCCCGACTTGCTCAGCCCCTTTTCTTCATCTTACTGCAGAGATCTTCCAATAAGTTGGAAGGAAGCAAGCTGTCCCCGCAAGGGGCCCCTGACCTAAATAAACAACGATAAAAATAAATTCCCCCCTCTTCCGTTTGACACGAGCTAACAAACAGCCGACATTGTCTTGTCACGGCCCATCGCCACTGCCGAGTGTCACTCAAATGAACTTTCGCCATCTATGAAATCAAATATTAGTGCGTGCCTTTTACTATATACCGTTCTAACCCCTAACCAATTAATCTACTCCGATATTCCATTTGGCGACAGAATAGAAATTTGGCTCAATCAAAGACTGAGCCAGGGGCGATATAGGCGTAAAAGCCCTTGCATCCCCTGTCGGTCACACAGCCAAAAAGGGAATGATGCATTCTCCATGCACCGAGCGGCCATTGATTGGCCCCTCGCGCCCGCCATTATGGTCTGGCTACAATGGGGTTGACCACTCACCCACAGGCGTCTCCGAGAGTTCATGGCAAGGATTCTGACCGAGCCCTCTCGTTCGGACTTAGTTAAACCCGTCCTAAAGTTCCAATAGGACTCCCCCCCCCCTTTGGCCCTCGAACTCTTTGGTCACAGTACTCCCTGAATCTGCCGTCTGATCAGGACCTCTGAGGTTCTGAGGTTTACGCAGGGAATCAACGGGAAGGCGGGGGGATATTACTACTGTGTGTACCCCTTGGTTTTTCAGCACCCAGCCCTAGCACTGGTGCAATTTTCGCGCACGGCAAGGACGCTCCCAATGGCGCACACACAGAGCGAAGACCCAAGAGTTTCAAGTTACCTCTCCACTCCCCTCAAGGGTGAATGTAGAGGGTGGGAAAACTTCTTCCCCATTTGGCTACAAATAACTTGGGTGACACGTCATTCTACTTTCACTAACAAATCAGTCCACTAACAAAATAACTAATTAATTCAATAACAAATCCCGCCTACTGATCCCAAATGAATTAAAATATCTATTCTTTCTTTAATAACCCAAAACCAAGTCACCAGGTCTAAATTCTCTCTCCCTCCGCCAATTAACTTGTCCACTTAACATCGACACTTAGATCCAAGGACAACATTTTACCTACAAAAATCACACACACCCACGTATGTTAAAAAAAACCCTTGATCGGTTAGAATAGATCGCCGTGTTTCCTGCACACACAATATAAATGCCGCTTTAGGAAGAATCACGTTTTCACCTGAACGTGGCGCAGGGAACAAAATATCGACAAGATTAGGACTCAGTGAGTTTCACAGTTGGAAACAATGTGACCCATGAGCCGCGTCAAACATAAAACAAATTCGATAAGTTAGAACAACTTATGCCAATAAGACCAAAGGAATTGTTGTAAATAATCCAGATATCTACTACCACATATTTCACCACGTGACTGTATATAACCTCTTATTTACTGCAAATAGAAAGCATCAAATAACATCAATCTGTACCGCGTAAGAATCTAATAAAGTATAGCAACTGTACAGATAGAAGGAATGGAGAATAACAGGAGATAATTAAGTTTAAAACTAATCAGGCCTAAGTGAGAATAAGAAAGTAGGCCTATCGAGCCCAGTCCAATTTTTACGAGGTCGTGGACCTCCTGGATGATGTAACCTCCCCCCCACCTGTTTACGTCAGAAAAGGGCAGTGACCTGCCTGGACCCTGAAGCTATAAAAGGAGGCCCCAAGCCTCAGTTAGTAAGTCTTTGTTTCAGTCCCAGTCCTCTGCAGGCCGCTCCGATAGAGGTAAACCCTTTCCTGCCAGAAATCTCCTCGTTCCATTCCTTCTTGAAGTTCAGACGCTTCTTAGTGGAATCTCTGTTTGTTTATTTCACCTTTGGCCCAGCTGTGTCGCCTTCCACCACGACTGCACGGTAGAGTTGACATCGAGGTTCGTCTAGCATCAGGTAACACTGGTCCCATAGGTCCCAAAATAGCACATATATATGTTTATATATATTTTTTGCTTATCCCTAGTACACGTGGTACAGGCCATGATAATCATGGTGAGTAGATGTAGGCGACTGCTTTTACTGTAAGTGCGCCACATGTCTACACATGTGAAAAGCAGTTCGACTTTGCACTTACAAATGTGCCAGAGCTCTGTTTGGTTACTTGCGCTCGCAGGTGAGGTTGAACTTTCGCAAGAATCGGGGGTCCATTGGAGCATTTTTTTTAATCAGAAAAAAGTGCCCAATGCGGGATTCAAACCCGGGTTGTAGCGGTCGAAAACCAAAGGTTTAGACCATCCTTCCACCGACCCCCATTTATATATTGATATTTGAGACTTGGATTAGCTTGTAGTTTTTTTTTTTCCAAATTTAAAAACCTTCTTAATGCTTGAGATCTTGAATCCCCTAAAATGGGAGTTGACTAGAAAGGGAGGTTTACTGAATATCTTCCTTGTTTCTTTTGAGGTTTGACTTAAATAAGATTTCACAGACATTATTATTGTCTAACTGTCTTTCAGAAATTGGAATATTTTCAAGTTCCAATAATTTTCTTATGCTGAAATCAAGATCAGGGGTACAGTTATTGACCACTGAAGTGTTTGACATAATACTTGAGTTGATCTTCCCAGAAACAAGTCACATCTTAGTATAAAGTGCTATAGGAGAATAATTGGAATCTGTCTTCTGACCAAGAATGATTTCTATGAAAATGTTCGCATCCAAAATTTTGGGTCTGCTAACAGCAAATTTTCCAAATGAGGAAAGTTTTTCAACTGAATTGGAAAATTAGGAAGGTCTGCTTTTACCCTTTTAACAACAAATGCTTTAGTATAAAATACATGCTCGTTATGACGTGGAGTAAATTCTAGTTAGACTACAGAGATGTAATCTTGTCCACAACAAAATCACTTACTCCTTTTAGGGTATAATCGACCTTGATTAGATTGAGTCCTAAGTTTTGGCAACATTGTTATGAAATTAGGCAGTTTTGAGAACCATTGTCCACTAATGCTCTACATGGCACAAATAAGATGTCCTTTGCCTTGATTGTGATTATTGCTGTTGAAAGTAGAACATTTGAATGTGTTTCCAAAAGCATTGCATTGCAGATTGTATTTGTTGCAATCATATCTTGGGAGGTTGTTGGCTGAGGAATGGATGATTCAGAATTATATTCATGCAACAGTATATGATGCTTTTCAGTTGGCCATTTTTACATAGTGTTGTAAAGAAATATTTGTAAACTTTGTGATTGGCTCTAAGACATTTTGACCAATTTCCATCTTTTAGGAAAGGGAAGATTTATAAATTTGTTGGTTATTAAGTTCATGATTTTGATGACATAAAATACAATTTTGACTTTTTCTCACATAAAAGTTGTGAGTCAACACATTTTTATTAGAATAATTTTGTTCGTGAAATGTAAAACTGCTTATGCTTTGTATGCTCCTAGCATGTTTCTCTAAAAATGCAACAAAGTTTTCAAATGTTGGATATTCTTCATGTTCAAGGGTTAATTCCCATTCCGTCCTGAGAGCTTCACCAATTCTTTAGAAAAAATGACAGGATCAGATCTGTTACTGTGTTATTCTCAAAACCCAGTATTAAGATATTTCTCATGCTTTCATTGCATACATCAAGGACTCTTAAAGAGAATTTGCTGAGACATTCCTATATGGAACGCTTCACGATTTTGCGTGTCATCCTTGCGCAGGGGCCATGCCTATAGCTTTATGAAAAATATTTTGTTGATTTGAGAGAAAGCTAATTCTCTTCTGTTATCGAATTTCTTACATAAAGTATCCCAAGCCTTTTGGTAGCTTCTGTTGGAATAGGAAAACCTCGAATCAATTTTTCTGCAGAACCTCTGACTGATGTATTCAGATAAAATTTTTGTAAATAAGTTAGTGATTGATTTGAAAGATAAGGTACAATTTGGATTATAGATTATAAATACAAGGTAATAAGACCAAATCCAAATAAAAAATAGTGTATGACATTTCTGTTACTGCATTGTTACCATTTTTGTCTGAAGATGGTAACAACGCTGCTACCGAAAGGTCACACACTATTTTTTTAAATTTGGAGTTGGTCTTTTTACCTTGTGTTTGATTGATAGTAGAGTTGAACATTTTTCTAAAACTAAATTAATTGGATGAATAACCATTAAAAATAGATAAATATAGCTTAGGTAATTGGACATCAGATATTCTAGCTGTTGCCTATTACTCTCTCTATATATTTTCTTTAGTTTCAAGTAAAGACAAAGCTTTTTCAATTGAAATCAAAAGATTAAAAATATCACATTTGGCCTTTGATTATTCCTCATTTGAAGTATCACTTAGTTCTGATTCTAACGATATATTGAAAGTTTGATTCAAGTTAATTTTTTGTTCATTTACTTCTATTTTAAATTATTTTAAAATAGAGTCGAACCTCTTTAATTCAACACCCCAAGGGATCAGAACTTTCGGTTGAATTAAAGGAAGTGTTGAATTAAGGTTAGATGATTAGCTAACCATCTAACTCACTAAAATGATATTTTTTTAAAATATTGCTTTGTAATATAAATTAATGATATTAATTGAAACCATTGTATGTACTTTTTGTATTTATTTTTTATTTTCATAATTAACTTTTAGTATCAGGGACAAAATGGCAATAATACATTTTTTCGAAACATAAATAATTACAAATAATATTTTATTCTAATTGGAGAATATGGCAGTTGAAAGGAAATAAATAAGGAAATTAAAAAGAAAATTTAAAATATAATTTTAAAATAATCATGAAAATCTTTACAAAAATTCTTTTATAGACGTCTGTTTTTGCACTGATATCATATTCAGGATGTATTCCAGATGGTCTATTTAAAAAAAAAAAATGCATGTCTTTCTTCCTCTGGAATGCGTTTTAAATAACAAAGTGTTTTTATTGTATTAAAGGCATCTACTGTTGCTGCAAGTGTTATTGATTGTGTGTTGAAATATTTTATAATAACACAAAAATGGAATATTGAAATAAAATGCTATCATAATCATTGTGGCTTCATATTTTATTAAGATTTATTTATTTAAAAGGAAATTATTTGTAAATTTTAAAATAACTAAAATATTCCAATGCTGAAATTTAAAAAGAAAATAATATTAACCCGGCAGCGGTCGCGCCCTCTTCCATAACTTGAAAGGTTGCGGTGGGTAAAATTTACCCTTCTTTAAAAGCCTAATTAAATCAACTATTCTTCAATATTTAATTGTTATTCTGGGATAGCACAATATTTTTTTGGGTTTTAACAAATATACCTATGATCCTGAGATTTAAAAATGATTATTTATTTATTTTATTAAATTGAAATTAAAATATGTGTCAAAATTTTGCGTCTTAGCATATTTTTATAAAGAATTCAATTAAATGTTGATAATATGTTACAAAATATAAATTTAAATGAAAGTTTATTACTTTTTCTAATTGGATATTAGAGATAGTTTCGCTTTATAGCATTTTGAAAAATTATTACCGAGTGTTCTTTACACGAAAGTGAAAACCAATACCGACAATATTGAAAAGTTTTCTGTCTGTCTTTTCTTTCTGGCATTTTTTGAATCTGTTGACTTTGCTTAGAATTTTTAATGAAACTGATTCAAATAATTATTAATTAAACATTATATTTATTGATTTACAAGAGAGAGAACAAAATATAAAAGGGAAACTAATATTAAACAAAGGAACCTTTTTTTTAAATTTCGGTTAGCGCCTATTTACCTGTGAAACTTACACACACTCTGTGGAACAATTAATTAATATATATACAACACATGCTCCCCTGTGTGTAAGCCTTATTCAGCAAGTCCAAGCCTATCTGCACATTTCCATAGTTTGTCCTTAGGTAGACTCTTCGTTAGTATATCCGCCTCCATGTTTTAGTGTATGTCAGTTTGATTCCATTTACTATTGATGACTCTCATATCATTTTCCCTTGGTACTAGCGTCCATACTTTATGTTTCTTTATCTCACTGAGCTCTTCTTCCATTGCTTTGAGCCATTCATTTCTTTCTCCACTATCCATTGCTTCTCTAAAATTCTCCGGAATATAATGATCTATTTCCATAATTAAGTTTGCATCATTCCTATCCTTTATTCTTTGTGAGCGTCGAACTCCTTCTTCAATCAATTTCCTTTCTTGTTTTTCAAGTCTTGCTTTGTGCCGTTCTTCTAAGATGCTCTTTGTTTCTCCTTTCTTTCTTCCTCTTTTTACGCATATTTCCTCTGTCGGTTCAGTTTGTGTTGAGTCATTTTCAGTGTCACCACCTGGTTTTACTGAAGTATCCTCTTGAGACTTCATTTTACTCTCTGTGACAGGATTGTCTTCTTTCAAGATAAGAAAGTCTTTAGCAACTATTTCTTCAAATTTTCCTTTATATGTCAAATTATCACAATTAGTATCTTCTTGAATATCATTTGCATAATCAATTCCTCTCTTATCTTCACTGAATTTTACTGATCTGAGAACG
Source organism: Cordylochernes scorpioides (assembly GCA_030710605.1). NCBI lineage: Eukaryota > Metazoa > Arthropoda > Arachnida > Pseudoscorpiones > Chernetidae > Cordylochernes > Cordylochernes scorpioides. The sequence continues at coordinate 45,388,662 of CP092872.1, read as the reverse complement.
TGGATTCTCTTTGTCATTATATTGTCGCGTGTAAGGCCCCCAAATGACTACAACCTCCGCCAATAGATGGCGCTTTCGCCTGTTTCGCTTCTGAAACTGATGTGGGAATCGCCGACTTCTGTGGTCTTGTTTCCTGGGGAAAATGATTGTAAATACATTTTTATGTTGGCCCCAGGATGTAACATAATGTGAATACCCATTGTTTGTTATCCCATTTTGTTGTATTTTGAATTTTAATTTAGCATAGCTGCAGCTTATTAATTTAAACAAATTTATTATTCAAATACAAGGAAAGGTTAAACAAACTAATTAACTTAAAAAATGAAGAAAAGTTGAGCTTTTATATTCTAAGCTATTACTACAACATAACCAAAACAAACTTAGTCAAAAAGGAACATATTTTACATCACAGATTATTTTAAATTGATTTGTTTACCAATTTCAACAACTCCCCTCTTTGGTAAGCAAATCAAAATTAGATCCCAAAAAGAAGTCTCATATTTACAAGCAGTCTCTGAATTCTGTCTCCCGGCAGCCTCTTGGTGAGAAGATCCGCTTCTTGAGCTTCTGAGTTCACGAAGGAGATCCTCAAATTTCCCTTTGAGACTTCATCTTTCACGAAGAAATATTTTCTGTTAATGTGCTTGGTTCTACAATGATGAGATGTTCCTTTAATCCAGTCTATTTCTGATTTACTGTCTGTCTTCAGAACAAGTGGTATTTCAACACATGATTGATGACCTACTTCAGAAAGAAAGTTCATAAACCATTTTAACTCTTTAGTGCCCTCACAGATAGCCATTAATTCCGCTTCGCATGTTGATAGGGCTACCAGTGGTTGTTTTTTAGATTTCCAACTAAGTAGTGAAGATCCTAATTTAGTTAAATATCCTGAAAAAGATTTTGAGTCTTTAGTTGAGGACCAACTAGCATCTGTAAAGACTTCAATTTTCCCTCTTATTCTGTCAAAGCATAACTTGTAGCTTTTTGTTCCCTTCAAGTATCTATATATTCTTTTAAGTGCAGTAAGGTGAATGACTTTGGGATCCTTGTTGTATTGGGAGAGTTGACTAACATAAAATGTTATATCGGGCCTTGTTCCCACTGATAAATACATCAAGGAACCTATCATTTCTTGGTAAAGTTTAGGGTCCACAGGAGAAGAATCTGGGTGATTATTCAGATCTTGATTAAGATCACCAGGGGTTTTTACTGGATTACATTCTTCAAGGTTAAATTTCTTCAGAATCTTTTCTACATAGGCTTCTTGTGAAAGTTCGAAACAATTTTCTTTTTCCTCAATTTTGATTCCAAGAAAAAATATAGGCTTGTCTTTTCGAACAATGACAATTTGCTTATCCAATTGCTTAACTATTCTGTTAATTATGGTACTATCCGATCCAATAATGAGAAAATCATTTACATAAATCCCAATTATTAGAGTTTTCTCCTCTTCTCTCTCTTGAAGGATGTATGCACATGGTTCACTTTCTAAACGTCTGAGTCCAATATCATTAAAAATTTGGTTAATTTTTTCATTCCAGCATCTTCCGGATTGTGGTAAACCATATAAACTTCTGTTTAGTTTACACACTTTATTTTCCTGTCCTGCTTGAACAAATCCTTCATGTTGTTCCAGGTACACATCGTATTTTAGTTCCGCATTGAGATAGGCAGTTTTAACATCATTTTGTTCAATTTTCATGTTTTGTTGTGATGCAATGGCAATCAATGTTCTTAAAGAGTCCAGCTTCATCACAGGAGCAAAGGATTCTTCATAATCAACGCCAGGCTTTTGATTATGCCCCATTGCAACAAATCTAGACTTTCTTTTGTCAATGCTTCCATCTGGATTCATTTCTATATTAAAAATCCATTTTCCTTTTATCAGGTTTTCATTTTCTGGTTTGGGTACAAGGGTCCAAACATTATGTGAAGTTAGGGAATGGAATTCCTCTTCCACATTGCTTCTTTCCATTGGTCTGAAAATGGGGTGTTCATGGCTTCTCGATATGTTTTAGGTATGTTCATGGAAGTTGAAGATAGTTCGGTTACATTGGCTGCGTTTCTTCCTTTTATTCTTTCAGATCGTCTTACACCACTTGCTCTCAGCCTCTCTTCCTGCTCTTGTAGATTGATGAGATGCTTTGCTTGAATATCTTCATTAGTTCTTCCTACAATACGTCCGGGTTTTCGGGGTAATCCTGATGATTCAGGTATTGTTTCAGGGTTGTCTGGAGTATTTAGTTCTTCTGGAGTAGAGCCCATGGTATGTGTAATTTGAAAGAAATCTGATTCTTGTTGTTCATTTCTATAGATAATATGATCTTGGACATGTTGGTCAAAAACATTAGAAGTCAAGAGATCAGAGCCTTTTGAATTTTCATCAAATTTGACAGTTTGAACTCCGTGTATTTTTCCATTTTGTGGATCATATATTCTATAAGCTTTTCTTTGTCTGGAGTAACCGGTGAATATTCCTTTTCTTGCTCTAGAGTCAAATTTATTTCTTTGATTTTTAGGAATGTAATAGTAGGCAAGACTTCCAAAGATTTTTAAATGTGCTACTGATGGTTTGTGTCCTGTCCATTTCTCTACGGGAGTTTTCATGTTATCATTCTTGGCCGGTGTGCAATTCTTCAAATAAGCGGCTGTTGCAATGGCTTCCGCCCAAAACTCAGTTGGTAACTTAGCATCAAATAACATAGTTCTAGCCCAATCTAGAAGGGTGCGATTGGTTCGTTCTGCAATTCCGTTGCTTTGTGGTGAATATGGAACTGTTCTTTGATGGTGTATTCCTTCATTTCCGAAAACTCATGAAATATTTTATTTGCAAATTCAGTTCCGTTGTCCGATCTAACATTTTTGATTTTAACATTAGTTTCATTTTCTCGATGATTTTTAAATTCTACAAAAAATCAAATGCATCCTCCTTTGATTTCAAGAAGTATACAAAGATACATCTACTATACGAATCCACAATAACGTACAGGTATTTTGCACCACCCAGTGATTTGGTTGGCATAGGACCACAGAGATCCATGTGTATAAGTTCTAATGGCCTTTCAGAATGATTATTCTCTATAGCTTTGAAAGGGTTTTGGGTTAGTTTACCAAGGATACATGGTTCACATTTTTTGAGATGTTGACAATCAAAATTAAGTCCTTTTACCATATTATTCTTCATCATTTTATTCAAATATTCTTCGTTCAAGTGTCCTAGTCTTCTATGCCACATTGTCTTGGCTGAACATTTATCTTCTGCTTTTAAACAATTATCTTAACATGCTTAACAAATTTCTATGTAAAGTTTTAATTATAAACATTATATCTTCTTCATTAGCCTCAGCTATCAAATCTCCTTTGCAGTTATAAATTTTAGCTATTCCTTTCTCAAAATATTCTTTATTTCCATTATTAACCAGACATCTGACAGAAAGAAGATTAGATTTAAGTCTAGGCACATAGAGTACATCCTCAATACAAATAACTTGCTTACCTTCACTTGTGTATGCAGACAATTTCACGTCACCTTGTGCTTCAGCTTTTATGAACCTTTCTTCTTCTGCAAGGTTAATTTCACTGTCAATAGGAATCTTGTTGATAAGCCAATCTTCTCTAGGAGACATGTGTGAAGTGCATCCTGAATCAAGGTTCCAAATGTGTGCATCCTCCTCAGGTAGATGTGAAGAAGAGTAGATTATTTCCGCTGAAGTAAACGCATGTTCAGTGTTAGCAGAACCATTCGCTACATTAGCATGTTCCCTTGAGTTATTTTTCCAAGATGATGAAGACTTAGTTTGCATATTATTTTGTGGATATTTACATTTTGGTTTATTGAAGTTCGCTTTATCTTGACGATGCCAACAGTTTCTTGACATGTGCCCAATTTTTCCGCATGTATGACATTTCCCTTCAAATTTGCATGTTCTTTGTATCCCTCGGTCATTTCGAGCTTTAAAAGCTTTTTCATATTGACCTTCTTTAGGAAATCCCATTGAGTTTAGCCTCATTTCTTCCTCTTGAAGTGCCTGGAAAACTTCCTCGAGACTCGCAGATCGTTGTGGTCGTAAAACCGCTGCTATATTTTCAAACTTTGGCAACAAACCTCTCACTACATGATACACCATTTCCCTTCGTAAAATAGGCTGTCCCAAGTTAGCACTTCTGGATGCAATATTTCTGGCCCTTGTTATGTAGGCTTCAATGCCTTCATTATTTCTCATTTAAATATTTTTCAATTCAAGTCCAATATCGATTATTTTATCTTCAATATTTCCAGTATGGATACGCTTCAGTTCATCCCACACAGTTTTAGCATTTGTCTCTCCTATAAATATGCCAGCCTGCTCAGGTGACAAATTTACTATTATTATTCCAAACGCCTCATCATTTTTATCCTCCCATTCTTTGAAAAATTCTTCCTCCTTTGAACCTGCCATTCCACGGTTAGGCTTAGGCGATTCGATCACTTTTTTGAACAATTTTTTGCTTCTCAAAATTGCTGATATTTAAGCGCCCAAATGTAGTAATTTGAAAATGTCAGTGGCTCAATTCTATTCATCGAAAAATATTCTGCCATTTTAAAAAAATATATATAATCGTACTCAACCTTCTTTAAAAAAAAATCGGCTGTTTTCTTCTGACGCAATAACAATTAACCAGGCTTCTGCTACCAGTTGTTGTGTTTTGAATTTTAATTTAGCATAACTGACTTATTAATTTAAACAAATTTATTATTCAAATACAAGGAAAGGTTAAACAAACTAATTAACTTAACAAATGAAGAAAAGTTGAGCTTTTATATTATAAGCTATTACTACAACATAACCAAAACAAACTTAGTCAAAAAGGAACATATTTTACATCACAGATTATTTTAAATTGATTTATTTACCAATTTCAACACATTTGAATGTAATTTTTAGTAGTAAATGACAAAATAAAGGTTAGTCTTGGTGCCGTCTACTGTCGTTACTCTCGCCATCGCCATTATCTTTGCTGCTGCTCTTCTGGACGTCTTCGGGTGGCCTGCAGGGAGAGCAACGGTGCCCGGGCAGGTGATCCACGGCGGAAGAAGCGCATCGTCGCAGAAGAACCGGTAGGGTCAAGCTGCGACAATCTATATATATATATAAATGAATGTATGTGTGTCTGTCCTTTATGCCTGACCAAACCACTCATTGGAACGCTATGAAACTTTGGGAAGTTATTTTGTATAGTACTGGGAAGGTTTCTAGCAAATACAATTTTTGAAATAACTTTTCGCCTAAAAATAATCAAGATAAATATTCTAATTTATCTGTTATAATTCAACAATCTGCTCTAAATATTATCATGATGATACGATGATTTTGTAATCTAAAAATTAGGAAAGACAAAATTCAGGATGACACGGCAATTTGAGACAAGAATAATGATACAATTCCAAGGCAAGATACTATTTCCTTAACTTCCAATTACCGAGGGAACCAATTAATATTGATTTTATTCAACTTATCGAGTATCTTTAAAGGGACCGGGAAAAATTGTTCACTTTATCGAGAGATTCGTTTAGACAAACCTTTACTCGGGTAAAACCCGGGCGAAGCCGGTTACGTCCGCTAGTATCATATATTCTGTAAGCTTTTCTTTTAATGGAATAACCAATAAATATTCCCTTTCTACCCTTTGGTGAAAACTTGTTTCTTCTAGGTTTACTCTCAAGCCAATGTGTCAAACATCCAAATATTCGAATGTGTTTGATCGATGGTTTCCTCCCATTCCATCTCTGCATAGGTGTATGGTACTTGATAGACCTGTGGGGGGTACAATTCTTAATGTATGCAGCTGCAGAAATTGCCTCTGCCCAAAACCTCTTGGGTAATTTTGAGTCAATTAGTAAGGTTCTCGCTGTATCTATAAGAGTCCTATTCACTCTCTCTGCGACTCCATTACTTTGTGGTGAGTATGTGGTGGTAAGTTGGTGATGGATCCCATTTCTAATGAAAATCCTTCAAATCTAGAGTTACAAAATTCAGTTCTTTTGTCGGTTCTTACATCTTTTATTCTAAGACTTAATTCGTTTTCGGCGCTTGCTTTAAATTCTTCAAATCTTTCAAAGGTCTCATCTTTTGATCTCAGGAAATATACAAAGATTCTTCTACTGTAATCATCTACTATAACAAGAAAGTACATAAATCCTCCTAAAGATTGACATGGCATTGGTCCACATAAATCCATATGAATCAACTGCAGGGGTTTAACTGTATAATCTTCCATAATGTTATATCGCTTCTGAACCATATAACATTATGGAAGATTATGCATGCTTCGCACTCTGGTAACCTTTCAAATTTTAGATCCAATCCTCTTACAATATGTCCTTGAATCAATTTTTCATGTTTTCTTCATTTATATGGTTTTATCTTTTATGCCATAAACTTACATTGCTATTTTTATTTGATAATTGTGTATTTATAACCATGAAATTTTCATTTTTTGCTATTGGTACATTTCTTAGTTTTGTTTCCATCATAAACATTCTATCTCAATGTATGGTTCAGCAACTAAATAATTCCCTTCATTATAAATTTTTGCTTCATCCTTATTGAAAATAACTGAATTTCCTTTGTTGACTAATTCGAAATACTGACAATAAATTATTTCTTAGATTTAGTACATGTAAGATATCTTTGATGCGAATATTTTCTTGGCCTTCACTTGTGCAGGTAGTAAGTCTCATATCTCCTTTGGCCATGTCTTGGGTAGTTTTGCCCTTCTCAGCTAGGTTAATTTCACTTTTGTACTCTGTCACATTTTCCATCAAAGTTAGGTTTGGGGTTAAATGTGCGGTGCATCCTGAATCTATACACAATATTTGCCTATCATTTCTCTCATCTGGTGAATATTCAAATTCTTTTACATATTTTCAAATGCTTGCTCATTAATTCCACTTTTCATAGTATCTACTAGGTTATTTAAATGTTCCCTACTGTATTTGTGATTTATATAATCAGGAGGAGTCCATTTATTTTGGTATCCTTGTTTCTGTTTATCTCGAAACCAGAAATCATTAGCTAGATGTCCCTTTTTATTACAAACAAAACATCTTTTTGGCTAAAATTGTTTAACATTTCTATCTTTAATTCTGTATGCTTGTTCATGCCCATTCTCAACTGATTGATTTAATCTCATATTTCTTCTCGAATCCTCTTCTCTTAGAGTTTGTTGAATCTCTTCAATTGTTGCCTCTTTCTTAGATCGTAAGACAATAGAAATATTTTCATATTTTGGATGTATGCCTCTGACAATATGAAATGAAACTTCTCTTGAGGTAAATTGATGCCCTAATAATGAACTTCTAGCAGCAATATCTTTTGCCCTTGTTATAGATTCATCTACAGTTTCATTATCTTTCATTCTAATGTTCTCTAATTCTAATCCTATATCAATAATTTTATCTTCCAAATTGCCCGTGTATATTTTTCTCAGTGAGTCCCATACTTTCTTCGCATTTGTTTCTCCTATGAACATTCCATCTTGTTCATTTGTTAACGTGGTGATGATTATCCCAAATGCTTCATCATTTTTCTCACTCAAAATCTCCCAAGAACCTTTGTCTTCCATATCAGGTTCTGGATCTGAGATTACACATTTAAATAATTTTCTTCCTCGCAGAACTGCGCCGAATTTCAACGCCCTTATTTGATAATTAGTTCCTGTTAATGGTTCAATTTTTGTCTGGGATAAAAAATTATATTCAGCCATTTTCGCCTTTTGAAATAATATAAACAAACCAATATATTTTAAATACAAATATATATTTTTAATTTATTTGAATATTGGAAAGCTTTTAAACATGCAATATATAGATATAATTTAACTTAATCTATATAAATACCTTTAATCTTTTCAGAAGTGCTTCAGTTTACCGATCAGAATAAACTTCTTGCTTAATCTTCAGATTAAATATTTTGCTTTTAAGCTTTATATCAAACAACCACGCTCTGCTACCAATTGTTGACTTTACTTAGAATTTTTAATGAAACTGATTCCAATAATTATTAATTAAACATTATATTTATTGATTTACAAGAGAGAGAACAAAATATAAAAGGGAAACTAATATTAAACAAAGGAACCTTTTTTTCTTTCGGTTAGCGCCTATTTACCTGTGAGATTACACACACTCTGTGGAACAATTAATTAATATATATACAACAGAATCAATGTATTTTCAATATTGTTTTACTTTATTGATGGACCAGATTCTTCAAATTTAAAATATATTATGCCTTTTCTATTAATTCCAGCTGTAATTATTTCATTTATTTTGCGGATTTTGTCCACCTGACAATTGTGTCTCTCTCTAAGGGCCTCTTTAAGAAAATTACATCTCGATTTGACTTCTGACGCCTTGCCATTAGCAAATTGAATAATTTGGGCATTTGTTGTTCAAATATTTAGAAGGGAATAAGCAATGGACTATCTTGAATTTCTAACACAGTTAAATGTAGCAGTCACTACGCCAATAACATCTACACCACCCTTTGTCATATTATAAAACGTAATCATTTTTTATTTTTCCTGTTGAATTATCTATATTTTCTCTTGGTGCATAGTTGAAAGCATCAAAATATCATTATTCTATTTAGGCTTGTATGAAAAGAAGCGTCATTTTACTTTGAGAAAGTAAAAAAATATTAGTGTGTACATTTCTACCTCTAATGATGACAAATTCCTTTCTATATAGTTTTATATTGGCAAATTTGTTAGTCTAAATTGGTTTTAAAAGTTTTAAAGCTTTTTTATTCCAAAAGATCAAATATTTTAATTCCATATTCATTGTGGTTACTTGGAATATATTGCCCAAAATTGTATTTCCCTCTGAATCGTCAAGTTTTCAAATTAGCATCTCTTTCTCTGCTATAGATTGCTGAATATATTGTGGGCAACAGAGCATAAATACTTACTGGACAGTATACAAGACATATTTATCCGATGGTTCCTGAATCTGCCCAGATACACTCCAGGCTACCTAATCAGATTAGAAACAGGTCGTATCTCATTGAGTGTAACAGATTTAAAATTAACCCTGAAGTATTGGCTGCGGGTGTTGAATATGAGCAGTGACAGATTGCCGCGTATATGTTTTAATAGAACACGGGAACTGTCTAATGCTTCGGGCACACCCATCGGTTTAAAAGGTTTACCAATCTGCTTAATAATAATGGATCCCCTGCACTTGTTTCCTGTGATGATCCTGAAACGCTGAGGAGCGCGATTACAGGGCTCTTAAAAACAGCGGCAGACCAATCTATACAAAACGACCTTACAAGAATGGATAAATCTAAGCTATACTCTCACTACAAAGACATTCACATATCTTTCATGACGGAGGGATACCTTTTAGGGGATTTTCCTTTCCCGGTTGTAAGACTACTCGCACAAGTTAGAATACTGTTACGCGTGATCCCTCCCGATCTTTTGGTACGATTCGCTCCTTCGGTCGCGGAGTAGCTCCTCCCAGCAGGCACCCTGACGACGTCCCGAGTTCCACCGCTCAAGTGGACACTCCTTCCTCTGGCAGTATCTCTCGGCCTTACCACTGGTGGGGGGACACGAGAGACTTACCAGAAGAGTAGTAGCAGCAGCAGCAGTAGCCCGGCGATGATGGCAAGAGTAATGACAGGAGGCAGCACGGAGACTTGAAGCACTTCTTTATTGTCATATATTACTAAACATTACATATAACTTGAATAATAAACAACGGGTATTTACATTACGCCACCTCCTGGGGCCAATATAAAAAGGTATTTACAGTCAGGAGAGGTGGCCTCCCCAGGAAACGGGATCACAGCAGTCGGCGACTCCCGCATCAGTTGCAGATGCAAAACAGGCGAACGCGCCATCTACTGGCGGAGGTTGCAAGTGCTCTTCTCGTAACACTACCTCCCCCTTAAACCAGATCGTCCCGATCAGGTCCAATTAGTCCTATCCCCCTGGTAACAAGCCAGTCTTCCCAAATGCACCACCTTGGCCTTTGATTTAGAACTTCGCTGGATACGGTAGACCAAATCATTGATCCTTTTGATGATTTTGTAGGGCCCTTCCCAAACCGGCATCAACCCTGGTGAAAGTCCCTTTTTTCTTTCTGGATGAAACAGCCATACTAAATCATTTTGTCTAAATCCATCGTGGTTCGCCCTTTGGTCATATCGAGTTCTCATCCGGTGGCTTGCCGTGCGAATCTTGGTCCCAACCAATTCGTGAGTCTCCAACAGAAGACCCCTTAAATTGTTCACATAACCAGCTACCTCTGCCGGCGGCTCCTCAGGACTGCCGAACTCCAAATCACATGGAAGTCGTAATTCTCTTCCAAACATTATCTTGGCCGGTGTCTGCCCAGTTATCTCGTGAATGGCGGCTCGGTACGCCATAAGAAATGGCGGCAGTCTTACGTCCCAATCCCTTTTGGGCTGCTCCACAACTTTAGACAAATGTTCCTTCATCGCTTTATTGAACCTTTCATCCATTCCATCAGATTGGGGGTGAAGGGGAGCAGTTCTTGTCTTCCGTGTTCCCAACAGCCTACATAATTCTTGGAACACCCCTGCCTCGAAGTTTCGTCCTTGATCCGAATGCAGTTCCAGTGGCACTCCAAACCGACAAATCAGGTTGTCCATTAGAACTTTCGCAACCGTCGTAGCCTCCTGATTCGGGATTGCGTAGGCTTCAGGCCACTTAGTGAAATAATCCATGGCGACCAAAATATATCTGTTGCCGCCTTCTGTAACTGGGAATGGGCCGATCACATCGATCGCGATTCTCTCAAATGGTGCGCCCATATTGTATTCCCTCATCACTCCTCTGAACCTAGTTTTTGGTCCTTTGCTTGCGGCACACCTGTCGCATTCCTTGCACCACCTTTCCACATCCTCGTGATAGTAGACCCAATAGAATCTCTCCCTAACTTTCTTTAGCATTTTATTAATGCCAAAATGAGCCCCCGAGACTCCACCGTGTATTTCCCGAAGGACATTGGGAACCTGGACCTTAGGGACTACTAGCTGCATGGTTTTACTCTTTCCATCGGTACTTTCCTAAATTCTTTTCAGCAGTCCGTTTTCTATACTGAGGGAGTCCCACTGTGACCACTAGGTCTTCAATTCGGGCTCTTGTCGGATATCATTTCCCAGCTTGGTCTTTCATTCCCCCTTTCTTTCCATTCCAAGATTGGGCCGACGTTGGGATCCCGTTGCTGGATAGTCCTACAACTTTCAGAGGTCCAATCGTCGCTCAGAACCATAGTTGTCCTTCTTGAGGTTACTTCATGTTCATCAATTTTCTCACAATGCTTGCAGTCGCCACAAGGTCCTCTGGAGAGAGCATCTGCATTGCTATGTTCTCCTCCAGGCCGGTCCATAACGTTGGAAGAATTTAGTTTCCCTGGCTGTCTCTGGTCGGGCAGCCTGACGGTGCACTGCCTCTTCAGATGACCATGTCGTCCACAGCGGAAACAGGGTCCAGCCGATCGTCTGCCAGTCTCTTCTAGCCGTTCTAGTCTCTTCAGTATCTCCTTAATGGCGTCCGATTCCCCACCGCCTCCAGTGGTGCTTTGCTCCGCAATTAATTCTGCACCACGGACCCGTGGGTGCCCCGATTCGCTCATTCGGTAGGCCGCCTCCACCTCCAGGGCGCGAACCAGCGCCTCTCTTGATTTATCGAAAGAAGCAAGTCGTAGCACTCTCTGGACTTCTACGTCTCGAATACCATCGATAAACGTCTGGGCGGCCAATTGGTCAAGGAAATCAATGGGAGCACCAGGGTAGGCCAGATGACAGAGCCTCTTGACATCAGCTTCAAACCCCTGCAAACTTTCCCCGACTTTTTGTCTTCTTAGCTTAAGTTGAGCTTGGTATACTTGCCTTAGATGTTGTTCTCCATATCTCAACTCAAGTTCTTCCATCAACATCGCATAACTCTGTTGATCTGCACGCGAAACTGCCTGAAGCAGATCTAAGGCCGGTCCCCGAAGAGCCACAATCAAATTTGTCGCTTTTTTCGGTTTCTCCCCAGCCATTGTTGAGAGTCACTGCTTCGAATTGTCGCCTAAAACCCTCGAGGGAAGTTTGTCCGTCAAAGGTAGGCGGAGGTATGTTGCGGCCTGTAGGGGAGATCACAGCACCGTCTAGACTCTTCATGCGCGCCAGCTCGATCTCCAGCCTCTTGCACTCTGTCCGGACTTCGCCAATATTATTCTCTAAGGCTGCCTGGACCCCCCCGATCTCACTCTGGAATCTAATCTCCAAATTTGTCACTTTCTGGTGGAACTCTTCCCTCTCCTGCTGTCGAAGAAGCCTTTCTTCCTCTTTCTCTTTTTCTTTAAGAACTCTTCTTTTTTCTTTAAGAAGCTTTTCTTTCTCTTTCTCTTCTTCTTTAAGAACTCTTCTTTTTTCTTTAAGAAGCTTTTCTTCCTCTTTCTCTTTTTCTCTAAGAAGCTTTTCTTCCTCTTTCTCTTTTTCTTTAAGAAGCTTTTCTTTCTCTTTCTCTTCTTCTTTAAGAACTCTTCTTTTTTCTTTAAGAAGCTTTTCTTCCTCTTTCTCTTTTTCTCTAAGAAGCTTTTCTTCCTCTTTCTCTTCTTCTTTAAGAACTCTTCTTTTTTCTTTAAGAAGCTTTTCTTCCTCTTTCTCTTCCGAAGCCCTTGAATCATCTGGGTGATTGTGGCCAGCAAGTTCTGCTCCGAGGCCATTTTTTTGACCTCTAGTCTCGATGGGGATTCGTCAGCAACCAAAGAAATCTCAAAGGAGCCTCCTGGTGACCTCCACGAGGAAGAAGCCCACCTCTGACACCAGTGTTACGCGTGATCCCTCCCGATCTCTTGGTACGATTCGCTCCTTCGGTCGCGGAGTAGCTCCTCCCTGCAGGCACCCTGACGACGTCCCGAGTTCCACCGCTCAAGTGGACACTCCCTTCCTCTGGCAGTATCTCTCGGCCTTACCACTGGTGGGGGGACACGAGAGACTTACCAGAAGAGTAGTAGCAGCAGCAGCAGTAGCCCGGCGATGATGGCAAGAGTAATGACAGGAGGCAGCACGGAGACTTGAAGCACTTCTTTATTGTCATATATTACTAAACATTACATATAACTTGAATAATAAACAACGGGTATTTACATTACGCCACCTCCTGGGGCCAATATAAAAAGGTATTTACAGTCAGGAGAGGTGGCCTCCCCAGGAAACGGGATCACAGCAGTCGGCGACTCCCGCATCAGTTGCAGATGCAAAACAGGCGAACGCGCCATCTACTGGCGGAGGTTGCAAGTGCTCTTCTCGTAACAATACTTTCAAGTTTTTTTTAGAGAAAGCCACACCAAGATGCTCTGCGGTGAGGACCCGATTTGTACCTTCTGTAATTCAAAACTAAAAAATGAAATCACTCACTATACTTTTGATTGCTCTGCTCTGAAAGAAGAACCCTTATGCTCAAAACTGGGCAACTCTGTGCTTCACCTTCATCAATAATTGACAATATGACCCAGAATAAGTATATTGCTACGGCGTTTTATGGTTTCCACAAGTCCATATCTCAGAAGAAGGCCAAGTGACACTCACTCCGCACTTTCTTACTGCTACTCTTTTTGTGTTGTTTTTCTTGCTTCCCTCTTTCTTGTTTTTTTTTCTTTTTCTTCTGTCTATATCGTTGTTTCCTTTGTCTCACTGCTTTGTTCTTATGCATACCTCTGGTGAATCTTGTATAGGGTCAGTGATCCTAAATAAAGGCTTTTTGTTTTTGTTGTTGTAGATTGCTGAATATTTCTAATGTAAATGTCAGTAACTATGCTGTCATCAACAAATATTCCAACAACCTAATATCGATTTGACATTTTTTCTTCACCCTTTACGCCTGGTAGATGTGTGATAATATTTTCACTGCGAGTTTGAACATTTTTTAGAGCAAGTGTTTCTTCCATTTAGTCTCTCGGTCATTTCCTATATAGTGATTGAAGCTTGGATAACCATTATATTCTTATTCTGATAATGTTCAGTGTCTGTACTCCTCTCTTTTATTTGATCATCAGTTTCTTATTCGTAATCATCGGGATTTGAAAAATTAGTATAATCACGAAAAAAAAAAATCGGCGTTTGAAAGCATTTATATATGAAATAATAAAAATATATATACAAATATAAATCCCTCTTGATTGTTAGACGAATATACTGTATTACTACACTCTTGGTAGCAAAACCAAACAACAAGAAGCCAGAAAGTAACCCGAAACTTAATTGCGCAAACCAAAACCAAAAGCGATAAAAGGTCGCGCTGGGTAAAAATTACCCAATGACGGATACTCAAAAGGTAGCGCTGGGTAAAATTGACCCAGACATCCTAATAAAATGAATATATGTCGTAAAATTAAAGACTTATTATGATAATCTTTAGATATATTTAGAAAGGTACTGAGAAGATATTTAGAATTTTTTTTTTTCAATATAGAAATAATTTTTAAAAGTTCACACTGGGTAATATTTACCCATTGCGACTGCTTACGGGTTAATTAGCGCACAAAGCCTAAATTCCTGCGTAAAAAAACAAACAAAACAATAACACTCGCGACATTGCGCAATGGGACTGCAAAGTGAAACTTAAACTAACTGAAACCAAAAGTGCGCGGCGCGATTCTATCGTAGCCCGCCGATCGTCGCCACCGCCGTAATACCATTTTAGCGGTAAAGTTGTATGTAAAAAAACATTCATCTGTCGAAATTCGAATTTTAAAATGGTCGAACTATCGGAACTGTCGTATTATCGATACTGTCGAATTACGGTTTGTTATTTGATAGGCCGGAGGTCGGGACATCAGAATATGGTCGAATTAAGGTAGTGTTTCGAATTTGCGTGTGTCGAATTAACGAGGTTATACTGTATGTCTAATTTTTGATTCTATAATAGTGATTTGATTTAGATTTAAGATTTGTAATTTACTAAAAATCAAGTTAAATTTCAGCAGAATTTTCTGCCTTTATTGACATCATTTTGATTTTATTGTCTGATTTTTATTTGAATTAAATTTGATTATGAATTACTTTAATTCTTGATTAATTGGCTCGAGGGACCAAATTCTAATGGCTTGAAAAAATTCAATAAATATAATAGAGAAGCATTTTGCCACTTGATTAAAAAAAAACAACTGGTTTATCGAATTTTCTAATTAAGCTTAGATTTTAGCGCGCAACCAGAGAGAATTTTCAAACATTGAATTTACATTATTACTGACGGCTTGAATTTACATATTAAAAGATTTTATATAATACAATAATATTGAATTCAGAAATTTAGAAATAACAGGATACAACACTACAGAATGCGCAAAGGAAGCATACAAGCATTTATCAAACATTCCTACATGTCCTTTGAGCCAGAAGATAGAAAGAGCATGGAATATACAATAAAACTTCTTTAATTCAATGTCCCAAGGGATCAGAGCTTCCTGTTGTATTAAAGTTAGACGCGCGATCAGATAAATAATTACAAATAAAGTTTTAATCTAATTGAATAATATCAGTTGAAAAATAAGAAGAAAAATTTTAATATTTTATTAAAAAAAAAAAGAATCTTGAAGATCTTTTAAAGAAGTCCTTTATGGATGTCTGTTTTTGCACTGAAATCCTATTGTTGTATATTTATTAATTAATTGTTCCACAGAGTGTGTGTAAGCTCACAGGAAAATAGGCGCTAACCAAAAGAAAAAAGGTTCCTTTGTTTAATATTAGTTTCCCTTTTATATTTTGTTCTCTCTCTTGTAAATCAATAAATATAATGTTTTATTAATAATTTTGGAATCAGTTTCATTAAAAATATTCTAAGCAAAGCCAACAATTGGTAGCAGAGCGTGGTTGTTTGATATAAAGCTCAAAAACGAAAATATTTAATCTGAAGATTAAGCAAGAAGTTTATTCTGATCGGTAAATTGAAGCACTTCTGAGAAGATTAAAGATATTTATATAGATTAAGTTAAATTATATCTATATATAGCATGTTTAAAAGCTGCTCAATATTTAAATAAATTTAAAATATATATTTGTATTTAAAATATATTGGTTTGTTTATATTAGCTCAAAAGGCGAAAATGCTTAATTCTAATTTTTTATCCCAAACAAAAATTGAACCATTAACAGGAACTAATTATCAAATTTGGGCGTTGAAAATCGGCGCAGTTCTAAGAGGAAGAAAATTATTTAAATGTGTAATTTTCGATCCGAACCTGATATGGAAGACAAAAGTTCTTGGGAGATTTGGAGTGATAAAAATGATGAAGCATTTGGGATAATCATCATTACGTTGACAAATAAACATGCTGGAATGTTCATAGGAGAAACAAATGCGAAGAAAGTTTTGGACTCGCTGAGAAAAACATACACAGACAATTTGGAAGATAAAATTATTGATATAGGATTAGAATTAGAGAACATTAGAATGAAAGATAATGAAACTGTAGATGAATATATAACAAGGGCAAAAAATATTGCTGCTAGAAGTTCATTATTAGGGCATCAATTTACCTCAAGAGAAGTTTCATTTCATATTGTCAGAGGCATACATCCAAAATATGAAAATATTGCTATTGTCTTACGATCTAAGAAAGAGGCAACAATTGAAGAGATTCAACAAACTCTAAGAGAAGAGGATTAGAGAAGAAATATGAGATTAAATCAATCAGTTGAGAATGGGCATGAACAAGCATACAGAATTAAAGATAGAAATGTTAAATAATTTTAGCCAAAAAGATGTTTTGTTTGTAATAAAAAGGGACATCTAGCTAATAATTTCCGGTTTCGAGATAAACAGATACAAGGATAACAAAAGAAATGGACTCCTCCTTATTATATAAATCACAAATACAGTAGGGAACATTTAAATAACCTAGTAGATACTATGAAAAGTGGAATTAATGAGCAAGCATTTGAAACATATGTAAAATAATTTGAAGATTCACCAGATGAGAGAAATGATAGGCAAATATTGTGTATAGATTCAGGATGCACCGCACATTTAACCCCAAACCTAACTTTGATGGAAAATGTGACAGAGTACAAAAAGTGAAATTACCCTAGCTGAGAAGGGCAAAACTACCCAAGATATAGCCAAAGGAGATATGAGACTTACTACCTGCACAAGTGAAGGCCAAGAAAATATTCGCATCAAAGATATCTTACATGTACCAAATCTAAGAAATAATTTATTGTCAGTATTTCGAATTAGTCAACAAAGGAAATTCAGTTATTTTCAATAAGGGTGGAGCAAAAATTTATAATGAAGGGAATGATTTAGTTGCTGAACCACACATTAAAGATAGAATGTTTATGATGGAAACAAAACTAAGAAATGTACCAATAGCAAAAAATGAAAACGTCATGGTTATAAATACACATTTATCAAATAAAAATAGAAATATAAGTTTATGGCATAAGAGATTAAACCATATAAATGAAGAATACATGAAGAAAAAAAAATAATTCTCTCTCAAGGACATATTGTAAGAGGATTGGATATAAAATTCGAAAGGTTACCAGAGTGTGAAGCATGCATAATGGGAAAACTGGTTCAGAAGCCATATAATAGTACAGAAAATTATACAGTTAAACCTCTGCAGTTGATTCATATGGATTTATGTGGACCAATGTCATGTCAATTCTTGTTATAGTAGATAATTACAGTAGAAGAATCTTTGTATATTTCCTGAGATCAAAATATGATACCTTTGAAAGATTTGAAGAGTTTAAAGGAAGCGCCGAAAAACGCATTAAGTCTTAGAATAAAAGATGTAAGAGCCGACAATGGAACTGAATTTTGTAACTCTAGATATGAAGGACTTTTCATGAGAAATGGGATCCATCACCAACTTACCACCACATACTCACCACAAAGTAATGGAGTCGCAGAGAGAGTGAATAGGACTCTTATAGATACAGCGAGAACCTTACTAATTGACTCAAAATTACCCAAGAAGTTTTGGGCAGAGGCAATTGCTACAGCTGCATACATTAAGAATTGTACCCCCCACAGGTCTATCAAGCACCATACACCTATGCAGAGATGGAATGGGAGGAAACCATCAGTCAAACACATTAGAATATTTGGATGTTTGACACGTTGGCTTGAGAGTAAACCAAGAAGAAACTAGTTTTCACCAAAGGATAGTAAGGGAATATTTATTGGTTATTCCATTAAAAGAAAAGCTTACAGAATATATGATAAAATGACAAAGAGAATTCATGAAGTCAGATCAGTAAAATTTAGTGAATATAAGAGAGGAATTGATTATGCAAATGATATTCAGGAATATACTAATTGTGATAATTTGACCTATAAAGGAAATTGTAAAGAAATAGTTGCTAAAAACTTTCTAGTCTTGAAAGAAGACAATCCTGTCACAGAGAGTGAAATAAAGTCTCAGGAGGATACTTCAGTAAAACCAGATGGTGACTGTGAAAATGTCTCATCACAAACTGATCCGATAGAGGAAAGATGCGTAAAAGGAGGAAGAAAGAAAGGAGAAACAAAGAGGATCTCAGAAGAACGGCACAAAGCAAGACTTGAAGAACAAGAAAGGAAATTGATTGAAGAAGGAGTTCGACGTTCACAAAGAATAAAGGATAGGAATGATGCAAACTTAATTATGGAAATAATATATATATTCCGGAGAACTTTAAAGAAGCAATGGATAGTGGAGAAAGAAATTAATGGCTCAAACCAATGGAAGAAGAGCTCAGTGAGATAGAAAAACATAAAGTATGGACACTAGTACCAAGGGAAAATGGTATGAAAGTCATCAATAGTAAATGGAATCAAACTGGAATAAACTAAAAGTGAAGACATGGAGGCGGATATACTAACTAAGAGTCTATCTAAGGACAAACTATGGAAATGTGCAGATAACCTTGGACTTGCTGATTAGGGTTAACACACAGGGGAGCGTGTGTTGTATATTTATTAATTAATTGTTCCACAGAGTGTGTGTAAGCTCACAGGAAAATAGGCGCTAACCAAAAGGAAAATGGTTCCTTTGTTTAATATTAGTTTCCATTTTATATTTTGTTCTCTCTCTTGTAAATCAATAAATATAATGTTTTATTAATAATTTTGGAATCAGTTTCATTTAAAATATTCTAAGCAAAGTCAACACCTATTCAGGGTGCTTTCCAGTTGATCTATTTTCAAAAGATATGCATGTCTTTCCTACTTTGTAATGTATTTTAAATAGTATGGAGTTTTTAGTGTATTATAGTCTATTCTATAATTTTTGTTTTTTTTTTACACATAAGTAAGCTGGCCATACTGACGATGTTTATGATCTTTTTTGGCAGAACCTGATATACTTGCCACACTCATTTATTTCACACTTTGAGGACTGACGATTCCAGAGTTGCATTCCACTAGCCTATTAAAATTGTTAATTTATATATATTTTTAAATAAATAAAAAATTGTTTCAAAAAAGCAATTTTCATTTTAATATAATCTTTATAAAAGAAAATAAGACGATAAGGCACAATTTGGATTATAGATTATAAACTATTTTTTGTTTTGTCAATTTTTTGTTTATAGTATTTGATTTATAATTTGTTTAAGTGTATTAGTAACTTTAAATCTGATATTTGCTGC
This sequence comes from Cordylochernes scorpioides, assembly GCA_030710605.1. Taxonomy (NCBI): domain Eukaryota; kingdom Metazoa; phylum Arthropoda; class Arachnida; order Pseudoscorpiones; family Chernetidae; genus Cordylochernes; species Cordylochernes scorpioides. The sequence continues at coordinate 45,369,013 of CP092872.1, read as the reverse complement.
CTCATTACGGTTAAGAATTTTGCATATTTCTTCTGTTTTTGAAATAATATCCAATTTTTCTTTTTTTTTTTCAGATATCCCCCCAATGCATATTTATAACTTTTGCTAAGCAGATTTAGAACTTCAATTTGGATACCTTCACCAGTTAAATTCATTACGTTATTTTTTGGTTTAATTTCAGAGTTGAGTACTTCATTTTTCTTTTCAGAGAAGAGTTTTTCATTAATAAAATCAATTTCTTTATATTGGCATAATAATTTTAGCATGTCATGTTTCTTTAAAATTCTTTTTAAAATGTCTTTTTGAATTTTGTTTAGCAATGTAGTTTGTTTTTATTTCAATGATATTTTTTATTTTTCTAAAAGGTCACTATCCATGCTATCTGCTAGAACTTTGAGATTTGAATTTATTGCCATAGTATTGAAATGAATATTTTTCCAATGAAATATAATCTCTCCATTTATAAGATCAAGGATAGCCTTTTCAATTTTGAATAAGATTTTGGAAAATTCCATCTATTTGTATTGAGAAATGCATTAAGAATTACTTATTTATTTATTATCATTTACAAAGCACGCGATATCCGTCTTGGATATTTGCATGTATACACAAGTTTGGGAGCTTTAACAGTAATTATTAGTATGATTTTAGTTATTATAATAGAAATTATTAACGTATTTGTCAGTTAGTTAACGATTTAATTACCCTATAATGAATATTAGTGAACATCACAGTTAAGAACAGAAATTTAGAGCTATTTACAGCATATAACTATTTACCATTTATTACAGCCCAGGCTATCTATTACTAAAAACATTCTACAGAAACTACTAAAATTTGTATATGTCATAATTTGTAAATAACTGGATGTAATCCCACCACAATATGTATGCAATGTATGATCTAAAGATTTTAATAAAGACAAGGCTTAGGAATCTGGGAGAAAGGCCATCAGAGAGGAAACGGTCATTAGCAGGTTTTATTATCCAGGAACTCATAAAAACTGAGTTCAAGAACCTTCGTTTCCGGGAGAATGTTAGAACAAGACAAGGACAAAGGATTAGCAAAGATCCAATCAGAGCCCAGGAGGATTAGCTAGGAACCAATGGTAAACTTACACGAGTCGACAATCGTCCAATCGAGAAGTTTTCGTGTTAAAGCTCGGACTCAGTTTAGTTAGTTAGGAGCTCGGCGCCATCGCAACAAGTTAGGAGCTCGGCCCCATCGCAAAGAGTTAGGAGCTCGGCGCCATCGCCACAAGTTAGGAGCTCGGCACCACCGAAACAAGTCCAGCACCCATCTTCTCAACAATCAGATAAGTCCAATCCTCAATAATGTGAAACAACCATACTTAATAGTCAAATACGCCAAATAGCTTAAACCCCTTTCTCCCTTGATCGCTGGCCTATTTCAATCCAATCCTGTGTCCTCGTTATTTCCCCCTGTGTGAATACCTTACTACTTCAGCAAACGACTGCGCCCACCACAATCATCAATCAACTCAATCAATTTCAAAAAGGTAATCGTTAAATATTACAGTGAGTCGACAGGATAAAATGGAAAACGAATGAGACCAAGTAGCGAAAATTAACGGCAACGGGACAGGAGAGAGAAAGGAAATTGCACGACACACCCTGGCGGCAATTTTACTTCAGTTAACCGCCGCCCTCCAGGGAATAAAGTCGACCCGACCCGCCGGCGGGACACAAGCCGCCCACCAACTCCCCCGAACGACCGGCCGGGAGATGGACGGAGTTGCCGCCGACATGTGGCCGAGCGACCTGACGCGCCACCCCGAGGAACTATCACCCACCATGCCGGATCCATGCACCAGTGTCCAGAAAAAACCAAGTAGGTGGACTGAACCATCCCAACAAGCTCAACACTCGAACGCACGGGCAGTGCAAGCAGCCCCAACTCAACACGCGAGAGCACGGGCAGTGCAATCAGCCCCAAATCAACACGCGAACGCACGGGCAGTGCAAATAGCCCAAAATCAACACGCGAGCGCACGGGCCGTGCAAGCAGCCCCAACTCAACACGCGAGAGCACGGGCAGTGCAATCAGCCCCAAATCAACACGCGAACGCACGGGCAGTGCAAATAGCCCAAAATCAACACGCGAGCGCACGGGCCGTGCAAGCAACCCCAACTCAACAGCACGCCAGGCGTCCCACACCTCCACCACACGCCCGAGACGTACGAGCCGCCCAAGCCTTTCGGCCCTAAGGTAGGAAAGCATCAACCATTTGTCGTCAACCAATTGACGATGAAACTGTTCCTAACCCCTGAACTGTCACCCCCATTTCTAATTGATACAGGCGCAAGTTTGAATATAGTGCCCCATAATCTCTATAAAATGTTAAAAACTAACCTCCCTAATTTAAAATTAAAAGAACAGTCTATAGACCTACAGGCTATAAATTGTCTTGTAACAACAATAGGTAAAATAGAACTCCCCCTAACAATAGGTAAACTAACTTGAAAAGAAGATTTCCATGTGGTGGAAGCACCTCTGCCATTTGGAATTCTCAGCATAAATACCCTCCGTAATTTTAAGATAGCAATAGACTTTAACAACGGCACTATATTCCAACTTGGCGCCCCATTGTCTACCCCTACCTATAATTTCAACCATGTACCCAATGAATGCACGTATTGGGAGTGCCAAGCGATGTCACAAAGGACTCACCATGCACACCCACCTTCCGCACATGGCACCCAATGCGCGCATCCATTGGTCCAAACCCAACTGCCAACATGCCAATCTAATCACGCGCGCGCAAAAACAACTTTTTCACTAAGGCCAATTGCCTTTACTATATGCCCGCAATTCACAAGGCCACAACGGCTTCAATTCACAACGACAATGCACAAAATGTGTCCATCCAACGGGACAACTCACACATAAGGCCCACACGTGACCACACGTCGTCACGCAACAATCACACACGTGTACACCGCAACAACCGCGACACTCACAACAACAATACACAGACAGTATCCATCCAACAGGACAGCTCACACACAGAGCACACACGTGACCACACGTCGTCACACAACAGTCACACGCACAACCAGCGCAACAAGCGCGACACTCGCACCAAAAGACGACAACACCACGCAAACACATGCACAACCACTACCAAAACAACCACACCATCTACACGAAATATAGAGACAATCCACGCCACCCAACAACCACACAATCGCAAAACATTGCGATCTTTCTTAAGCGCTGTGATAGCTTACAAAAAGTTCATTCCGGACCACGCCCGCTTGCGGACGCCACTTGTCAACCTTCTAAAAAGGGATGTCATGTGGGTCTGGGATGACGAATGCCAGAAAGCGTTCACTAGCCTGAAAGAAAGCCATACAACACACCCTACGTTACACCTTTACCAGGAAGGTCTGCCATGCCAGGTGTATTGTAACGCCTCAACACTCGGCATCGCAGGCGTCCTCAAACAGGTCTACCCTGATGGGAAGACCTACACAGTCCAAAATTTCAGTCGCGCTCTGCGTGCACACGAACGAAATTATTCCATATCTGAACTACAATGCCTAGCAATTGTGGAGAGTGTGGATAATTTCCGCGTCTGTTTGATGGACAGAAAATTTACAATATTTTCTGACCATCCCGCATTGCAGTGGCTGAAAGAGATCAAAAACCCATCAGGCAGATTATTTCGATAGAGATTAAGGCTATCGAGATACGAATATGAGGTCCGTTACATAAATGGAGTACAACAATATGAAACGGACGTTGTAACTCGTAACCCGTTCTGTGGCTTCTTAGACGCCTCCCTCATTAAGAGCCATCAGCCTTCCCCATCGGGAAATTCTAGCTTGATCATTGATCACAATGGACTGTATACCGTTTCCCGAAAGGGTGTAACTAAAATCATAATCCCAAAGACCCTCACCCACCAACTACTACAAACAGTACACACACAATACAACCACCCAGGTATATCACAAATGACAAGGCTCATCTCCGCTCAGTATTACTGGCAGGGCATGTCAAAAGACATTACACAAAAGGTTAAAACCTGCCCAACCTGCCAGTTAACAAAACGTCCATTGGGACCCACTTACGGGGAATTAGGTCAACCGCCGGAAGCCAAAGGACCCTTTGACCTACTATCCTCGACACCATAGCAGGATTTGCCAAATATGGCAACGCCAAAGTATACCTCCATGTCGTAGTCGACCATTTTTCGCGCTACACATGGACGTTCCCATCCAAATCCACCAGCATTACCACCTATCAACAGGTACTCAAGAGAGTATTACAGGATGGCTTTCCGAAACGCCTTCTTACGGATAGAGCCCCTGCATTCACTTCGCCAAAATTTAGGAGCTTCCTGCTTAACAGGAGTATCCACCCGTTGCTCACAACTAGCAATAATCCACAAGCCAACGGTCTATGTGAACGCCTAAACGCCACCCTCACAGGAAAACTTAGGCTACTACATTTGGAGAATCCTAAGATCGCATGGACCAAGTTGATCAAACGAGTTACCACTATATACAACAGTACTCCACACTCTGTCACCGGTTTCCGCCCATCTACCTGATGTTTGGCGTTCTACCCCAGAACTCTCTGACCACACCACACCTTATCCAGACATCGACAGAGCTAGGGAGATCGCACACACAAGAACCCAAAACAAACACATACAAGATAAAAAAACACTTATGACCAACGACACAAACAACCAAACTTCGAAATAGGTGACCTGGTGTTAGTTAAATTATATCATCACCCCAATACAGGAAAACTCGCCCCATATTTCACAGGACCATACACCATATTAGAGATCATCTCACCAAATGTGGTCCGTATCGATAGACCCAACCAACCTCTCCAAAGAGATACTGATACGATCCACGTCAACAAACTTAAACTATACACAGAAAACATCCAATATATATCACCACCCGCCATTAAGATACACCATGTGCAACACAAAAACAATTACACGTTCCCATTTAAACACCTCACACCCGAACTGTTTCCAGCAGAGCCGTTGAAAATCAAACCAACAAACAGCGAGCCTTTCAAGCATTTAGATCCTACCATTTTTTTTCCAAAAAACGATTCACGCAACTCACCCACGGTAATAAGGAACACGATATAGCCCATCCCCACAAACACCCCGTTTCAAATCCGCCACAATCAATAGAAGTCCAACCCGATATTCAAAAGCCCCAATTCATGGCGAAAACATGGGAGAAGATGTGCCAATATCCCATATTTCACCTGATATGTGTTATCTGTCTTCTGGTTCTGCCCTATAGACTCGCCCCATTTATATTCATAGTTCACATGCTAATATATGCCCTACGGCCCCGACGGCTGTACAGGAAACATCTTCCATATAGGAAATTCCGTCTTAAAAGCCACCTTCCATATAGGAAATTCCGTCTATGAAGCCATCTTCCATATAGGCCAAGCAATTTTAGAATTTCTAGACCTTATATGGGAGATATTAGAAGAAAACTTAGAAAAATTAAAAGGACCTCAGCCGTTAAATCAGTAACAATCTAAATCAATTAAGAGGACAGGAAATGTCAAATTACACAAGGGGAGGACATCTCCCTCAATTCTCGCCGGCCAAATTTCCGGTGTTTAAGATGGCTGGGTCATATTCCCCCGCGCGCCCACACATCCGGCCATAAAATTGAGGTCATCGCGTTCCCCCCCCGTCCACCATTTTAAACGGTCTTGGGTCCCAGTTACAACGAGCTTATACATATCGATTCATATAAAAAAACACAATTTAATTATATTAATATCATTATATTAATATTATTAACAAAACAACCATCCCAATGAATTTAACATTTCTATTCTTATATTTCTTTTTTCTAAGACTTCCAAAAAAAATTTTTTACATTTTTCCACATTAGGTACATATCCAACTTACAACCCAGACACAACAGACCTTAGGCTTTTTAACAACACATAAAACTCTTTTTTACATTTCTCACAAAAGACTTAATACATTTACAGACATCCCCAATGATTTGCCGACCAAATTCGACTTTAAATAACATTTTAAAAACAATATCACACATTAACATAATACACTCGGCCTTGAGATCTCGAAAAACAACACAAACACAAAAACAAAATATACACGTAAGGTTAATTAGATTCCCATGTCTCCTGTATACATAATATAAAGCACAATTGGGAAAGATCATGTTTCTACCCATGATTCGCACGGGAAAGACAAAAAATCTACGAGGCAAATAAAGGTTGATGAATGCGCGGCGTGACATAGATTTTGGCATGTGATTTGATTACGAAGAGAGTTTGCGAACCTCGCTATACATTTTTCTTATCCCATTCATTTACATTATTTTCTTATTTTTGAAATCCAAATTCTTAATCAAATTTACCATTTATCCTAATTCAAATACTTATCATTTATTTTAATCAATTATTTACCATTTATATAACCACTTCTTTTTATTTTGTTCATAAACCAACAATTAAACAAATTTTTATCAACGAAAACTCACTGGTTTTCTTTTAAAATTAGATATTTTATATATATTTTTTTAATTTTTGATTTCTCAAAAGCCCTAATAGAATTCCCTCGATTTTGTTCCCCATCTCGAGTAGAATATGGTTTAGGCACATTTTCTTTTTTTTTCTCACCATGCGCCAAGGCATTCACTTTGATTTCTTCCAACTTATTTTATTTTTGATTTCTCAAAAGTCCTAATAGGAAATTTCCCTCGATTTTCGTTCCCCATCTCGAGTAGAATATTGTTTAGGTAATTTTTTTATCCCACTATGTACCATAGCATTCATTTTGATTTCTTATAATTAAAATTATTTTTTGATTTCTCTTAATTATACTCAACCTAGATATCATCAACACCATTCTCTTTTATCTCTTATATCACCACCAATGCTTGTATATAGCTTCTCAATAACCACAACTAATTTTCCCACAATTTTTTTTCTTCCCTTTAGAGAATTCACTCAGGCTATCCCTTCTTGAATTCTTCACATGTAGGGGGCGCATCTGTCATAATTTGTTAATAACTGGATGTAATCCCACCACAATATGTATGCAATGTATGATCTAAAGATTTTAATAAAGACAAGGCTTAGAAATCTGGGAGAAAGGCCATCAGAGAGGAAACAGTCATTAGCAGGTTTTATTATCCAGGAACTCATAAAAACTGAGTTCAAGAACCTTCGTTTCCGGGAGCATGTTAGAACAAGACAAGGACAACGGATTAGCAAAGATCCAATCAGAGCCCAGGAGGATTAGCTAGGAACCAATGGAAAACTTACACGAGTCGACAATCGTCCAATCAGCGCCCTGAGAAGTTTTCGTGTTAAAGCTCGGACTCAGTTTAGTTAGTTAGGAGCTCGGCGCCATCGCAACAAGTTAGGAGCTCGGCGCCATCGCAATGAGTTAGGAGCTCGGCGCCATCGCAACAAGTTAGGAGCTCGGCGCCATCGCAACAAGTTAGGAGCTCGGCGCCATCGCAACGAGTAAGGAGCTCGGCGCCATCGCAACGAGTTAGGAGCTCGGCGCCATCGCAACGAGTTAGGAGCTCGGCGCCATCGCAACAAGTTAGGAGCTCGGCACCACCGAAACAAGTCCAGCACCCATCTTCTCGACAATCAGATAAGTCCAATCCTCAATAATGTGAAACAACCATAGTTAATAGTCAAATACGCCAAATAGCTTAAACCCCTTTCTCCCTTGATCGCTGGCCTATTTCAATCCAATCCTGTGTCCTCGTTATTTCCCCCTGTGTGAATACCTTACTACTTCAGCAAACGACTGCGCCCACCACAATCATCAATCAATCTCAAAAAGGTAATCGTTAAATATTACATATACATATATCTATTATTAACTATTTGATTTAGACAATTTATATTTATTTGATTTTTGACTCTCAAGTCCTCTACAAGTCGACAGTCCGGTAGAATATGTACAGGATTTTCTTCTTCTGCACCACATGAGCATTTAGGCGAATCCGTCTTTCTGACCTTGTACAAATATGATCTAAAGTTACCGCGTCCAGCAAAAAATTGAACGTTGTAAAAATTTGGCTTGACATATTTGGGTTTTTGGGAATCAGTAAAGAAGGACTTGAAAATGGTGTTAGTCTTCTCATAGTATTTCTGCAATCTTCCCCTTATATAATTAGAAATTATATTCCTACTTGTGAAGAGTCAAATCGATTGTAATTTATTTCGGTTTTCAGTTTTTTTTGGCCGCTAGGTGGCCGAATCGACTGGACGTGCGTCACATCGCTCTTCCAATTCGGTAAATATTGTTTATTGATTCCCTTTCTTCTTGGTTAATAATTTGAAATTGATAGGTGAAACTTAATATTGACTTTTATAAAGATATATTTAATTTTTAAAGTTCTGCGCTAATTTGTTTAAAGATTGAGTAAAGTTATTTTAACATGCAAATTTTCTAAGAATGAATACACTGGTAATTGCTCGATTGGATGAAATATGGAAATATTTCTCCGATAAATTTGACAATAACCAAAAAACAATAAGTAAACAAGATCTTGGTTTTCTCAAAAGTACAATAAAACAGGTCAAAGATAGCGTAACTGAGCTCATAAAGTTAGACGAAAATATAGATAAATTTGAGGAACAATTGCACGGTAATTTCACAGATATTAAAAATGATATAGCACAACTAGTTAAACAAAATAAAATCAAAGAATCGCACACATACGCAGAAATTGTCAAAAATAGAAATGATAAAATATTACAAAAAAATAGATACACTAATGATGAGAAAACATTGATTATATTTGCTAATGATGATCAAAATACAGCTCATGTACACCAAAAGGTGAATGAAACAATAAATCAATTTCGCCAAAAAGGAAATACTGCCAAAATCTCAAAATTGATAAATACACGAAAGGGTACAATATTAAAATTACCCAACGAACAAGACATAGATCAACTGATTGAGAGTTTCAGGAAAATTGACGAATTGAACCAAACATGTAAAATCTATAAGCCTAATCAAATAGATCCAACTATTGCTATAAAAAATGTAAATAAATCAACAGACATATCTGATCTTACAAACATAATTTGTGAGATGAACCCAGAACTTAACAACTTTAAAAACGAACTAAAGGTACTTTTCCCAATTAAGTCCAATAAACCTGATCATGACGTGGTGCTGAGGGTTTCGCCTCGGGCCTACCAAGCTATAATGAAAGCCAACAAAATTTATACTGATGTACAAAGATGTGAAGTTCGAGACAAAGTCCTGATGAACCAATGTCAGAACTGTTTCATATTCAACCCTAACCACAAGAAAAACGAATGTCCAAACTTGACAAAAATGCGTGAACTGCGGTACAGAGGGTCAACATCAATGTTCTAATATAATAAAGTGTTGCAACTGCGTCAAACACCCATACTTTAAAAATAACAATCTTGATCACAAACCAAATTCTAAGGACTGTCCAATTTACAATAAACAAATCAGCCTGATGATTCAGCGAACAGATTACACAACAGGCTCAGAAGATAGTGTTAACTAAATTTTCAGAAATTTATTGAGTCCTTAATATATATTTATAACAGATGACATCACAAATGAAATCTATCGATAGGATAAAAATTATTCAACAGAATATGCGGAAAAGTAATACAAGCTTGAGCGAACTTTACTCATCCAATGAAACCAAAGAAGCAGATATAGTCCTATTACAGGAACCTTATATAATAAACGAATATAGAAGATGCGGGCCAATAATAAACTTCCAGAATGATTGGGCGAAATCTATATATTGACAAAATTAAAATTATTCAACAAAATACCAGAAAAAGCAAAAATTGCATAAATGAGCTTTGTGCATCTGATGAAATTAGAAATGCGGATATAGTAATGATACAAGAACCTTATATAATCAAAGAGGAGGTAATATTTCCAGGACCTTGTACAAAATATCAATTGATGAACAGTCCCAATATAAATACCGCAATAATTGTAAGAAATAGCAGCTTGAAAATTCAATTAAGTACAGAATTCACTAACTCATTCGCTACAACTATAACCATACAAACAAAAAGTAAGATGTTAGGAACTAATTCTTTCCTAGTCTACAATCGAGCAGAGTAAACACCAACACCTCTAAGAAAATCAACACTTTTAATTTCCTTTCATCACTAACTGATTTACATCATTTAAAAACCAATTATATACATGTAAAGTCGTCCGGTCATCTGGTCAAAATATAAATAAATCAATCTATGAAAAAACAACTTATAAAAATCCTAACAATGCCCCCCATTTTAAAGTTGTTTTCATACCGTCATCGGAGGCCTAGAGTGGTCAAGATCCTGGTCAGTTTAATTCTTCCAATTCCCTTAGTTAGAAAATCTGCAATACTCCCTCCGCCAAGCCGCAATTCTTGAAGATCTTCTTGGGATTATAGTTTCATTCTGGCCTTCCTCTTCGTCTTCTCTCCTCAGTTCTTCGTCTTCACAGGCCTGCTCTTCATCCTCTTTTCGTTCTAAGTTATTCAGATTTTTCTCTACCGATATTGCCCCATCATTCCCTGAATATCCTCTTGGGATTGCAGCTTTATTTTGGTATTCCCCTTCATCTTCCTTCTTTAGTTCTTCGTCTTTCTGTTTTTTTTCTACAAATTTCGTCTCTTCCTCATTTACAGATTCATAGTCTTCTTCAAAATTGTTATGTAAAACCTGGAAAAAATCAGTTTCATGTGAAATTTGTTTATCGACTTTTTTAGTTGGGAAAACATCTTCTCTAAATCTGACATTTCTGGTTACGAAGACCTTATTGTTTCAGATATCCCAAACCTTGTATCCTTTGACTCCTTCCGGATAACCAATTAAAACACATTCTCTGCTTCTTGAGTCAAATTTGGATCGACGCTGGTCGTTGTATGTCCAGGTCTGACAACCGAAAACTCGGATATGCTCAATCTTCACTGGCCGTTCGGTCCACATTTCTTCTGGTATTTTGTTACTTCTCGCCTTGCTAGAACATTTGTTTCTCAAGTAACATGCTGTATTTACGGCATCTGCCCAGAATGATTTGGGAATCCCTGATTCAAGTAAAATGCATCTGGCTGTGTTTAGCAATGTCTGATTCATTCTTTCTGCAGTTCCATTTTGCTGAGGTGTTCTTGGAACTGTAAGTTGTCGTTTGATGCCATTTCCATTAAGAAATTTATTAAATTCGCCATTAACATATTCCGTCCCATTATCACTTCTTAAGACTTTGATTTTTCTGCTGTGGTGATTCTCAACACTGTTCTTATATTCTTTAAATCTTTCTAGTACCTCTGATTTAGACCTCATAAAATATACTGTAGTGTAATGAGTGAAGTCGTCTATGAACGTCACAAAATAATTGTTTCCCTCCCTTCGACATTGGGCTAATGGGACCTACTACATCCGAATGGATGAGCTCCAAGGGTGATGAAGTCTTCTTACTTTCGACAGGTTTGGAAGGAAATGGGAGTCTTCGCATTTTAACCCTCAAGGCATACCTCGCACTCAGCTGTGTCACTCACATTTTGGAGATCCCTTTTGTAAATGTGTCCCAGCTTTCTGTGCCAGATATCTGCACTAGGGTGACTTCACTTTTGCTATCTTAAGTTCTTCCACTGTATAGATTCTTCCTCTTCTATTAGATTTCAAAATTAACCCGCCATCACTTCCAAAAACAGAGGCCCTGCCATTCTGGAATAAAACCTTGTTTCCTCTTTCCTCAATCCTTCCAACAGACAAAATATTTCCGTCTAACTCAGGAACGTATAATACGTTTTCCAAGAACAAGGTTTCACCTCCATATTCGTGACCGAGTTTGATGGTTACATCACCCATCTCTGATACTTTTATTTTCTCATTGTTTGCCATTTCAACTGAAGTTGAAATACTTTTTGTATTCGTCATTTTCAGTCTGTTTGACGTCATGTGTTCAGTAGCTCCACTGACCAGAAACCAGATATTCTGAGAGTTATTGCCTTTCAAGTTATTTGGAAATAGGACTTTATGAGTAAGGTCTAACGTACTTTGTTTCAGCATACCTACACTAATTCTCCTTGATGAGTTGGCAAATCTGCAATTCCTAGCCATGTGTCTTAATTTGCCACAATTGAAATATCTTATCTGCCTGGAATAATTATAATTTTCCCTTTTCCCTTCCGTCCACGTATTATGATAATTCCTTGGTTGATCATATTCAAATTTATTTCGCTCTTGACATGGTGATTTGCATGTATCCTCCTTTCTTCTTACCGCAAAAGCGCTATTAGGATCTTTTGAGGAATTTTACGCTGGTTCTGTCGTTTTTCTTCTAAAAGTAATTTATATTTAACCATACTAGTAGATAGCTTCTCCTCCTGCTGTTCCAAAACTGAGAATCAGCGGCTCGTAACTCTTTGGCAATCCCAATAGCATAATCAACGCTAATTCGCCATCCCCAAATCCATGGTGGCACTTTGCTAATTTTCTATGACAATCCATTATTCTCGCGAAATATTCTTTCATATCTTCGTCATTTCTTTTGACAATGTTGAAAAACTCTCTCAGTAGTTGTAATATATGCAGCAAGCCATACTTTGTGTGAATGTCTTCCAGTATCTGCCATGCATCAATCGCTCGCTTGCAATCACCGATATCATCTAGGAATGAATCCTCAACTGCTAATAATATGATAGATAATGCCAAGTTATCTTTCCGCTTCTGTTTTTCTGAAGTTTCACTAGGAAAGCCAGGCTCAATCGCATCCCATATGTCCTTCTGAATCAAAATTGATCTAGTTCTTATGGCCCACGAATAATAATTATTACCGTCTAGTTTAGGTATTCTCAATTCTTCAGCCATTGATTTTTCTAGTTATGCAAATTCACAAAAAATTATAACTTAAATTTTTTTCTTCTTCTTTAAACTTTCTACTTCTTCTTATTCACACTTCAACTTCTTGAACTTTATCCTTTCAACTTCTTCTTATTCAACCTTCAGCTTCTTGAACTTTAGCCTTTTGACTTCTTTAGACTTTACTTTTTTTCTTTAGCTTTATCTTCAAATTTTCTTCTTTACCTTGTTTAGCTTTAACTTCTAAATTCTTTCTACGGCGCAGTGGAAGCGTGCTGGGCCCATAACCTGTTAGGAACCAATTCTTTCCTAGTCTACAATCGAGCAGAGTAAACACCAACACCTCTAAGAAAATCAACACTTTTAATTTCCTTTCATCACTAACTGATTTACTTCATTTAAAAACCAATTATATACATGTAAAGTCGTCCGGTCATCTGGTCAAAATATAAATAAATCAATCTATGAAAAAACAACTTATAAAAATCCTAACATAAGAAAATATATCTTTCCAACATTTATATACATCCGAATTCAATGAAAAATGAGCACGAGGAGTTTATGAGGAAGTTAATTAATACAAACTTACATATACCGGTGATAATCTGCGGCGATTTCAATGCCAGAGCTCCGTTATTGTATGACATCAGGAAAATTTATAATGGAAACAGACTGATCCCTATCAAAGATGAAATAAACTTAATTATCCATAATAATAAAACTTTCACGTGTCGTGATGCAAGTGTGATTGATCTCACACTAACGAATAAACAGGCAATTGCGGCGATCAGAAATTGGAAGACACAGCAGATATCGCAAATTTCAGATCATGTAGCTATATCTTTTGAAATACATACAAACGAACAATTTAGTTCAGAAAAATATTATTCCACTTGGAAATTTAATGAGAAAAAATGCGAACTGGTTAAGTTTTAGTCAGAGAATTAACAGTACTGAACGAGAAAAAATTGAAAACTTACTAGATATAGTGTATACACCAGAAATGATCGATCAAACGGTAAAAAAACTTACGACATACTGATTGAGGCAGCATATAATTAACTTAAAGTAAATAATAATATGACAACAAAAAATAATATTAGTAATAAGTGGTGGAATACGAATTTACAGCTTCTAAAGGATCATTGTCATTATCTTAGAAACTGTTACTATAGAAACAAAAATTGCCCTAATCATATCAAACGATACTATAAAAGCATACGAAATAAGTATTTACGGGAAATAGAAAAAGCTAGGAAAGCATCCTGGAGAATTTTTCTGGAGGAAAACAAATCGAACAACCCTTATGGAAACTTATATAAGGTGTATAAAAACATCAAAGTGGATCTAATCGGAAGAGAAATATGCAAATTTTGGAGGGTAATACTGACATGGAATGTTTGCAGAAGGGTGAGGAATTATTAAACAACTTATTTCCAGATGATAAATGTGAAGAAGATACAAACACCCATAAAAGTATAAGAGATTATAATTTAAAACTACTCAATAAAGAAAAACCGATGGTTATGATTACTGAAGTTAACGACTTAATTGACAAATTAAACCCAAAGAAATCTCCCGGAATAGACAACATCTCTAACAACATGATAGGGTACACTAAACAATTTATAGTTCCTATATTGGTGAAACTATTTCAAAAATGTTTAGACCTACAATACTATCCTGCTGAATGGAAAAGAGCAGAGGCAATAATTATTCCGAAACCTGGGAAAACTGATTTTAATAACTACAAAAATTATAGACCTTTATGTCTTAATTCCAACATTTCTGAAATATTTGAAAAAATAATTAATAATAGAATAATAAAATATTATGAAGATTTTAATTTACTAAGTGATCGACAACATGGCTTTAGAAGATCGAAATCTACTATTACTGCACTAACTAAAATAATAAAAATTACGTTAGAACATAAAACAAGAGAATATGCAGCAATAATTGCAGTGGATATTAGTGCAACGTTTGATAATGCATGGTGGCCGGCCTTGATGAAAAGACTAGATGAAGATGGTGTGCAGGCTTCAATGATAAAACTTCTACAATCATACTTTGATAATAGAAGAATAAGATTTAGATATTCCTCAACTGAAATTAATAAGAAACTAAGTAAAGGATGTCCACAGGGAGGACCACTGTCTCCCACATTATGGAATATTCTTATTAATGAGATACTGAATAATAATCTGGATGATAACTGTGAAACAATAGGATATGCAGATGATATTACGTTAATAAGTTGGAATAAAACTCCTGAACAACTAAGAAGACAATAGATAACGTATTAAGAAAAATCAATGAGTGGTGTGAAAGTCGTAAATTAAAATTGTCAGATGATAAAACAAAAATATTATACTTATATAAATGCAATAGCGATATAATAGTCTCAGGTAGCAAGTTAATTAAACCGGTTGAAGAACTTAAGATCCTAGGAGTGACTATTAAAAATCACCGATTCAGAAGCAAACTGGACTTTACGCCTCACGTTAATGAAACGATCATAAAAGTAACTAGAGCTAGTGGATACCTATTTGGCCTGACAAAGAAAGCATGGGGTCTAGACTTTAGACGAAGACTGATACTGTATAAGACATTATATCGAAGTACAATTACATACGGTTATCCAATATGGTATCCATTCATAAACAAAAAGTCTAAGGACAAACTAAATTCTCTTCAATATAATATTTTAAACATTGTATACAGGCCTACAGTACAACATCATCGGATTGTACACACATACTTGCACAAGTCCCCAAACTTACTGAATATATTGAATCTAACATGTTGAAAACCGAAATAAATTAAGAATTACTTGATGCTTTTTGCAGAATTTAAGAAAGTAGATGTGAGAAAAAGAACTTACCCTTTTAATGCTGTGTTTTCTCAACTTCTTGAAATAGAGGAGAGCTTCAGATCCTGAACTCTTTAAAATAGAATCTTCAAGTGATGGTTTTAGCATCAACATTGATATTCACTTTGGAATTCATTTTCTTCAGGTCATAGGAAGAATAACTTCTTAGGTCCATTGAAGTCTATAAAAATGACAAAGCACAATTTGGATTATAGATTATAAACACAAGGTAATAAGACCAAATCCAAATAAATAAATAGTGTGTGACGTTTCGGTAACAGCGTTTTTACCATCTTCAGACAAAAGTACTGAATAAAAAAATTTACCACAGCATGGTTTAAATTGTTACTGTTATCAAGTGTGTAAACAAGATAGCAGATAAGAAGAAGATGATTTTCTGAGAAACACAGATAATTATTCTTAGAATTAAAAGTTGAAAAAAAACACTTTTAAAAAAAATATAATTAAAGCATATCTATAATATCATTGATATTTCCTCTTTCTTCCATTCTGTTAATTGTAGCACATTTCTTTTGAATGAAAAATGCTTCTTTAAATTGTCTCTTAAAATAATTTTTTCTCATAATCTAGTATCTTTGTTTCTTTTAGAAGAAAATTATTATGCCCTGTGATTTTTCTATGTTCTACAAGTGCAGAATACTCAATTTTATCCCATTTTAGAGCATATTCATGGTTTTTCATTCTTTCTTTTAAAGTTCTGGATGTTTGCCCTACATAGCATTGGTTACATTTTCCATATTTCACTTTATAAATTAAAACCTTCTCTTTTTGGTAATTGAGTGTTCTTATGATTGTTGATATATTGAGAATTCTGTTTGAAAACAACATACTTTATTTATGATGACCAAATATATCTTCAAATGAAAGGTGCAACAATGGGAAGTTCAATTTCACCAAATGCAGCTTGTATCACAATAGGCAAATTAGAAATCATAGCTCTAAATTCACTTAAAATGATGTTTATTATAAGATATGTAGATGGCTCCGTTTTATTTATTAATCAGGGAAGTGAACAAAAAATATTGGATACTTTCAACAACCTAAGTCCTGATATCAATTACTCTATGGAAGTAGATAACAACAAATCAGTAAATTTCCTGGACAAGAATTTATCATACAATAATAACAATATTACAACCTCTATATACATAAAACCAACACATACAGGAACCTATTGGAACTATAGCTCACAGCACCATTTCAGCCAAAAAGTAGGATTAGTAAAAGCTCTTATATATAGAACTTTTACACTCATTAATGATACAGTTAAAAGAAATATAGAAATTAACAACATCAAAAAAGAACTAATCAATGAAGATTTTCCCATCAAATTGATAGATAAAATAATAGAAGACATGAACCAAAAATATGATAATAATAATTTAATTCAAAATCTAAAGTGCAAAAACAAAGAAGCCAAATTTATCACATTGCCATTTATAAACCAAAAGTTTGCAAGAGAGAGAGAGAGAGAGAGAGACGGTTAAACATACTTTAATGTTCATATAAAATTATATATGGTTAAATGCAGAATAAAGAGAAAAGGTCTTTTCAGGCCTGCGCCGCCCGTGGTGAAGCCGGTGATGTCTTCCTCCAATATTCTAATATTTTTCTACTCTTCGGAGGCGGTTAGATTTCATGCCAGCAAAGTTTGGGGCAGGAGCGCGCGCCCGTGCATCCTTGCAGCTCAAGTTACCGCTCGAGAGAGAGAGAGAACAATTTTACTAATATATTCAAAAAGTATGAAAAAATAAAAATTGCATGGAAACCATGTAATCCTATTTCTCAATATATCAACAATCATAAGAACACTCAATTACCAAAAAGAGAAGGTTTAATTTATAAAGTAAACGAAAAAATTGCGCTACAAATTTTAAAATAAAACTACAACCTTTCGCAATAAGTTTCTTTTATTATGATATGCGCGAGCTTTCGGGCTGGAGCCGCCCTTCTACAGGCAAAAAATGAAACATTTGATTCACGAGAGACAGTTATATACATTTGATTTGTTACAAATTTTGAATAAAATATCAGAAAGAAAAAAGTATTAAATCTACATAAATTATTACTATTTTACTTTGTTTAACAATTGGAAATAATTTAACCTTAAATTTCAATATTTTAATAAAGTTAAGTTTTAAACTATGAATTGGATAAGCGAGAAATCTGATTTTTGTGGTATGGAATATGACAAAATTGTTCTGGGATATCTATTCTACGATTAATGCTATTGTGTTGTTTGGAAATCAGCGATTCAAGGATTAATCTTTCAGATTTGGTGGTTATGTTACTGTAGTGGCAAGTTGGACTGTCTAAATTAAATTTGTGGCCGGTATTCATGGTATGTTGAAAAATGAGGGATCTTGGATCTTTGGTCTTCATATTGTAAGTATGTTCCTTCAATCTTGTCTGTATTTCCCTGCTTGTTTCTCCTACGTATATAGATGGACAATCAATGCATGACACGGAATATATGGCATTTTTCTTCTGAAGGGGGTTCTGGTCTGTGGTCGATTTTGTGATAGGATTTCTAAGGATATTCCCGATGGTTCTTAGGGTGCGGAAAAAGAACTTGATTCCGTATTTCTTTATTTCCAGAGCTATTTTTAAATTGGTTGGTGAATAATCTAAAACTAATGGAGTTTTGCCCTATCTCGATTCCCTCATAATGAGAACAGAAAATAGTTTTCACACCACAGTGTATTACAAGAAAAGTTTCGAACCATCATACCTCCCGTTTAAATCTTATGGTCCCATATCTCACAAAATAACAGTAGTGAAAACCTTAACCAAGCGTTTATTCACCCATTGCTCCCTCCCCAAATTTAAAGCAATAGAAAGAAATAATATTTACAGAAATCTTAGAAATTTTGGCTATCCCCCACTGTTTATCGATCAACACTGTTACAATCCATCCCATCATAGAACCCAGCAGACTTTCAAAACGACCTGTTATAT
Source organism: Cordylochernes scorpioides (assembly GCA_030710605.1). NCBI lineage: Eukaryota > Metazoa > Arthropoda > Arachnida > Pseudoscorpiones > Chernetidae > Cordylochernes > Cordylochernes scorpioides. The sequence continues at coordinate 45,350,283 of CP092872.1, read as the reverse complement.
TGATTATTCACCAACCAATTTAAAAATAGCCCTGGAAATAAAGAAATACGGAATCAAGTTCTTTTTCCGCACCCAAGAACCATCGGGAATATCCTTAGAAATCCCATCACAAAATCGACCACAGACCAGAACCCCCTTCAGAAGAAAAATGCCATATATTCCGTGTCATGCATTGATTGTCCATCTATATACGTAGGAGAAACAAGCAGGGAAATACAGACAAGATTGAAGGAACATACTTACAATATGAAGACCAAAGATCCAAGATCCCTCATTTTTCAACATACCATGAATACCGGCCACAAATTTAATTTAGACAGTCCAACTTGCCACTACAGTAACATAACCACCAAATCTGAAAGATTAATCCTTGAATCGCTGATTTCCAAACAACACAATAGCATTAATCGTAGAATAGATATCCCAGAACAATTTTGTCATATTCCATACCACAAAAATCAGATTTCTCGCTTATCCAATTCATAGTTTAAAACTTAACTTTATTAAAATATTGAAATTTAAGGTTAAATTATTTCCAATTGTTAAACAAAGTAAAATAGTAATAATTTATGTAGATTTAATACTTTTCTTTCTGATATTTTATTTAAAATTTGTAACAAATCAAATGTATATAACTGTCTCTCGTGAATCAAATGTTTCATTTTTGCCTGTAGAAGGGTGGCTCCAGCCCGAAAGCTCGCGCATATCATAATAAAAGAAACTTATTGCGAAAGGTTGTAGTTTTATATTAAAATTTATAAAGTGAAATGTGGAAAATGTAACCAATGCTATGTAGGGAAAACATCCAGAACTTCAAAAGAAAGAATGAAAAACCATGAATATGCTCTAAAGTGGGATAAAATTGAGAATTCTGCACTTGTAGAACATAGAAAAATCACAGGGCATAATAATTTTAATCTAAAAGAAACAAAGATACTAGATTATGAGAAAAATTATTTTAAGAGACAATTTAAAGAAGCATTTTTCATTCAAAAGAAATGTGCTACAATTAACAGAATGGAAGAAAGAGGAAATATCAATGATATTTATAGATATGCTTTTAATTATATATTTTAAAAAAGTGGGTTTTTTCAAATTTTAATTCTAAGAATAATTATCTGTCATGACGTAGCCACGCAATAATATTTGAAATGAAGGCGATAAAAGCGATTCAAAAAGTTCGATTAAAACTAATCCCCTAACCGCCACCAACGCAATTTACAAAATTCCCTGTCTCGATTGCGAACAGTGTTACATCGGAGAAACCGGTCGATCTATCCGCACCAGATTATCTGAACACAGCCCCAACATACGCACAAACGACCGCAAGTCCTCTCTTATGCCAACACATCACAGAATTTCGCCACTCGTTCAATTTGGACAGTGCTGTATGCGTTTACAAGGGCGTCGGGAACAAGTATCAGCGCCTAGTCCTTGAATCTTTGGTCTCGCACTGCACGCCCAGTTTTAACCGAAAAATCGACCTCCCACCCCAATACTCCGTGTTTTACCTCGCCAATCCCCCCAGCTGAACTATTTACCTAGTGTATCTTGCATTGTCCTGACGAAAATTGATTTTGACAGTCTTTTAGGCCGGTCTTTTTGTTGAAAAGGCTCTTTTCAGCTTTTCTAATGATTTACAACAAGCATGTCAAACTCAAATCCTAACACGGGCCATATAAAAAAGTAATAAGATTATGTGGGCCGCAAAAAAAAGAAAACAAGTAATTAAATTTTTATAGTAACATTTATGTAGGTTTATTTTAAAAAATACTAATAAGAAAAAATAAAGTAAAGTTAATATTTTTTCCCTGATATTTGGCATCTCTTTTCTGCTACCATCTTTCCTACTTCGGGGGAAATCTTGTTCGCAGTGATTAATTTTAAAACTGACCCAAGGTGAACGTCAGTAATTCTCGATCTGTGATTGGAGACTTATTTCCTTTCATAAGTGAAAATAACTGCTCGCACCGATAAGTACTTCCAAACATGGACATAATTTCATATGCTAAATTCGAGTGTTTTCAAATCTGGCTGGCAAATATTTGTAAAATTCAGAAACGCCAACTTCAATGAATTTTGCCTTTAAATCTGAATCGCACTGGATATCTATTACCTCCATTTGCATATGATTAGGTACTGATTCTATATTTATCGAGAAAATCGAAGAAAACAAAGTAAACTTGCCTTCCAAAGATTTGAAATCAGAAAACCTTGTTTCAAATTCATTTCTAAGACTTAAAATTTTTTCCGCCTATTTTTGATACGATGCAGTTTCACCTGAACTTGATTTGTACATGTTGCATGTCGGAAAGTGCATTAAATCTTCGTTTTTCAACCGCTTTTCCCAAAGAACTAGCTTACATTTGATTGCATTAACTTGGTCACACATGTTGGTAATGATCTGTTCCTTTCCTTGCAGTTTCAAATTTAAATCCGACAAGTGTTTTGTTATGTCAACCATGAAGGAAAAATCTTGCAACCATACTTGATCAGAAAACAAAGTGATGTCTTGATTCTTGGTTATTAAAAACTGACATATTTCTTCTTTCAAGTCCCAAAATTGTTTGAGAACCTTGGAGCATGATAGCCAACGTACCTCGGTATAGTATGATAAAAACCTGAATATTCGCTTTCTAATTCAGTTAAGAACAGAGAGAACTGTCGCTGATTTAAATCTCGAGATATTATGAAATTGATGAATTTTTTGATAGGTGTCAACACATTTTCCATTTTTATTACCTTCGTACATAATACTTCCTGATGTATAATGCAATGCGTATGATGAATATTGGAACCATCAAAAATTTCACTTAGTTTTTTTCGCAGTAATGCTACGAAACCGTTGGTTTTTCCAGTTATTGAAGGAGCTCCATCTGTTGCTACAGAAGTCAATTTTAATTGAGGTAAATTGTATTTTTTGCAGAAGATCATAAACGCAATTAAATATATCTTCTCCTGTAGTAGTGCCATGCATCGGTGCTAGTTCCAATAATTCCTCAAAAATGTTGAAATCCGTGTCGCAAGCTCGAAAAAAACAGCTAACTGAGCTACGCCCACAGTGTCCGTACTCTCATCACAGGCAATAGAAAATGCTTCGAAACAAGATGATTTTTCTTTTATCTGATCATTTAAATTTCTGGCCATATCAGTAACTCTTTCCACAACGGTATTTCGAGACAAATATATTGCTTGAAACGTCTTCACACTTCCAGGACAAACAATTTCTGCAGCTTCAATTAAACATTCCTTGATGAAATCACCTTCAGTAAAAGGTTTTGAGTGTTTAGCTATCATCTCTGATAAAACGTAGCTTGCATGCACCGCCGCTTCACTCTCTTGTGATACTTTAGTAAACATAAACTGTTGTTTTTTCATTCCCAACTTGAACTCTTTTAACTTTTCTTGTCTCATTAAACCTTCGTAGGTATCATATTTTGATTTATGTTGTTCATAATGACGTTTAATGTTATTTAATTTTGGTACACTAATAGCATTATTACATATCAAGCAGATGATTTTATCTTTTACTTCAGAGCAAAAATACTCTAATTCCCACTTTTCTTGAAAATTCCTATGTTCGTCAGCAATTTTTCGTTTAGTTTTACTGCCACTTGGTTTTGATGAAGACATATTGAATACAAAGGTCTGAAAAAAAATAGTAATCGCTAACACAAAATAATAAAACGTTTTAATTAATATTTTAATTTTTTTTAATTAATATTTTTAACTTACCAGACACAGAATAACTGCACAAATTATTGAACGTAACTTAAAAAAAAATGTTTTCTAGTACTCCGAAAGAATATTTTCTTTAAACTTTAAGGCACACAATACTTATGGCGATGTACATACGTTATGTATGTAGGTATAATATTATCAAAACTTACGACTTATGTATGGCGACCAGTGGTTCGTTATTAATAAATAAATTATGTATAATTACAATTTTTAAAAATTAGGCTACAAATTTTTATTAATTTTTTTAAAATTTAAATATATTTTTTTAAATTGAAATATATTGTCTGGTGGGCCACAAATTTATTTGTTGCGGGCCGCATGAGGCCCGCGGGCCGCGAGGTTGACATGCTTGATTTACAATATCTTTCCTTGTTGATGGAAGTATTTTTCTCAAGCATGTCCATGAATATGAGTCCATCCTGTTCCCAAAAGACCGTGATCATGATTTTGTCTTTGGAGAGGGAAAGCCTTGGTTTTCAAGATGACTAGAGACCCTTAGAAGAAGGGTCATAATGATAAACTCAAGTCTCATCACATGTTATAACTCCTTTAAAGGCCTCAGGATTCGATGAGGTCTAAACAAATTTCTTTCCGAGTTTGCATCATTTCTCGTGCACAATTTTCGATATCCAAGATCTGGAAGTAGTTTAAGAACACTTCCTTTAGAGATTGAAAATTTTTTAATCAATTGATATGTCGTTATTTTTCGGTTATTCTTGACAATTTTCTCAACAAGAGCCAAATTTTGGTTTGATGTGACAGTTGAAGGTTTACCTGGCCTCTCTTTGTCATGAAGATCAAAATCAACTTTCTGGAAGCGCTGAACCCAACTCTGTATAGTGCTTCTATCCAATGTTTAGTTTTCATATAGTGGCTGAAGTTTTGAGTGAATTGTGGCTGAAATGTTACCGGACTTAAAGAGGAATTCGGTCACCGACCGTTGTCGGATTCTTGTGTTCACATTAGGCTCCATATCTGAAAAGATCCAGAATATAAATCAATTCTGATTGAAGATATGAAAAGCGGAATGTTTTATTTAGCAGAAACAGGTATTTTATGATAATAAATTATTTATATATTTTTCTAGGGGTGATTGTGCATTACTTGTTGACCCAACCTTATATTTACCCCTTCTATAATATTTATTTTAAGATAAAAAAAAGATAAAAGTTACTGCCAATAGCTTATCTTATTATTATAAGCTATGAATCATTAGAGGCATAAAGAGGCAATTGATATCAATTATATTCACACTTTGGTTAGTAGCCTGTAAAACCATTTTCTCTCTGATATTAAATATATACTATACTAGCGATGTGTACCCGGCTACGCCCGGGTTTTATCCGAGTGAAAGTTTGCCTCACAAATATTATTGATAATAATATTCCGGAACACACATAATATTATGATAATAATGATAATAATATTCGTTACATTATATATTTATATAATATATAAAATATATTTTTCGAGCAAACATATCCACTCTCTCTACTGAATAGATTTTTCAAAAGATATATATAAATAAAAAATATCTAGAGATATATACTACATGATCTTAGCCAAAAGGCTGAGAAACGATATTTTATATATAGAGATGACCTGGCTTCGTGTGTGTTCTGCTCGAGTGAATGTTTCGCTGGTAGAATTTTGTTCCTGCTTATTAAAAATTAGTATCTGGCTTCGCCCGTAGTTTGCTTTAGTGGATATTCCCCTAAAGAATTTTGTTTATGTCAATCAAGTATGATAAAGCAATATTGTCATCATCATTTCTGACAAAAAAAAATATTGTGAAAAAATAGTACAAATGTGATATTGTACTGGGATAAGGTGCATATATTAAGAAAAAGGCATCTTTTATTAATAAAATAAAAATTGTTGCTCAGTAATTATAATTTTTCTTGGTTAAAAGTGCGACAAAAAACTCTTCCAGATTTAACTCTCTGTCCTGTTCAAATTTCAGCGAGATTAGTTACATATTGAGGGCGTGCATAGCCGACAAACATATATATATGTTCCCGGCTTCGCCCGGTTTTTACCCGGATAAAAGTTTGCCTAACGAACATTTTTTAAAACGATTCTAGCTGAATCGTTACTACTGAATCTATACTTGTCTATACTCTCGATATATATATATACCAGGTCTATTAGTATGAAACGCGAAAATTTTCAGTGAATTCAAAAGTTCACCAATTCCATACAACAAAAGATTATTTATTCAAAGTAACTGCCCTGATTAGCTATACACTCGGACCACTTTTCAGGCAATTTTCGAATTCCATGTCTGAAAATTTCTATTCCTTTTGAGTCGACCAGTCAACAAGTCATTTTCTGAATATGTCTGAGTACGAAAATTCCTGGTTTTTTAGGGCGTGTCCTAAAGATGTGAAAAGGTGGTAGTTCGACGGCGCTAAGTCTGGTGAGTACGGCGGGTGGGGTTAGAGTTCCCAGCCCAAGTCTTTTATGGTGTTTTTGACCACCGTAGCGTTGTGGGCTGGAGCGTTGTCATGCTGCAGTTTCAGCTTGTTGTGCTTTTCACGCCATTCTGGTCTTTTTTCATTCAACGCCTCTCTCAAACTGTGCATTTGTTGTTCGTAGCGACTAGTATTGACCATTTTGCCAAGTTTCAGGAGCTCTAAATATACTACGCCGGTCTGGTCCCACCATATGCAAAACATTGCCTTTTTTCCGAAGCGATTGGGCCTAGGCGTCTGTTTTGGAAATTGGCCGGGTCGGCCCCACGACCTTTGGCGCGTAGGATTGCTGAAGTGGATCCATTTCTCATCAGAAGTTACGATTCGGTGCAAAAATGACTTCTTTTCATGCCTGGCGAGCAGCCCTTCGCAGGTTACCAGACGCCGTTATTGCTGCCTTTCGCTCAACTCGTGGGGGACCCATCTGGAAAGCTTTTGGGTCATTCCGAGGCTGTTTAAACGTAGAGAAACTGCACCTTGAGACACCTGGAGCTGTTTTTCGAGTTTCTCCTGCATTTGGGTACTGTCCTCATCCAACAAAGCTTGCAGTTAAGCGTCCTCGAAATTTTGGGGCGGTTTTCAATGTGGTTTATTATCAAGTTAAAAATCGCCACTTTGGAATTTTTTAAACCACCTGTAACACTGCGATTTGCTCAGAGCGTGGTCGCTGTAAACTTCCTCGAGCATTCGGTAGGCTTCAGTGGCACTTTTCTTCCAGTTGAAGGCGAACAACAAAACTTCCCGCAAATGGGCACTTTTTGGCTCGGAAATCACCATTTTCCACGGGCTCCAGAAATTTTCCACGATTTGAATTTTTCGAAAACTTCACGCATGCTGATGCCACGTGAGTCAAAGAACAAAACGCCTACAACAGCGCCACCGTCGGCTCAAATAAAGTTGCACAGCGGCCTCTGGCGCCCATTTTCGCGTTTCATACTAATAGACCTGGTATATATATATATAATTTGAAAATTTTCCCGGTCCCTTGAAAATTACTCGATAAGTTGAAAAAAATCAATATTATTTGGTCCACTTGGTAATTTGAAGTTGAAGGAATATTATCTTGCCACAAACGAACATTTGTAAATAACTGTATTTAGCTAATGTACCCGGCTCCGCCGGTTTTTACCCAGAGTAAAAGTTTGCCTAACGAACATTTGTTAAAACGATTCTAGAAAACAGCCAATCCACCCATATATAGATTTAAAAACCTATATAAATATTGTTATAGGCGTTTAAATATATTTTGAAACACATGATTTTTTTTCAAAACATTAATTAAATTTTAAATAGGATATTTACATTGAGGCTAGGAGAGAATATTTTAAGCTCCTGCAAAGAAAAAGAGATGAATTTAATAAGGACAAGAATGAAATGATAAAAAACGCCAAAGACCCCAAATCCTTCTGGAATGCCATTGCAGCCTTTAGAAAAAAACCAATAATACAAGGAGAGATTGATATAAAAGAATGGTTTTTATTTTATAAAAATTTACTGAACAAAGAAAATAATGAAGCTACTTTTACGTTAAACCAGATGATTGGTTGGAAATATCCTGATTTAGACGCGGAAATAACCCTTGAAGAGATCAATGATGTAGTAAAAAAACAAGCGAATGGCAAAGCAGTGGGACTCGATGGTATACCAAATGAGTTGCTAAAGAATTTACCGTTACCGACTTTAACTAACTTGAAAAACCTATTCAACAAAATAATGTCCACAGAAAAATACCCGCAACTCTGGACGAACTCAATAGTACACCCCATATATAAAAGCGGTGATAAGAATAACCCAACAAATTATAGAGGGATTGCCCTCTGCAGTAATATATCTAAATTATTTACTACAATACTAAGAAACAGATTAAACAACTGGATAGAAGAAAGAGATATTATTTTAGAAAATCAAGCAGGTTTCCGTAGGAATAGATCATGCACTGACCACATACTACTACTGAATTCACTCATCCAATTATCTTTGAGAAGAAAACGAGGCAAGCTATATGTCTTCTTCGTCGATTTGACTGAAGCTTTCGACACAGTACCACATGATTTACTTTGGCAAAAATTGCATAAAATGGGCATTAGTAATAAATTTGTAATGCTGATAAAAAACTTTTACCAAGAAGCTAAGATTACTATCCGATGGAAAGGGCAATATTCAAGCAATGTGAAAATTAATTCTGGAGTGTTGCAGGGAGAATCACTTTCCCCACTTTTATTTATATTGTTACATCATGATTAATGGCGTATTTCTTATATTATTTTTAATATATTTGAAATTTATATTATATATTTATTTATTTTTATATAAAATATTCTATGATATTTATTTAAAACACAGATTATTTAGATTGTCATCATTTGTATTTAGGTACACGTGTGACTTCACTGCTCTCTTTGATGTGAGAAAATAAATAAAGGATTGTGGTGGCTACTTAAAGAAGACTTATCTCATTATTCCCTTTTATAAATTTGTAGGATGGTTGAAACACGCTCTGGTAAGATGCAAGACCCAGCACAGGAGAGAATCCAGGCTGAAGAGTCTGCCAAGCCGCAACCTGGTGCAACAATTGGTAGAGATGCTAGTTCCGACCCAGTTGTCCTGAATCCCAACATCGACATCCCCAAGTATGATGGAACGGAAGACCCTCGCCCATGGATTGAATCTCTTGAAGAAATTGGCTTCCTGTACCATTGGGCAGACTACATTATCTCTCGTTATGCCGCCATGAACATGACGGGAAGCGCTAAAACCTGGTTGAATTTACACAAAGCTAGTTTCACGAGCTGGGAAAATATTAAAATCCGCCTCATTCAGGATTTTTCTTTGGACGCGAATAAAGAAGAACTTAGAATGAAGCTCAACAGAATGCAACACTGGAATGAACCAGCAATCAGGTTCGCGGAAGACATTCTAGTGTTGTGCAACAAGGTTGACCCCGCAATGGAAGAAGAAACAAAAATTAAACATGTTATTGGAGGACTGAAAAAAGAGTACTCATTCGCGCTCTACCTGAACCCTCCTAAAACGACCGATGACCTTCTTGTCGTGTGCAAGAAAATGGATTCTTTTGAAAAGAAGTATCGGGAACGTGTGGAGAAATCCAGAAACCTATATAACGGTCCACGCTATTCTAGACCCCAACAACAATCGAGGTACGTGCCGCCGACTGCCGCACGAAACTACCAGACCACTTCCAGGCCCCAAGCCCCTGTTTCCAATAATTACAAGAACGACTCCCCTCCTACCCCCAGACAGTATCGAAACAACTTTCCCCAGCCCTCTACCCCTAGACGTCCTTATAATCCTAACTTTGTGCCGAAACCAAACCTTCAGAGAAACACTTACAATAAAAGCCAAGAAGTGAGCAAAAATAGGACGGAAGATGGAAGACCAATCTGCTTTAAATGTAACAAGCCAGGGCACGTGGCCCGTTATTGTAGGGTCAAGTTTATAAGAATCCTAGAAGAGGATCCAGCAGATACCCAAGAGAAGGTCGAAGAGAAATGCCAAATGAATGAAATATCAGAGAAATCAGGACCTCGGCTTTATGCTGATGTATGTCATAGCACACAGACAAATATTCCTACCCGGAATAGATATTCCGTGTTGGAAGATTTAAACTAAGCGTCGCGCCTGAATCTGTCAATCAAAGCAAGTCGACCATAAACGGAATCAAGAAGTTGGACCCTAAATACAAATTAAAAATTAATGTGGACAAGATAGGGACTTTTGAAGCTTTGGTTGATACAGGTGCTGACCTCTCAGTGGTCGACCTCAGAACGGCCCTCGATACAGGCCATGGTATAAGTAAACTCGCAAAAATTTGTGCAGGACCCGATGGAAAAAAATTGGACATGGTAGGAAGTATATTTTTAAATATAAAAATTGATGACGAAACATTATCACACAACTTTGTGATATTGAAAACGCATTTACGGACATTAATTCTTGGGAGAGATTTCCTTAAGAAAATGAACGCAAAAATAGATTGTAAGCAAGAAACTATAAAATATGATTTGACGAATAATCATGACGAAATCAATTTTGAAATGTTGAAAATAAAGAGTGCCAAGGATTCCATTGTACCGGAATGTTCCATGAAATTGATCAAGGCATTGGTAGAAACAGAGGATGGAGAATATATTATCGAGGAGAGCAGCAAAATGTTTCAAACAAATGGACTTCGTCTAGCAAGAAGCTTGATCAATGTTATAAATAGGGAAACACACATCTGGATAACTAATCCGTATCCTCGACCGTTAAAAATAATGAAAAACCAAACATTGGCTTTTGGAAGTAGTCCAGCGAAAATAAATGTGAGTCGAGAAAGAGAGGTAGAAAAGAATGAAGAACCTAGATTCCAAATAAACGAAAATCTTTCACCAAAGGAACAGAAGGAGTTAAAACAAGTTTTAGAAAGGTATGGAGATCTTTTTTCATCGAGATTAGAGAGAACCAATTTGGCAAAACATCGGATAGACACAGAAGACGCGAAGCCAATTAAACACAAGCCTTACCGGGTAAGTGCTAAAGAACGAGATATTATAAAAGAGCAAATTGACGAGATGCTTACAGAAGGCATAATTAGGCCATCTTCTAGCCCCTGGTCTTTTCCAGTAATATTGGTCAAGAAGCGAGATGGTAAATACAGATTTTGTGTGGACTACAGAAAACTGAATAATGTGACAGTAAAAGATGTCTATCCGATCCCTAGAATAGACGAAGTTATGGATACTCTCCAAGGATCTACACACTTCTCAGCAATAGACCTCAGATCTGGATATTGGCAAGTTGAAGTCGAAGAAAGAGACAAAGAGAAAACAGCTTTCACTACAGCGCATGGATTATATGAATTCAACGTGATGCCTTTTGGACTTTGTAACGCGCCTGCTACCTTTGAGAGAAATATGGAGAATATGCTTGGAAATCTGAGATGGCAAATTTGTTTGTGTTATCTGGATGATGTTATCATATATAGCCCAGATTTTCCAACGCACCTCAAAAGACTTGAAGCTGTTTTTAGATGTTTTCGTGAATCTAATTTAAAGTTAAACGACAAAAAATGCCGATTTGCTTTTGAAGAATTGGAGATCCTCGGCTATATAACGAGCAAACATGGTATAAAACCCGCGGAACATAACATCAAAGCTGTCAGAAATTTTCCTCGGCCCAAAAAGGTCAAAGAAGTACAATCCTTTTTGGGAATGTGTTCATATTATAGAAATTTTATCAAAGACTTTTCAAAAATTGCTGACCCTTTGACCAACCTTATAAAAAAAGGTGTATCATTTACCTGGACAGAAAGACAAGAGGAAGCGTTTCAAACCCTAAAAACAGCACTATTAAGTCCACCAATTTTAGGTCACTTCAATCCAAATGCACCTACTTATGTTCATACTGATGCGTCCAACATCGGCATAGGTGCAACACTTTTTCAAGACATCGGTGGTGAAGAGAAGGTGATCTCATACTTGAGTCGTACCCTAAGTAAAGCGGAGCAAAATTATTCAACCACTGAAAAAGAATGTCTGGCCGTTGTCTGGTCAATGTCAAAATTACGACCCTACCTTTATGGAAGACACTTTAAAATAGTAACAGACCATCACGCCTTATGCTGGCTCAAAAACTTGAAGGATCCAACAGGTCGATTGGCAAGATGGGCATTGAAAATTCAAGAATATGACTTCGATATAATACATAAATCGGGAAAGAAGCATCTGGACGCCGATGGCTTATCTAGGGGGCCCTTACCAGAAACTGATTGGGATGAGGATTTTGAAAGGCTATTTTTAAATCAAATAACAGACGAAGAGGATAAATTTATCGAAAGTGTTAAGAAAAACCTTAATGGAAGCAGGCGATCAATTGCGCAAAACTTTAAAGAAGAAGATGGATGCCTCTTTAAGAAAAACCCGAACCCTGAAGGCAGGGCGTGGTTGCTTGTGGTTCCAGAGAATAAAAAGAGAGAAATTATGAAAGAATATCACAATCATATGTCGAATGGCCATCTGGGCGTCGCCAGAACCATGTACCGAATAAAGAGTAAATACTTTTGGCCATCCATGCTAAAGGATGTCTCAGAATTCGTTAAGACGTGTCACCTTTGCCAAAGTAGGAAAGGCTCAAACCAATTACCTTCTGGACTACTACAGCCCATCCCCCCAGCCAACTTTCCTTTCGAAAGAATTGGAATTGACTTTGTTGGTCCACTACCATCGACGAAAAACAGGAAAAAATAGATAATCGTGCTGACGGACTACTACACTAGATATGCAGAAACAAGAGCAGTCTCGGAAGCAACAGTGAAAGAAGTTTCAAAATTTCTAGTAGAGGATATTTTTCTTCGGCACGGAGCCTAACAATATCTTATTAGTGACAGAGGCTCTCAATTTACCAGTAATTTAATGAAAGAGGTGATGAAAACGTGCAAGATTAAACATTGCTTCACAACGAGCTATCATCCCCAGACTAATGGATTGACAGAGCGGTTAAATAGAACATTGATCAATATGCTCAGTATGTATGTGAACACTGATCAGAAAAATTGGGACGAAATACTCCCATTCATCACTCACGCTTACAATACTACAATTCAGAAAACCACAGGATATTCTCCCTTTTTCCTGATGTTTGGAAGAGAACCCACGTCTCTTTTGGACGACAGGAATATCTCGGTGGACATTGACAAAGATGATTATGATGAATACATAAAACATCACTTAGACAAAATAAACAGAACAAGAAAATTAGTTATTAACAACACAATAAAGACTCAAGAAAGAATGAAAAAGAACTATGACAAGAAACACATGGAAAAAAGCTACGAACCAGGAGAATTAGTAGCAGTTTGGACACCAATTAGGAAAATAGGAAAGTGTGAGAAACTACTGAGAAAATATTTTGGCCCATATAGAATATTAAAGAAGCTGTCTAACGTAAATTACTTAATTGAGCCAAAAGATAATCCTGGCCAAGACCCATTGATTGTCCATGTCTCAAGACTCAAACCCTATTTTGAGAGAATTGATGAGGTAACTCACGAGGACGTGACGACCTCTGGAGAGGGGGAAGTGTTACATCATGATTAATGGCGTATTTCTTATATTATTTTTAATATATTTGAAATTTAAATTATATATTTATTTATTTTTATATAAAATATTCTATGATATTTATTTAAAACACAGATTATTTAGATTGTCATCATTTGTATTTAGGTACACGTGTGACTTCACTGCTCTCTTTGATGTGAGAAAATAAATAAAGGATTGTGGTGGCTACTTAAAGAAGACTTATCTCATTATTCCCTTTTATAAATTTGTAGGATGGTTGAAACACGCTCTGGTAAGATGCAAGACCCAGCACAGGAGAGAATCCAGGCTGAAGAGTCTGCCAAGCCGCAACCTGGTGCAACAATATTGCCACGTGGAAAATTAGGGAAGACAAAAACTTAAGGAAAAAAAAATTATTTCAGGCAAGGACAAACTAAGAAAGGTAAACAAAAGATAAGCCACGAGGGAAATTTACAGAGTCGCAAGATATAAAACATAAAAATAACCACTCTGTTAAATAAAAAATAATAAAATTAAGAAATACTATCTTACATAAATAAAAATAATAAATACTATGTTACATAGCTTCTTCCCTATGGGAGCTGTGACCCACAGCTAGCAATTATTGTAGATACTGACGTGGATTTGACGTGCTTCTGCCAAGGATTCCATCGAAGTCTTGGAACTTTGTCCCTAGTACCTTTGCGTCCATTTTCTTGCGGCGTGAAGAGCGGCTTTGTCGTCGTATCGTCGTCTATAGGGACATCGTCATCTTGGAAGGAAATCTTGGCTTTGACACGGCGGTGGAATCCTGGAGCCAGTCTCTAAAAATGTAGATCATAGCACCCATGGCTTCAAATTCTTCTCGGCGATCTTCAGTTTGTCTTCCCTAACCTACCCAGCATCTCCACCAAAATGCCACGTGGAAAATTAGGGAAGACAAAAACTTCAGGAGGAAACAAAATTTATTTCAGGCAAGGACAAACTAAGAAAGGTAAACAAAAGATAAACCACGAGGGAAATTTACAGAGTCGCAAGATATAAAACATAAAAATGACCACTCTGTTAAATAAAAAATAATAAAATTAAGAAATAATATCTTACATAAATAAAAATAATAAATACTATGTTACAATATTATATATGGCCGACCTCTAATAGAACTTTATAATAACTCAGCACTTACAGGATTTCATCTCCCTGATTTTGGTGTTTTACACCTACTTATGTATGCGGATGACATAGCCATAATTGGAGAATCGAAAATTAATATACAAATTAAAATCAATTTACTAAAGTCTTACCTGGATAATAACAAATTAGTTTTAAATGAAAATAAGTCCAAAATAATGGTATTTAGAAATGGAGGTAGACCGGCAAGACACGAAAACTGGTACTGGGGGGACATCCCACTGACTGTTGCGTCCAACATTATATATTTGGGATATCCATTCACTACCACTAATAATAGCAAAAAGGTAGCCCTATTTTATAAAGCCAAAGCAAATACGGCAATAAATGCAATTATTAGACTGATAAAAAAGGAAAAAATTAATTCATTAAAAGTTGCACTGAATTTATTTGACTCAGTTATCAAATCAATACTACTCTATGCGGCCCCTGTGTGGGCTTGGGACAATACTGATATTATAGACCAAATACAGAATACGTTTATCAAAAACTTACTGAATCTACCAAGATATATACCAGGGTATATTGTAAGGCTGGAAACAGGCAGAATATCTCCGACTTTTACAACGATCAAATTAATTATGAAATATTTCATAAGATTACAAAAAATGGAAGACAATAGACTACCTAAGCTATGCTGGAATAGATTGAAGGAAATTTCCTTAATGACAAAAAACCTATAGGATTCTGTAAAAATATCATGGATATCATCAATCATTGTGGACTCACATGGCTAAACTTTAGGTTAAATTATGATGACATACAGATCGAACTTCCGAATATACTAAAAATAAAAATTGAACAGCTATTGCAGCAAGATCTGACAAAATTATCTCTTACGAAAACATACTCAAACTATAGGTTACTTTATGATTCATTCATTCCAGAACATTATTTTTCATGCAATCTGTCCTCAGCTTTAGTGAGTTTTATTGCGCAGATCAGATTAATATCAACACTGATCAAAGAAAATCATATTTACGTAATTAAGAAAGAAGATTTGTACTGTAGGTTATGCGGAAGTCAGATAATCGATGAAATATACCATTTTACTGCTGAGTGCGGGGATCTGGAAGGAGAGAGAAAAAAGATCCTGAAAAGTCTTCCTAGACCGCATTTGGACTCAATAAAGATAATAAAAACTGTTTCAGATAAGAAATGTTGGGCAATAGAACTGTTCAACTTTCAAAAAGCGGTTGTTAATAAAATTGCACTCGCGGAAGAGAGAAGAACAGGGGCACAATAGAAAAGTTACCCTGTTTACCATACCTTAATTGTAAATACTCTATCTCTCCCTTTTCTCTTGTGTTGAATATTGTCTGTAATTCCACGGCGAATATGTACAGGGCAAGACGCCCTAATAAAGTTGTTTTGTTGATGTTGTAAATAGAAAATTTTCTTTAAATATATATTAATACTAGCCGAATGACCCGGGCAACGCCCGTGTTTTACCCGATTGAATGTTTTTATTCAAATACTATTTGTTACAAATATAAATTGGCGCCTTAAATAAATGCATATCCTAATCCTAATCAATCAGTCATAGGCCGCCTCTGTCACGGATGGCCGGCGCCCTCCTATTGGACGGCTGCGATCACGTGTCATCGTTGGCGCGTAGGTGACCTTGAGTGACGTAATGCCCCCCCTGCCGGCGGCGCGCGCCCGTTGGCTGCCGGCGAGCACGTGACCTCCCTGTGCGCGCGCATCCGTGACAGAGGCGGCCGATGAGGAAAGACGGTCGTGACTATATATATTAATAATAATAATAATAATATAATATAATATATGTATGAGTACATTTTGTGTAGAAATAGGATTAGTTGACTTCATAAGGTAAACCTATTCATACAGTTTGTATCCCTCGACAACCCACAGTTGGCGGCGCGGAGGACTGTAGATGTTACAACGGTAATCCTTAGGTCGCTGGTTCAAATCCGGCTCGAGAGTGTTTTTTTTTTTAATTTTTATTGGCTGCCGGCGAGCACGTGACCTCCCCGTGCGCGCGCATCCGTGACAGAGGCCGATGAGGAAAGACGGTCCTGACTATATATATTAATAATATAATATATTAAGAAAAAGGCATCTCCTTATCGTGCAACTGAAAGTTGCTAATGGCTTGCGTCATCAACTGTACTAATTTTTCACATTGTGTAGCGTTCTCACGCAATTCTAGCCTTAACTACCCGTTTCATGATTTTTCAGGATGCCTTAATGACCAATTTCTTTTGGTCGTTGAGGTACAGCTTGCACCACGCTGATGAGGGCCAACAGCCCGAAACGCGTCCGTGGTTAGCTTTTCTTGATTAATCAAGAATGGGTATTTGGCCAATTCTGGAATAAGTAAAAATCAACGAGAATAGTTGATATTTATTCCGATAGATGGCGCAAGCCATTAGCAACTTTCAGTTGCACGATAAGGAGATGCCTTTTTCTTAATTTATGCACTTTATCCCAGTACAATATTACATTTGTACTAATTTTTCACATTGTGTAGCGTTCTCACGCAATTCTGGCCTTAACTACCCGTTTCATGATTTTTCAGGATGCCTTAATGACCAATTTCTTTTGGTCGTTGAGGTACGACGTCTACCGAATACATGAATCCTGCCAAGAAGAAAAAGAAGGCCTACAAGCCCATCGTGAACGTCGCCGACCTGGAGAGGGAAGATGAGATGGTTATCTCACGCAACTGCAGCATCCTGAGCTCCATTGGCCATCTTGCCCTGAAATCCCTGCATGAGGACCTGATCCGCTACAACGCCTCGCGGACTGAATTGATCAAGGCCCTCGCTACCGAAGTAGAGAACCTCACTGACACCCTCGAGTCTTTCGCAGAGTTGGACGAAATTGAGGAGGCCAACAAGCCCAAGACTGCTTGCCGCGGCACTCAAACCTGCCCTGCTCTTTCCTGCAAGGAAACCAGCTCCCAGACTGACCCAATTGTAGGCGCCATCCCGACCAGAGAGCCACAGATAAACAGATTATAAACGCACAGAATATAGAATCCGAGCTCCCCAGTAGAGGGAATACCCGGAAGACGACGGTACTCTCTGTTATATGTGTTGTTCACTATTATGATTTTGTTTTAATAAATGCTACTAAATTATTTCATTGGATCTTCTCTTTCTTTTTCCCAGTAAGAAACGCCTACGGAAGCCAACAGAAATTCAGAAGTGGGATGGTCCTGAAGAAAATTGAAGATTCACTGGAATAATTTGGAAACGAGAAGGACGTGGCGCGGTGACCGATCAACGTAAGAGGAGCTGCATGGTATGTACAAAATTTAATTACCTATTCCTAAAAGTATTATTACAAGTCACCTCGACAAAAGTATTATCGCAAAGTATCGCGGTAAAAGTATTATTACAAGTCACCTCGACAAAAGTATTATCGCAAAGTATCGCGGTAAAAGTATTATTGCAAGTCATCTCGATAAAAGTATTATCGCAAAGTATCGCGGTAAAAGTATTATTTCAAAATCATCTCGATAAAAAGTATTATCGCAAAGTATCGCGGTAAAAAGAAAAAAAAAGTATTGTCTCAAAATTTCTAAAGAAAAGTTGATTTCGTTTAAAGAAATAATTGGAACAGTACGTATCTGGTTTAGTCAGTTTTATTTGTTTATTTTAAAATTTTTGCTTTGTTTATTTTTCCTTTTGAAAAACATGACTTATTTAGCGAAAGTAAGGAAATGCGATTTGAGCAAGTTGGCGTATGAACTCGGCGAGGTAGTACCGCCAGAGAGCAGGATCGTCGACTTAAAACACCTTATTTTGAATAGCCAATCTTACGAAGAAGAGTTCGCAAAGCAACTGTTGGAGACTCTGATCGAGGATCGGGAACGAATCGAAGAGCGGGAACGAATCGAGGATCGGGAACGAATCGAACGGGAACGAAAAGAACAAATGGTAATGGAATTCGAGCTTGAGAAGCTGCGCATCCAGACTACACGCGGAAACAACGATACGTCTCGAAGTACCAGCAATGACGCACATTACGAGATACGTAAACTGATGCCCAAGTACGAGTCGAAGGACAATGATTTGAGTTTTGACCTAATTCTTTTCGAAAGACAGGCAAAGCGACTAGGATTGGATGAAGACCAATGGGCGTTCAGCCTCCTAGGATTGCTACCTTACGAAATGACTCAATTAATCGCTCGGGAGACAGAAGAACAAAGCGGCGATTATAGGTTCGTGAAAAGGTTGCTCCTAAAACGGTACAAGTTGAGCCCCGAACAATTCAGACAAAAATTCGAGAAGCACGAGAGATCTCAAAAGGGTTCCTGGAGAGACTTCGCTTTCGAATTGCGAGGATATTTCAACGAATGGATCGAAGGAATGAACGTGGAAAATTTCGACGCCCTAAAGGATTTGTCCGTCACTAACCAGCTAAAGAAAAAAGTTCCAAATGTGCTGCGTAATCATCTCATTGACGATTGGACCAAGTTAAACAACCCAGATGAGTTGGCGGATAAACTGGAAGAGTACGAAAATGTTCGTACCGAGATGGGACCTCCGCATTGGAATGCGAAACACCTCATACCACCGTCGTTTCAGCAGAAATCTGCGAGATTCCCCAACCAAAGCGAAGTTAAAGAGACTAAACAAGGAACGAATGTTTCGGGTCAAGACGCTGCAAGGAACGAAATCAGTGAAACGTACCCTAACACCTTGAGGAGAATGGTCAACCGTACGATCAGAAACGACAAGGGAGAACCGAAGTGCTTCAACTGCAATCAGTTTGGACACATTGCCAGAGACTGCCCAGCACCCAGGTCTACGTTGACATGCCGAGGATGCGGTCAAACGGGACACAAGGAAAGGAATTGCACAAGACCCAAAGAAGGACTAAAAGTAGCCAACCTGGAAGTCGAAGGACTGGAGACTGTCCCGCCAGATGTATATTTGAAGGATGTCAAGATCGACAACAAGGAAACCGTGAAGGCAATGATAGACACCGGGAGCAGCAGTTGTCTAATGAGAGAATCGGTCGCAAGGAGGATCAGCGTCGACATCGAACCAGACTCGACTAGTCTGTACGGCATCGATAACCAGACTGCACCAGCTGCCAGGACCGTTGGGAAGACGACAGTCGACCTGGAGATTGATGGCATCGTCGGAAGGGAAATCACTGTATTCATTGTCAACGATGATGCCCAACCCTATGACCTATTAATTGGAAGAACATGGACAGACCTGCCCTACGTATCCTTCGCCAGAATTGGTAAAAACTTGCATATTGGCTATTCATCCGAATTTCCGTTTGCTAATCTGCAAGAAGAAATCAAGTCGCGTCGCATCGAACTGAGAGCAACCGAAACTGTTCAGTTGGAGAGCGACTCCATTAACTTTACAAGTGCAATCACAGACGAGGTAAAGGACGGATATGTATTGTTCACAGGAGTAGATGACGCCTGTGTCGATTCCCTATTGGAAGTGGTCGATGGAAAGACGACCGTACCCATCATCTCAGCTGGCAAGGGCAAGTTGAGAGTAAGGAAGAACCAATGTGTAGGGCGAGTTGAACTACTGAACCTTGATGATATTGTTGTTAACCTGGACGTCGCAGAGGATTCGTTTCAGACTAAAAATGAAGAGAAGAGGGAAGGACAAGACCAAATGAAACGTAAGCGCCCCATACTGCCTGAGGACATCAACGTCAATCATTCTCTGACTTCGAAAGAGAGACAAGAAATCCTAGATGTAGTAAACGAGTATAGAGACTGTTTCGCTCTTGGCATGGAGGAATTAGGGTGCACCGATGTCACCAAGATGGACATTAAGGAGGTTGATGGAAGCAAGCCAGTCTGTCTGAGACCGTATAAGACGACTGCAAGTGAACGCGAAGCAATCAGGGAGATTGTCAGAGAGTGGAAGGACAATGGAATAGTCACGGAAACTAGATCACCCTACGCTAGTCCCGTCCTACTTGTGAGGAAGAAAACTGGAGATCATCGTCTGGTGGTAGATTATAGGAGACTCAACATTCAAACAGTTAAGGACAAGTTCCCATTACCAAGGATAGACGACCTTCTGGAAGGCCTAAGGAATGCGAAATTCTTCACCACTCTGGATCTGGCGCATGGATATCTGCAGATACCACTGACCGATAAGGCAAAATTAAAGACAGCATTCATCACCCCAGACGATACAGGTCAATTCGAAAGGATGATTTTTGGACTCGCCAACGCACCAGCTGAATTCCAAAGACTGATGCACACTGTCCTAGGTCCGCTGCTGAACAAGAAGGCATTCTGCTATCTCGACGACGTGATTATCCCGGCAAAGGATTGGCGGGAGATGATCGAAAGGTTGAGGGAAGTCCTCGAAAGAATAAGATCAGCGAAGTTGACACTGAAACCCTCCAAATGTGAGTTCGGAAGGAGGGAAGTTGAGTTCTTAGGGTATGTCATCAGTACAGGCGGACTTAAGCCAGGCCCAAGAAAGATCAAGGCGATAGAAGAATTTCCAGAACCCAAGAATGTCCACGACATACGACGCTTTCTGGGACTGACGAACTTCTTCAGACGATTTGTAAAGGACTTCGCGAGGAAAGCAGAACCGCTAAGCAGACTTACGAAGAAAGGTTCACAATTTGAATGGAAGGAAGAACAGCGAAGGTCATTTGGAGGACTACGAAAGGATCTGGTCGAATATCCGGTACTAGCTCATTACAACCCTGAACTCAAGACAGAAGTACATTGCGATGCGAGTGCTGAGGGATTAGCAGGAATGGTGCTACAGATGGACGAAGACGGCAAATGGCGCTTGGTCTACTGTGTGAGCAAGAAGACAACAGAGGCCGAGAAGATGTACCACTCAAGCAAATTGGAGCTGATGGCGATAGTGTGGACCTTGGATCGACTACGTCAGTTCCTCGTAGGAATCAAGTTTACAGTGGTTACAGATTGCCAAGCACTGGTCTACATGAACGCGAAGAAGACTACAAATCCTCAGATAGCGCGATGGTACAATCTGATTCAGGAATACGATTTCGAAATTCGACATAAACCAGGGGAGAAGATGGCCCACGTAGACGGAATGAGTAGAGCTCCAGTCGACGACCCTAGAGACACGATGGAGGAAATCGTGGAGAAAAACCTTGAAGTGTGCCTCACAATCACACTGGAAGAACAAATCTTGATGATTCAGCATTCCGACCCTGAATTGAGAGACCTGATCCAGATCATTCGAAAGGACCCGTGTGATAGGACAGTAGGAGAACAAAATAGAATTAACGACTACAGCTACAAAGGAGGCAGACTTTTCCGCATGGTGAAAAATGGAGAAGAGGAACGAGCCCTGTATGTTATACCCAAAAGTATGAGGAAAAGCTTAGTTGTCAAATTCCATGATCTAATGGGACATTTTGCGACTGATAGGACTGTCAACAAAATTAAGGAATTGTACTGGTTTCCTTCAATGAAGAGGTACGTTCGACGCCATGTGGCTATGTGTCTCGAGTGTCTATTTAACAAAGTTCCCGGTGGAAAACAACAAGGCTTCCTACATCCCATTAAGTCAGGCAAGAGACCGTTTTCCATCGTACACATGGACCACGTAGGCCCCTTCGTGAGAAGTACAAAAGGTAACCAGGAACTTTTAGTGATTGTCGATAATCTGACAAGATTTGTCCGATTAAGCCCTGTAAGGAATACATCGACGCAGAACGTCCTGAAGGTAATGAAAAGTTTTGTGAATGATTTCGGACTACCCGACAAGATCATCAGCGACAGAGGGTCATGTTTTACCTCAAGGCAATTTGAAGAATTCTGTCGAGGAAATGGAATACATCATACTCTGAACTCTACGAAACATCCGCAAGGGAACGGGATGGTCGAAAGAGTGAACCGAACAGTATTGTCCACTATAGCAACCAGTATCGAGGATCCGCGACGGAAGGATTGGGACCTGAAGATCAAGGAGGTAGAGCGAGACCTGAACAATGCGGTGAACAAGACGACGAATAAAACACCGTTCGAAACACTCCACGGCTATTCCCCTCGATTCCACGATGGGATACTTAGAAGATTAGCCGACGAAGACGTGGACCCATGGACCGAGCCGGATAGAATTCAAGAGAGTGTGAGAACCCAAATTGAGAATAAACAAGAAATTATGAAGACATACTACGATAAGAAGAAGTGCCGTACAATCCAATTCGAAGTTAGAGAAATTGTAGTGATGAGGCATGTACCCAAAATGACGGGTGAACCAACCAAGGCACAACCCAAATATCGAGGACCTTTGATAATTACCGAGGTTCTGCCAAGCGACACGTATAGAGTGACTCAGTTAAGCGAAAGAACCAGTGGACGGTTCTACACGACAACGGCCCATATCAGTCAACTGAAGTCTTGGCACAGTGAAGAAGATGATTCAGCTACAGAAGAAAGTCCGGACGAGGAGCCAGAAGTAGAAGATACCCCCCGACGCAACCCACGACGTTCCTGCAACGCAAGGTTCAATCGAGGACGATTGAAATCCAGGAATGGCCGAATGTAGGCGCCATCCCGACCAGAGAGCCACAGATAAACAGATTATAAACGCACAGAATATAGAATCCGAGCTTCCCAGTAGAAGGAATACCCGGAAGACGACGGTACTCTCTGTTATATGTGTTGTTCACTATTATGATTTTGTTTTAATAAATGCTACTAAATTATTTCATTGGATCCTCTCTTTATTTTTCCCAGTAAGAAACGCCTACGGAAGCCAACACAATCAAGCCCGCCACTCCTGCTTCTGCTGCTCTCCCTGCCAAGAAGCCTGCCTCCACCTTGCCTGCTCCTGTTCCAACCAAAAGGAAGCAGTCTGAGGCTCCCAACCCGCCTGCAAAGAGGACAAACCTGAATGGTCCTTCAAAACCTGCGCTTTCCCGCGTATCCAAGCCTGCGGCCGCCCAAGTGATTCTCCATGGAGAAAAATCGGCGGCCCACACAGTGGTCATCTCTGATGACCCACAGGCTGACCCAAGGGAGATGCTAAAAGCTGTCCGCGCTGCCCACACTCTCCCCCAAGGCGTTTGGGCCTCCCTGCACACCAAGGGGAAGCTGGTCCTCCACTCCAGTAATCCTGACACCATCCCTGAGGTGACAACCTCCCTGGCCAGCAAGTTGAATGGAATGAAGGTCCGCCAGCAGAAAGAAATCCTGCCACGGATCTGCCTCTTCAAAGTGGATGAGGAGACATCCAACTCCACAATTGAGGAGACCTTCCTGGAAACCGCTGCTGTTAGAAAACTTCCTGGGGACAAGGTGGTGCGCGTGGCGCACCGTTCTGCACCCAGAAGCGGGAGCTGCACCGCCTTCATCGAGGTGGACCTCAAGACCTTTAGAGCCCTGGGCGTTCGCGGGAGAATCGTGGTGGATGGAGTAATCCTCAACTTCGAGGAGTCCATCCGCGCCCGCGTCTGCTTCCGCTGTTGTGGCTTCGGCCACAACTCTGCCCAATGTTCCAGAGCTCCTAGGTGCTTCCACTGCGGTCAAGACGGCCATGAAGGCCGCGCCTGCCCATCCATTGCTGACCAGCGCACCTCCAAATGTGCCAACTGCTGCTCCAAGGGCCTTCCTGACAAGCACGAGGCGAGAGCCTCAAGCTGCCCCATCCTGAAGTCTAGGGGCCTCAAGTTCTAGGCTTCAAGGACCTTCTGCCTCCAATTCCATCTGCCACTTCTACTGGATTCCTGGCCAATTCAATGCTCCTGCTTCACTGCACCCTGGCGCTGTTTCCCTGCTTGCCCAACGTTTCTACTACCCCTGCGACACATCTCCTGCCGCCAAATCCTAGGGTCCCTTGCCACCTGATATCGCGCTTGGGCTCAAAAATCATAACTTTTGGTTAGTAACCCGTAAAACCATGTTTTCTCTTTCGTTGAGGTACAGCTTGCACCACGCTGATGAGGGCCAACAGCCCGAAACGCGTCCGTGGTTAGCTTTTCTTGATTAATCAAGAATGGGTATTTGGCCAATTCTGGAATAAGTAAAAATCAACGAGAATAGTTGATATTTATTCCGATAGATGGCGCAAGCCATTAGCAACTTTCAGTTGCACGATAAGGAGATGCCTTTTTCTTAATTTATGCACCTTATCCCAGTACAATATTACATTTGTACTAATTTTTCACATTGTGTAGCGTTCTCACGCAATTCTGGCCTTAACTACCCGTTTCATGATTTTTCAGGATGCCTTAATGACCAATTTCTTTTGGTCGTTGAGGTACAGCTTGCACCACGCTGATGAGGGCCAACAGCCCGAAACGCGTCCGTGGTTAGCTTTTCTTGATTAATCAAGAATGGGTATTTGGCCAATTCTGGAATAAGTAAAAATCAACGAGAATAGTTGATATTTATTCCGATAGATGGCGCAAGCCATTAGCAACTTTCAGTTGCACGATAAGGAGATGCCTTTTTCTTAATTTATGCACCTTATCCCGGTACAATATTACATTTGTACTAATTTTTCACAATATAATATATGTATGAGTACATTTTGTGTAGGCTCGAGGGAGTTTTTTATTTTTATTGGCTGCCGGCGAGCACGTGACTTCCCTGTGCGCGCGCATCCGTGACAGAGGCCGATGAGGAAAGACGGTCGTGACTATATATAGGGATTGAAATGCCAAGTTTTTTTTACAACGTCATTGGAATATCATATTACTAAATCCTCAAAATAAATATTAAATTTATTATACTTGGAACACATTTTAGCATTTTAAAATTTATAAATGTAATTTCACTCGATGTCGCGAGAGGCGCTGCTTGAGAGTGAAAGTAGAAAATTTGTAAATAAAATTGCAACGAATATTTATTTCAAATCAAATTCAAACCAGAAACTTTCCCAGTAGTATAGTAAATAACTTCCTAAAGTTTCACGGCGATTAGAGAAAATATCTTTATTTTACGGGGCTGCTAACCAAAATGAATGATTTTTGAGCCCCGATGGACGCATAAAGCGGAATATATACAAAGCATAGTTGGAGGGGCCTGGGGATGGGTGGCCAGGGATCATCGCCAGGTGAGGCCAGGAGATCCGGGATGTAGAGGAGGACCGGGGGGGAGGGGGGGGGGGAGCAGGGTGGTGATCCGCGGAGTTCAGGGGGTGGCAGAGACGGGTTCAATGGTGTTGAGCCCAGGGGTGACCGTGGAGAGCAGACAGACCGCAATGATTAAAGTATATGATTTTTAAGCTCAAAATGTGTAGCAGGCAGACAAGCCGCAATGCACAATGTCAAAGTACCAAGGTGCTGCACGCAACCAAGGCTGTTCAAAAAGGTTAGATTCCCCAGGCCAGGGAAAATAAAAGAAAGACAGCTGTTGTTTAAATAAGATTATTAGATAAAGCGAGAATGATTCAGCAACTGATGCGAAAAGATAGATTTTTTTTTTGTAAAAATGAATATATTAAAGTTTAAGATAAGATTACTGGTGAGGGTACCAGTGCTAAGACAACCGACCAGAAAAGTACACCATAGATTGCATAGCGCGTTCAAATGGGTCGCTGCGTAAGTCGATTTCTCGAGCAGCCCGTGCCGTCGAATCGTCAAGCCATTTGCCCTCTGTCCTTAAGTTATTCACGGCGATTAGATAATCTTATCTTTTAAAAACATTCATTGTGTAAACAAACTATGTGTAAAATTATTAACCAATCAAATTCATTTATCGTCGCGACCAGTGCTGCGCCAAGCGGTAAAAGGCTGGAACTAACGCTTTTTGATTTTACATTAAAAAATAAAGCATATTAACCTTTTTAGATTTATGAATAGCCTATATGTTAAACGAAATTTTCAGCTGCCTACATGCGAAATTTCATAATGATTGATTCTGTAGATTTCGCGCAACGCGATAACAAACATCGATTTTGGATTTCATTTTTATAGATATATAAGGAGGATATCATCTAATAAATTTCATATTCGAAGTAATATTGAGCGGTAAATGTGTAAAAGATACAGGTTTCATCTAAAAAAAAGCGATATGAGAGTGCTAAAAAAGCGTGCGAACAAAGAAAAATGAACAAAGAATAAAGATTGGCAGGCAATAGGGGCTGATGGAACGGCAGTCGCACGTGGTTTTGCTGGTACATTGGCTCAGATGACAACCCCCAACCCACTGCGATCAATTGACTATAAGGAATTTTTTTTTGCATTCTGTCATATTGCATTTTTCAAAAATTTTTTAATGAACTGTGTTTGTTTAATCATTAACTCATCACTTTCTCTTGATATTTCCATTTACAAGTAATTTTTCACTTTTCAAGATCTTTTACGTTGAATTCATGTTTGAATATTTATATTACTTTATTAATATTGTCTCTTTCTCCAGTTATCTGTAGATCATCTACATACAACACTATTAATGTATTATAACCTATTTATTGTTGTGTGTCAACAAGTAGCCGACCGGATGGTACACGTGACCGTTAAAATTATTTTTTAGGAGGAAATACCTTTATTTACGAGGCTGCTAACCAAAATAAATGATTTTTGAGCCCAAAAAAGGTGCCGTGACCAGGATTCGAACCTGAGTTATTGCGGCCACAACGCAATGTCCTAACCACTAGACGATCACGGCGACGTAAAATGATTTTTAAATTTATTTATTTCGTCTCAATTTACAGGTGTTACATTCGAGCACAGCTCGCGAGTCACCTTGTCCTGGCTATTTACACATGGCGAGTTGGTGGAGTAGAGGTGGTCCCCCCGGACCTTGCAGGAGGGCAGCTGTTGGGCGATGAGCTCTTAACTAAGCGTCAGGGCCGGGTCGTCGGAATCGGGGATTGATACTCCTTTATTTTGTAGAATATTTTGTATGGTTGGATTATTCGAATTTTGCATTTGAAGGTATAATTTCTTAACGGAAGTTTGGTACATATCTTCTAGATCGGGTTGGTTTAAGTCCTCCTTCAGTATCTTGTTTGATAGGTTGAATGGAGCTCCTATACTTGTCCGAAGACAGATTCTCATAAATGCGTTTATCCTATTTTTGTCTGTGGTTGTAATACTCGTATATTTGCACCAAACTGGGAGTGCGTATGTTACTATCGGGAGAATACAACTTCTGTATAGAGTAAAC